>CM045886.1:69162984-69172984 GCA_025169545.1 Anguilla japonica | reverse complement strand
TTTGAACTTCATCGCTACGTTTCCGTGGAAACGACTCAACTGCCAGATGGAAAGAGATTGCGCTGTTGCCGGGTAACCTGCGGTTTCGGAAGCGCTGCCTGTGGAGACGGACACAGGCAAACAAACAGAAACCTGCGCCCTGTTAACCCCGCCACTGTGTGTCTGAAGTGCGTTCCTTTTCACAGGCAGCAACGTTTGCGTCGGGCGATTTTCCTAATCGCGCACTGACCTGCCTTTCGCAAAGTGTTCGCCCTGCGCGTACGATTAATAAACTTCGGCTTCAAAAAATATTCCACAGACAAAAATACATCTCTCGTGTTTCAGCTTGCTGAGGGGGGAAATGGCTGGCATCACTTCCTCTCTCTTCCCATAATTCCTGGCTTCCTTAGTTCGAATGCCCCGATTGTGATTGTGTTATTCAGCGCTTCTTTGCCCCTTTGTCTGCCCAGGGGTGTGCTATTGGGGGTCCAGAGACCCCCACCAGATTGTGGAAGAGAGCCGGGGATCCTCTTCAAAAATGGAAAATGTACATTTCCCCATAAAGGGATATTTTATTTCTTTTTTCCATATTTCATAAACGACATGTTTTTGACTTTCAGATAGTGACAGTGCGAATAATAATAATAATAATAATAATAATAATAATAATAATAATAATAATAATAATAATAATAATAATAATAATAATAATAATATTAATAATAATAATAATAATAATAATAATAATAATAATAATAAATAATACATGATATGCAGAGTTCACAGCAGGGGGCAGTAGAGGCCTATGGGTGAGTGTCTATGTGAAGCCTACATAGTCTGTTGCTATGGGCAACAACTTTGCATTCAGGTAGTTTTGTAAGAACAGCTCACTTCACCTGGCCGTTCTGAGTAAAAGGTGTGTCTGATTATTCTTATTTTTATTAGTATTAATTGTCGAAACTGCTTTGCAAATGCGGCTATGTGAAGGTATGTTCAAGTGCGAGTACCCTATTTGTCCACCAGGGGGCAGTGTAAACATTTAGATAAGTTAAGATGCCTTTGCTTGGATTTCGAGCATCAGGTGGCCTGCAGACCCGGTGTTAAATACTTTTAACTCTTTAGATGCCGGTGAATTTGATAGCACTCCCGCAAAATCCCTGAACATTTTCAAAGATTTGTGTTAGAAAACCTGAACTGTGTCTAAGAAGGCTTTTTTTTCTGGATTCTGATGCTGATCATTTAAAAACGTAGATTGCTTTTAAATTTGTGCTAATCTGCTGGAATCTTTGCTGGCAATGATGGAAGAGTCTGCTCAGCCTGGCTCTGGCCATCTGCAGGACCTGCTGGTTTTTTTTTGTTTTTTTTTTGGTTTTTTTTGACGGTCTGTGAGCTGTGGGCGCTGTCGCCGCGGTAACAGCCAGGCCAGTACAGCGCGGCTGCCTCTTCAGTCACGACCGAAGCGCTACAGCGGCGGAGTGGCCGCCTGTCACCAATCCATCAGCGGAGAGACGCTAATGCTGTCCCCGGCAACAACGGCAAAGCAGCCTCCACTACTCTCTGTCGCTCTTTCTGTCCATCTCTCTCTCTCTCTCTCTGCTTCTCTGTCTCACACACACACACGCACACACACACACTCATACCTCACACACGCACACACACACACACACACACACACACACACACTTTATCTTCCCTCTCCGTGACCTCAGTTAAGAATGCATACAGTATGTGTCCTTTATATCAATTTCAACCCCTTCCTCTTCATCTTGCTCTCTATCTCTCTCTCACTCTTCCCCCTTTCCTCTCCTCTCTCTCTTTCTGTCTGTTTCTCTCCCCCTCGCTTCTCTCTGTACATTTCTCACCACCCACCTCCCTGTTTTCATTCTCTCACCCCCCCTTTTTCCAAACTTCTGTCTCTTTCTATTCCTCCCTCCTTCATGTTCCCCCCCTCCCTCTCCTCCTCGCTGTGGTCCTCAGTATGATGCTGTAATGTGTTTTACATACATTTCAGAGCCCCATTCCTCTCTCTCTCCCTTTCCCTCTCCCCCTGCTCTCACTCTTCCATCCTCTCTTCCCATCCCTCTCTGATTTCCCCTTTCATTCTCTTTCTCCCTGTCTTCCATACCTCTCTCTCTCTCTTCCTCTGCCAATCTCTCCCTATCCCTTCCCCTTTCTTCCTCACTCCATCTCTGGACTGTTAGTGTAGTAGATGAGATGGGTAAAGGGTGTTTGTGGATGAGCTGGACTCTTAGTGCAGTAGGTGAGATGGGTAAAGGGTGTTTGTGGATGAGTAGAGCTCAGGTTGTTTGTCTCCTGCTGTGGAGAGAGAGCCAGATCATTACAGAGTACTGGACGTACACTGTAAAAAAATAAATAAAATAAAAATTGCATAAAAACAGTGAAAACACTGGCAGCAGTGTTGCTGGCGAATAACTATTTAATGAAGGGAAAAACTGTATAAATCCTGTTATTGTATGTCATGGCAATTAAGTAGAATTATTGCTGTTACACTAGACGACTTTGTCAGTGCTTTGCGGGGGGGGGGGGGGGGGGGGGGGATGTGAAATCCATAGATCCTTACAAAAGTTTTCCTGCAAAAATAGTTTTTTTTTTGTTTTGTTTTTTGCAATGTAGAGGTGGGCAATACCCCGACCTGGAGGTCCGGTGTATGGGCTGGTTTTCTTTTCCACCAGTTCCAACACTGGCTAAATGAGCCAATTGTCTGAAAACCCCAACACTGTTCACTCGCTGCTCTGGTCGTGCTCTTGGTCTTTTCTGCACTTCTATGAAGGGTCTTTGCGACAGTTGTCTGTACACAGCGCTGTTCAAATAAGATTTATTTGATTTGGTTCCGTTTGACTCGTAGGTTAGACCGTGGTACAGCGTTTCATCGAGGGACACAAGAACGCTCTTCGGATGTCATTCACGCGCTTACAGTAACTAGAAATGCAGCTAAAATGTCAGGTGGCGTAAATGTAAGAGCTAATCAGGTAATTAGGACCAGGAATTGGTATGAAAAACCCAAAAAAGGGGACACTGTCCTTGTTTCCCCTCCTCTGGCTTTCGCATAATTTAAACGTCACATCATAACAATCCACTGACGTGGGACTGATGCCTTCGCCTCGGCCTTCATGGCAAACAGTGTGTAAAAAAAATGTTTCAATCGAGTTATGTAAATCACCACCAATAAGCAGAGCTGTGCATTTTATGTAAATCACCACCAATGAGCAGAGCTGTGTGAGTTATGTACATCACCACCAGTGAGAATGTTGGTAGAAAAAATGAGCTGTAAGCCAGCTCTCGCCTAACTCTCACACTGGTGAGCTGGACCTGTGACTTTGCTGGGCCTTTTCTGGTAGGTTGGAGATGACTCAGTTGGAGATGATTCAGGCGGAAGTTCAAGTGGAGATGATTGAGATGGACGTTCAGTAGGAGATGATTCAGGTGGACGTTCAAGTGAAGATGATTCAGGCGGAAGTTCAAGTGGAGATGATTGAGGTGGAGGTTTATGTAAAGATGATTTAGTTGGCTATTCAGTAGGAGATGATTCAGGTGGACGTTCAAGTGAAGATGATTCAGGCGGAAGTTCAAGTGGAGATGATCGAGGTGGACGTTCAGGAGGAGATGATTCATGTAGAAGTGTAGGATGAGATGATTCAGGTGGAGGTTTATGTAAAGATGATTCAGGTGGAAGTTCAGTAGAAGATGATTCAGGTGGATGTTCAAGTGAAGATGATTGAGGTGGAAGTTCAAGATGAGATGATTCATGTAGAAGTGTAGCAGGAGATGATTGAGGTGGAGGTTTATGTAAAGATGATTCAGGTGGAAGTTCAGTAGGAGATGATTCATGTAGAAGTTCAGGAGGAGATGATTCAGGTGGAAGTTCAGTAGGAGATGATTCATGTGGAAGTTCAGTAGGAGATGACTCAGGTGGAAGTTCAGGAGGAGATGATTCAGGTGGAAGTTCAGGAGGAGATGACTCAGGTGGAAGTTCAGTAGGAGATGATTCAGGTGGAAGTTCAGTAGGAGATGACTCAGGTGGAAGTTCAGTAGGAGATGATTCAGGTGGAAGTTCAGTAGGAGATGATTCAGGTGGAAGTTCAGGAGAAGATGATTCAGATGAAAGTTCAGGAGATGATTCAGGTGGGTTTTGGGGTTTGGGGGTTTGAGTTTGGCGCTTGCTCGCCGGCCCACGTTTGGCGTTTTTATCTAGAGTGACTCACCCGACCTGGGAGCCGGGCCCGCTGCACGGCGAAATTACAGTGATTACATCACCGAGGGCCGCAATTATATTCCTGTTCATGTCATCAAGGACGTTATTACTAATAATTATGCTGTATTAACACCCCTCCACCTCCACCCCCTCCTCCTCCCAGCATCCTCTACTTCCATCCTGCAGAGCCAAATATCTGTTCAGCCGTGAAGTGCGCGCGCGCGCGTGTGCGTGCTGCCGTCGATGGCAGAGGAAGCCGTCAGGTTTCGAGTAAACGCACGGAACTGATCGGTGAGTTAGGAGACCGGCAAGACGCTCTCGCGATTAGATCTGGCCAAAAATTTGAGATTTAGATCTTGATTTTAGGCGGCAAAATTAGGAAACCAACTTTTCCAACTGTTACCTGTTACAAACCGAACATGTGCAGTCATATGAAATAGAATTTTACTCTGGAATGTTGATGAAAACACATTTCTTGGTTTAAAAAAATGTGACTAATTTGAGGAACGTCAGTGGGGTTGGAAGAAGGAAAGCGCTAGAAATAATTGCTTGACTGAGGTCTGCCTGCTTCCCCCCCCCCCCGCCATGGGCACCCTCGTCTGCCAGCCAATTAGCGGCGTGCGGCTGCAAACCGCATCGCCAGGGAACCGAAACCCCAGCGGGGCCGAGGGGGGCGGGCTCAGGGCGGCTCGTTACCTTCTCCAAACCAGCTTCCAGTTTGCCCTGAGACTGTAAACCTGTACTCACCAGAACAATTTCATTCTTTTTCACTGTGGTTCCCTCCCTCTCTCTCTCTCTCTCTCTCTCTCTCTCTCTGTCTCCCTCTTGACTCTGGAGAAGTGGGATATATTTGAATGATTGACAGTTTTTTATTATTTGTATTGACTTGCTTTTAAAATCTCTGTTCCAGTGTGCAGAACTCTTAATACACCTCACCTGGACACCCAAAACTCTCACCTGTGCATCCACCATCCTCACCTGTACACTAACCACCCTCACCTGTACACACACAATCCTCACCTGTACACCCACAATACTCACCTGTACACCAAACACCCACACCTGTACACACACAATCCTCACCTGTACACTAACCACCCTCACCTGTACACCCACAATACTCACCTGTACACCAAACACCCACACCTGTACACCCACTAGCCTCATCATCATCTCTGAAATCACAAACACAAAACAAATCCCCATGCGCATCAGTGCACCTGAGCTATCTCCTGTCTGAGCACACAGAAACCCTGCATGGAAACACTTGGATAATCTGTGTAGACACATCTATGTACACACACCTTGTATATCTGCACAGACACAAATGGATTACCTGTGCAGACACACGTGGAATACCAGCATGGACGCACCTGTTTTGACACACTTGCTGTAAGACACACTAGAAAACCTCTACAAACAACAAGGGTATCAGGGGTGGTTCTAGATTGCATCGACAGGACGGGCATTTTGAAATATCACTTGTGCTTCCATTTCACGTGTAATGGGCCCCTCTCATGCACCAATTGTAATTTCAGCATTGTTGAGTGCAGACAATGAAATAAATTGAACTGACAGACGAGTGGATTGTTTCTAAGAGGTTGTACATTTGACTTAGAGAAAGGTAAACCCAAATCTTGAACTCCAACACATTTTCCATTTATGTAATGGTCCTTACAATGACTAATAAAAAAATAAAAAAACCCATAAATGTAGGCCTAAATCAAAAATAGAACATACTTAAAATCTTACTTACTGTAATTTTACTTCAACGGATTCAACATAAAATATTTACATTACTTCTACCACCTTGCTTTAAATAGATCCAAGCAAATCTCAACTGATTTCCCACTGAAACCAGTTATTAATGCTGTCATGGTATTTAACAAAAGGTGATTAACAGAAATATCAGTGTAATCTAGCTTATTTAAAACAAAAACATCATCATCAATGACAACAACAATATTATATAATAATAATAATAATAATAATAATAATAATAATAATAATAATAATAATAATAATGGTTTGTGTGTATGTGTGAGTGAGTGTTTGTGTGCGTGATTGAGAGTGTGTGTCTGTGTGTGCATGAGTGTGTGTGTATGTCTGTGTGTGTGTGAGTGTTTGTGTGTGTGTCTGTGTGTGATTGAAGTGTGTGTGTGTGTGTGTGTGTGTGTGTGTGTGTGTGAGTGTTTGTGTGTGTGTCTGTGTGTGATTGAGAGTGTGTGTGTGTGTGTTTGTGTGTGTGTCTGTGTGTGATTGAGAGTGTGTGTGTGTGTGTGTGTGTGTGTGTGTGTGTGAGAGTGTGATACAGAGTGGAGGTACACCTCTTCCTATTTCAGCCTTTTGTCATGGTTTTCATTTGCAGGCCTGTTGGTTCAGGACTAAGCTGTTCCCCCGGAAACTGAGATAACAGGAGAGAGAGAGGGGGGGGGTGAGAGAGAGAGGGAGATAGAGAGAGGTCACAGATATGGACCCACACACACAGCTCAGTAAGCTGTTCAATGTTCCAAAAGCATTATTTATTTATTTATTTATTTTGTTGTTGGCCCATCTGTATGAAGAACTGGCCATACAAAATGGAGATGTTTGGACTACAGTAACCATGTCAAAACACTGCATGAGAAAGTAACAGCGGACACACAGTCAGAGAAAAACCAGACAAGGGGAAAATATCAAATAAGTCGAAATTGGCAATAAAAGACTAAACCAGAATCCTAGGTCTTCCCTGTTACTGAGCAAGAGCTGAGGGAGAAACTTCAGGTCCTCAAAGGTGGAGAAATTAAACTCCTTCTCTATGCAGCTCGCCTGGTTCTGCTGTCACCCACTGAACAGGGCTTACGACAGGGCCTGGACATGCTGGAACAGTACTGTCAGTCCTGGGCCTTGGCAATAATCAAGAAGAAGCTTAAATAATGATTTTTCTAAAAAAGGTCTAGGACTCAATGCACACACATACACACACACACACACACACACTCAGGCACAAACAATATTACTCCTGCCCTCAAAACACACACACACACACACACACGTACACACAGACTCATGCATGCATGCAAGCACACACACACACACATACACTCAAATACACGCACATACAAACTCACAGACACATAGACTCATGCATTCATGCAAGTAAGCACACATACACATGCACACACATGCACATCCACACCTGTCACACACACACACACACACACACACAGCAGTCCGGATTAGTGAGGCCAGCTTTTAAGGATCGTTAAAAAAGTGCTCACCAAGCACTTCTCTTCTTAACAAAATTAGAAGCAGCAAAAACTATGATCACCGCACACTGTTAATGATCCAGTCAATGACTGTATGGGGAGCGTTTGTGACCACAGCCTCAAAACAGCAGTTCATTTAGAAACATCAAATCTAAGGCATTAAAAGACAGTGAAGCCGCGACGCTAAAGGAAGAGCCAGTTTGAGTCTAAGTATGATGCTAAGGATGCTAAGGTTAACACTGTTTTTACAACGTCATTACTCTACCCCTGCAGGTTGCTCTTTGGGATAGATTTCTGCAACCACTGCGGCTGGCCAGCAGGTGGGGGTAGAGAGCTGGTTACCCTGTTTGCAGAGCACCTTGGCAATCAACAATCCAAATGCCGGTCAAAAGGTGTACACTAGATTAACAGATTAATAGAGTTAAATATGGCACTGGCTGCACAGAACAGCGTTGTATATGTTTTGTTATTGGTAAATTTGTATTATTATTGTAGAGTACTACGAACACCTGATGCCATTTACAAGTTACAGGAGTAATGTGATTGGTCCACAGTCAGCCAATGGTGAGAAGCATTGGAGCAGGACCCTTGGACCTGTACGCTCTGGATCGGATACAGTGGTGAGCTTCTGATGGGATCTTTTCCATAGAAGCATTTGTGGCTAATTTTGATTTTATTTAGCACTTTAACTGAAAAAATCATCAAAACTGACATTTTTTTTGTGTAATTATTGATGATTGTTCCCATTTTTCATTTTATTCTTTGTATCATTTTATTTGAGTTTATTATTATTGTTGTTGTTGTTGTTGTTGTTGTTGTTGTTATTATGACCTTCCTGAATTAAATCAGATAAGAAGAGAGTTCATGACTTGTCTTACAGTATCTGAAGTTGAGCTCAGATTAGGTGTGCATCTTATGCAGGTGGGGGAGGCTGAAGCCTCAGTGAGCAAGTGAGTAATGCTCTATGAGAGTCCCACTGAATCACCTCTCAAAGAGGTGAACTGAGAACAGGACAAGGGGGAGAAATTAAACAGCCCCCCCCCCCCCCCCCCCCCCCCCCCTCCACCCCAAAGTGACCTACGCAAATACTGAAAAGAAGCTTGTTCACAAATTGGGATGTTGGGCTTGCCAACAAAGTTCATTTGGATTTAATTAAACTGAATTTAATTAAACTGAAAAAGAAAAGAGTAAGAGAATTGTTTGTCGTGTTTATATCTATTCCATGTGTGAGAGAAAAGAGAGAGAGAGACAGTAAGAGGGGAGGGGGTAAGTGAATGAGAGAGATAGAAAGAGAGAGAGGGGAGGGGGAGAGTGTATGAGAGAGAGGGGGAGAGAGGGGAGGGGAGAGAGTGAATGAGAGAGAGAGAAAGAGAGAGGAGGGGATGGGGAGAGAGAATGGGAGTGAGAGATAGGAGGGGAACAGAGGGGGGAGAGAGAATGAGAGAGAGAGAGAGAGATGGGAGGGGAACAGTGGGGGGAGAGAGAATGAGAGAGAGAGGGAGAGAGCGCTGGACAGAGGGGGGAGGGGGAGGGATAGAGAGAGAGGGTGAGAGTTAATGACACAGACAGACTGAGTCCCTCTCTACAGTGTCAGTCTGTCAGTCGCTGTCATGGTGGAGACAAGGACAGACCAGCAAAGCCTCTCTCTGACACCCGGTAAGAATGACATCTCTTCTGCCCCCTCTCCCCCCCTCCTTACCCCCCCTTGCCCCCCCTTTCTCCCCACCAGCCCCCGTCCCTGCAAAGGGGTGCTCTTACCCTGTTGAGCAGTGATGTAGACCCTGTAAAACTCCATTTAGTTACTGGAAAACTGCTCTCTTTCACTGAATCAGCACAGGGGGAGCGATTACTACTACTCTTATTATTATTATTATTATTATTATTATTATTATTATTATTATTATTATTAATCGGATTGTCTGCTGCTGAACTATGTCATTGGAGTTAGAGCTGTGATAGGCCAGTTAGACAGCCCAGCCCTGCCATTAGCTTTCAGCGCTCGGTTGTCCCTGGAAGTGAACGTGCAGGCAGGGAAAAGGGCTCGTCACTGAGATTTCTCTCCTGATTTTGGGCTGTGTCGTACGTTTTTTGGTGGGCACCGAGCCAGAATGGTGGTGGATGTGAGTGGGTCTCCATGAAACTGGAAAGAAAAAAAAAAACTTGCTTAATCGTGACTGACTCGAACATTCATATACACCAATGTCAGGCAGTCAGAATTCTGTGAGAGGGGGAGCTAGTTTTTTTTTTTTTTTTTAAACATTGCAGCATGTTTCAGCTGTATCTCCAGCCTTTGTAGATCAATCACTGTACTTTTAAATGTGTTTCATCCTGGGAACCAAAAATGACCCCCCTCATACCCTGACATCACATAGGAAGATAATAGTATGGCATTAATATTGACTGGCTGACATTCTTTGGGGCTTCAGTAATCCATTCTGATTGGGGAATAATCACTGTCAGTATTCCTCTGAATTTTAGATTATGGGCGTTGAGTGATCACAGAACATCAGAATGGTTGGCTTATCTAGAGAAAAACACTGGACAACACATTGACTGTCTG
>CM045886.1:68977984-69155484 GCA_025169545.1 Anguilla japonica | reverse complement strand
TCATCATCTCCAGCTCAACCAGGTACAGGGGGGTGACGCTCACCTGGATGGGAGCGCATAGCATGGGAGTATACTGTATGAAAAACTGATTGGGAGGGGGCAAAATTAACTACAGGCATTTTTGATTACTAACCTCTTTGGCCAAACGACCTTTATCAGTGATTTAAAACGGGATTTATTTAAATTGCATTCATTAGCTATTTTATTGCGTCTGGTCTAAACAAAAAAACAGAAGTGGTGTCAGCTCTGCCGCTCTCACGTGAGCACGGATATGAAAGAGAGAGGGATCGTGCAGCGAAGGATTGAGATTAAGAATTAAGAAATGTGCGCACGTGCTCGAGTCTCCCTCGCAAGGTTAGCAAGCACGTTCCCTGGGACGCTCGAGCCTTCGAGCTCCTGAAGCCACGTCTGCTGGGTCAGGGACAGAGGACACGGCACAAATGTCAATTGCAAACCGGTCATTATTATTATATTATTATTATAGCTTATGCTAATTTAAGATTGCTAACTTATGTTCGTCTCATTGGCATCGGAGCCATGTGCTTGTAATTCAAATGATGCCCAACATCATCGATTTCCTACAAGTCATGGAACGTACAAGGAGTTATGTTTTGGTGCAAGGGTACATGTACAAGTTACCTGCTGGCAGAGGTACATAAGTGTACAGCTGGGCTGTGAGCTTGATACAGTTATGTACAGAGGTTTAAGAGGAGCACAGGCGTGTTGCGAGTTAGCCATCGATCTGCAGAGCAGTTTAAGTGGTGTGTAGGTGTGCTGGTGAATTGTGAATCAGGTACAGTTCTGTACAGGAGTTTTAGAGGTGTGTAGGTGTGCAGGTGTGTCATGAGTTATGTACAGTTCTGTACAGGAGATTTAGAGGTGTACAGGTGTGTTATGAGTTAGGTACAGTTCTGTACAGGAGTTTTAGAGGTGTACAGGTGTGTTATGAGTTAGATACAGTTCTGTACAGGAGTTTTAGAGGTGTACAGGTGTGTTATGAGTCAGGTACAGTTCTGTACAGGAGTTTTAGAGGTGTACAGGTGTGTTATGAGTTAGATACAGTTCTGTACAGGAGAGGTTTTAGAGGTGTACAGGTGTGTTTAGAGGTGTACAGGTGTGTTATGAGTTAGGTACAGTTCTGTACAGGTGTTTTGAGTTATGTACAGTTTCTGTACAGGAGTTTTAGGGTGTGTTCTGGGTTTTAGTGTTTGTGGGTGTGCAGGTGTGTCATGAGTTAGGTACAGTTCTGTACAGGAGATTTAGAGGTGTACAGGTGTGTTGTGAGTTAGGTGAAGTTCTGTACAGGCGTTTTAGAGGTGTACAGGTGTGCTGAGGCCGGTGGGGGCAGGTTACATATGACATGTGGAGCAGGATTATATCGGCTATTATTGTTGTGCATAATCCCGCTCACTGTCATAGACACTCAGTCAGATTAACTGATGAATCAATGACAGATTATGGACATGTGTCACAGTAGAGTGTCCACAATGCCTCTCTCTCTCTCTCTCTCTCACGCACACACACAAACACACAAGCTGACATTTCTGCTTAATTATATGAAGTATTAACTCCCTCTCCTAGTGCAGTGTTAATGTACTGTAGTGCACAGTGTGTATGTACTGTACTGTAACTCTCAGTGTTAATTTAGTGCAGAATTCAGTCGGTCAGTGCTGCACATTTTCTCAGTACAGGGTTGGATGTAATTGGTCAGTGAGCGTGTCTGTATAATCTGTATAGTACTGCGCTCTCGCCCTGTACTGACCGTCTCCCCCCCCCCCCCCCCGGCAGTGCGGGCTGGAGGAGCGGTTTTCGGACGAGCAGCTGGTCAGCCTGTCGGTGCGGGAGCTGAACCGCCACCTCCGCGGCGTGAGCAAGGACGAGGTGGTGCGGCTGAAGCAGAAGCGCCGCACGCTGAAGAACCGCGGCTACGCCCAGTCCTGCCGCTACAAGCGGCTGCAGCACCGCCACGCGCTGGAGTCCGAGAAGCACGTCCTCACCCAGCAGGTAACCGGGCGGGGCCGGGCGGGGCACGTCCTCACCCAGCAGGTAACCGGGCGGGGCCGGGCGGGGCACGTCCTCACCCAGCAGGTAACTGGGCGGGGCCGGGCTGGGCACGTCCTCACCCAGCAGGTAACCGGGCGGGGCCGGGCGGGGGGCACGTCACCCAGCAGTAACCGGGCGGGCGGGGCACGTCCTCACCCAGCAGGTAACCGGGCGGGGCCGGGCGGGGCACGTCCTCACCCAGCAGGTAACCGGGCGGGGCCGGGCGGGGCCGGGCGGGGCCGGGCGGGGCACGTCACCCAGCAGGTAACCGGGCGGGGCGGGCGGGGCACGTCTCACCCAGCAGGCAGGTAACCGGGCGGGACCGGGCGGGGCACGTCCTCACCCAGCAGGTAACCGGGCGGGGCCGGGCGGGGCACGTCCTCACCCAGCAGGCCGGGCGGGCCGGGCGGGGCCGGGCGGGGTAACCGGGCGGGGCCACGTCCTCACCCAGCAGGTAACCGGGCGGGGCCGGGCGGGGCACGTCCTCACCCAGCAGGTAACTGGGCGGGGCCGGGCGGGGCACGTCCTCACCCAGTAGGTAACTGGGCGGGGCTGGGCGGTGCACGTCCTCACCCAGCAGGTAACCGGGCGGGGCCGGGCGGGGCACGTCCTCACCCAGCAGGTAACTGGGCGGGGCTGGGCGGGGCACGTCCTCTGCATCATACTGCATCATACTAATTACAACTGCATCATACTAATCACTACTGCATCATACTAATCACTACTGCATCCGACTAATCACAACTGCATCATACTAATCACTACTGCATCCGACTAATCACAACTGTATCATACTAATCACTACTGCATTCGACTAATCACAACTGTATCATACTAATCACTACTGCATCCGACTAATCACAACTGCATCAGACTAATCACTACTGCATCAAACTAATCACTACCGCATGAGACTAATCAGTACTGCATGAGACTGATCACAACTGCATCAGGCTAATCACTACTGCATCAGACTAATCACTACTGCTCACAACTGTGCAGAATTAATCAAAACTGTGCATGACTAATCACAACTGTGCAGTACTATTCAAACTGTGCATTTGAAATCGAAAGATGAAAATGAGACAAAAGTACAGACAATCAGCTTTTATTTCATGGTATTTACATGCATATATGTGTTACCATATTAAAGAACAGCTGCATTGTGTTGAATTTTCAGCTGTGAAAAATTAAGTTAACAGATAACTGACAGTTGTTATTTCTCTCTTTCTATTTCTGTCTCTCTCTTCCCCTCCTTCCCACCCTTTCACCCTCTCTTTCTTCTTCTCTCTCTCACTCCATCTCCACCCCCCCCCCCCCCACCCTCACTCAGCTGGAGCAGCTGCAGTGTGAGTTCGCTCGAGTTCTGAGGGAAAGGGACACCTACAAGTCTCGCTACGAGAAGCTCATCGGCTCCAACGAGGCTCCGCCCCCACACGCCAACCGCGCCGCCTCGCCGCCAGACTACTTCCTGTGAGGGACGCCCGACACGGGGCGGGGAGAGAGATGAAGAGAGGGAGAGAGAAAGAGAGAGAGAGAGAGAGAGAGAGAGAGAGAGTGAGAGAGAGAGAGAGCTAAAGAGAGTGAGAGTGAGAGAGAGTGAGAGTGAGAGAGTGACAACTGAAATCATCCTAAAATCACAGACTCTGTCGGACTCTGGGGGGGGACTGAGGGCGTGATTGTGAATTCAGCTTCAGGGGTTTTTTTCTTAGACTGTTAGCCTGTTAGAACTCGGGGTGATAATTAGCCATCGCTCCCAAATCACTTCCTTTGTTTCTAATGTATGAATCGGGTGAAAATGCGGAGAGGTGCACCTATCGCTGGAATAGATGTCACTGTGAAGTTTATCAGGGCCAGTTTTCGGGTGTCGGGGGGGGATCTGCAGAGGACGGGACGGGGTCGGTCGCGATTGTGAGATCGGCGCACCGGGTTCTTCACCACCGGTGACTTTGCCCGAAGCAAACCTCGCGGAAGAAGACTGAACGAGGGCGGGCGACCGACTCTAACGCTGCACCCCCAGAATGGGCACGGCACCCCCAGAATGGGCACGGCACCCCCAGAATGGACACGGCACCCCCAGAATGGACACGGCACCCCCAGAATGGGCACGGCACCCCCAGAATGGGCACGGCACCCCCAGAATGGGCACGGCAGCCCCAGAATGGGCACGGCACCCCCAGAATGGGCACGGCACCCCCAGAATGGACACGGCACCCCCAGAATGGAACCCCTGTTTCAGACGATTACACAGACACGCTGGCCTCTTTAAATATCGCCTCTACCTCTGGAGAAAGACAAGACGCGTCCGTGCACACGGGCGCACTGCAGGCCTGGTGTGTTAGAACTGAAGAATGCGTCTGTAGGACGTGCTGGTAACCCAAATCCACAATGTTTGAGTGTTGTACCCTCCCTGAGCCAAAGAACCGGCCTCTTCACCACCTGAAGAATAATGCAAAAAATCACATTTCTTCCGTTTTTTTTTTTTTTTTTTTCAAGTGCTGCTCTATTTTGAAACAAGTGGAGCTCCACCTGCTTTGAACAGTCTCATGAAGAACTGACAAAGGTTTTGTCAGCTTTAAATAATGGCTGTCACATTCAGTCATAAGTATGCATGGCCAGCTTATAGAAAAGAAAACAAAATACAATATAAATAATTCCCAAAGTCTCACAAATGGCATTTAAAAAAGGATAAATATTTATTTTCAAATGAGAAATTGTGACAAAAAGTTATTTTGTGCAGTGCAAATGTGCCCACAGGCTAGACCATTAATTACAGTATACAGCACTGTAATTTTTCATATTTTCACAAGATTTTTTATCTTACAACATATATGTACAATTAACATATCATATGAAAATAGATTTGGTTTATATTTTATGTATGAAACGCCCATTTTTAGCCATAGGGGGAAGAATTTTGGGGGGGGGGGGGGGGGGCAAAAGGTTACATAATTAAATGTGTATTGATAAAATAAATGAGCGCGTAAGTGTGCAGGCACTGGTATTGTAAAATAAAAAATCTTGTGATGGGAAACGTCTACATGTGCAGGGCATGACAGGCGTCTGGACTGCAGACTGCCGGGGGGGGCGGGGCTTGATGTCAAACCCCTCCCATCGACGTCCAGCCCCGCCCCTCCCGCATCCTGAAGGCAGACGTGCTCCTCCCAGCTCAGTGGCAGGGTCTGACCGACGCTGTCAGGGGCAAGAGAAAGGGTTCCGGTCGGCTGCTTTCCAATCCGCTCCAGTCAGGAGGTCACTGGCATTTCAATCCGCTGACTGAAAAAAAAAAAAAAAAAATTCACAGAACATTATGGCCATTGTTAAATTCATTAAAATAAATCTTCCACATGTCCTAATGTGGCAAAGATGAATATAGATATTTTTTTATTTACCCATGTGCCAGGTAACGTTTTGATCTGTAGGTCTTCTCAGGCAACCCCAGCTACCTAACAGAAAGAGATTGTTTATTGACTCAGAGACGGCAATAAACAATCTATGCTCTTCCTCTTTCCTCGCAAAAGAGTTCCTGTGCTGGCTGTCTCAGTAATGGGCAATAGGAACTGGAAAAAAAGGAAGTCAGTCAAATGTGAGGACAGTAGCGCCAGTCTGAAGAATTCAATCAAAATTCTTCCTCAACATTTTATTCAAAACTAGATAGGAATGCGACCTGATAAACTGTATTAGTGAAGGAACAAAAAGTACAACTTGCATTTATTGTTTATTGGTAAAGTCAATGGTTAATGACAGATGTGGAATCCAAGCTGTAGTTCTCCTAGAGTCTGACATGGCCCTGTGGACTCTATTACCCATAATTCCCCATGTATCTCCATACTTCCTGCCTCTTTACAGAATGCGCTGGGCTGGGCTTTATAGATTTCTAAATTAGCTACTTTATTAATTTATGTATTTATTGATTATTTATTGTTTTATTTATTTATTGTTATTTTTCATTTATTAACTTATAATTTTACTTGCATCCTTAGTTTTTTGATTGGTTAGATTTATTATTATTATTATTATTATTATTATTATTATTATTATTATTATTATTATTATTACTAGAATTATTGCCATCCATGTGTACTTGTTGTGTGTAGTGGTTTCATACAAATAAACAAACTATTTTTTTGTTTTGAGATTTCATTTCATTTCAATCACTGCAAAAGATATCTTAAATAATCATCACCCAACTCTCTCTCTCTCTCTCTCTCTCTCTCTCTCTCTCTAGCTCTCTCCATAATTTGGCTCTTATGCTGTAGGTTTATGTTCTGACCGATACTGTCAGTCGTGACAATGGCTTGTTATCCGCACTGCTTTGTGTCTACAACTCCGTGTGTGCAGGTACTGCAGTGGGTTTGGATAGAAGCACGCACCAGACTCTGACATTGAAACGCACAAGGAAGGTATCTTATGTCATGACAGGGTGATGGTGTTCTGGTCCGGCATCGTCACGACAACCATACTCCCCTTCATCTGGGGCCCCGACAAGTTCCATCAGCATCACGGTGAGACACTTTCCGCACACAGTGCTTTTTATTAATGTCTTTCAGCCCTCCCCATGCCAACCCAACACCCCCCCCCCCCCCCAACACGCCCGGAACTTTTCACATTTACAACAGCGCTGCCTCGACCTCTTGGACCCCTCAGCCTTTCTTCTCCCCCCTCTATCTTTCTCTCTCTTTCTCTCTCATTCTCTCTGGGTCCCTCTATAGAAGCATAATGACCCCGGCTCAGTCGCTCTTTCTCTGGGAGGGGGGGGGGATGACATCACTCCCTCTGCCCCCCGACTCTGCCCCCGACGGGAACAAAGCTGGGATTAGGGGTACAATGGGCCCTGACAGTACACTGCCGGGGCTTTCATACAATGTGAGGTATGGACCGGGGGCATGTAGCATTGTGTAACACACACACATGCACACACGTGCACACACACACACACACACACACACACACATACTCACACTCACTCACACACACTCACACACACACACACACACACACACATATACTCACACTCACTCACACACACACATGCACACACACACATACTCACACTCACTCACACACACACACACACACACATACACACACTCACACAAATGCACACACACACATACTCACACTCACTCACACACACACATGCACACACACACACACACATGTACAAACACACATGCACACACATGCATGCACACACACACTCATGCATGCAGGAGTGCACACACATTCACCCACGCATGCACTCAGACACATGAACATAATCACATACAAATGTACACAATGTATTCATAATTTACAAAAAGTAATAATAGTTTTCTTGGAGCCATGTGCAAACTGGCCAAAAATTAATATATATCATTTCTGGCTTATGACCAAACATAAAAAAACACAGAAAAGATGTGGGTGTGTGGAATTTATGCAGGATTGCTTTTGAAGTTACTTTTAAAGAACACATGATGTCTTTTTTTCTATTTTTTTTTAACATGGAAATACATCATGGATTATTCATTATTGTTCTTCTTATGCAAAATGCATATTTCTAAGTACATTAGCCATTTATAATGAACTCTTTGTTATTTTTTTTGTCAGAGCTCATCAGAATAAAATAATAATAATAAATTAAGAATACGTTTAAAAATGCTTCACTGGATGAACCTACTATTTTACTTCAGTTTGTTACATTAACATTTTGAGGTTATCTCATTTGATTATATTATATTGATTATGCATATGCATATATGCTACGGTGCTATGGATAGAAATCGCCCTGGGGAATTCAGGAGGCCTCGTGCAACAGCGCGCTTTTTTATTGCCAGAGGTTCCAAATAACCGGTTAGGCATACCTCGCGCGCACATGCACGCTGTTCACATCGCGAGTTCGCTGGGGGGGAAAATGCCAATGCGACAGTCACGCTGTTCCGTAGCATTACGCGATTTCCACTGCCTTTGTCGTTCTTTTTAAACTTCAGTCCGAGGAGGCAAGCGGCACTGCAAACACCGAACTTTCCTGCCCTCTGGCGGTTAAGAGTGCGCCTTGCAGAATTTATCCCGCAGCGTTCGCAAAAAATGCTTCCTTTTCACCGGTCGTTTGCTTGAATAAATCAGTCTCCGTGGCAAAAACTATTTCATCAGACATACTATTAAAACAGCACACTTTACCAAGGCAAGACGATGTACTGTGACGTTTTATGCCGGAATATCTGCCTGAATATGAACATAAATTGCGATTAATCAATCAACAAAATATGAGAGTTTGTTAGTAGAACAGTGGGGGTACCCCCCTCCCGCGCCCTCATGACTCATTAATGCAGAGAAGCGCGAGCTTTCACACCCAGGGAAGCGCTGCACATATGCCTCTGCATATGGGCTTATAAATTATAATAGAGAGAGAGAGAGAGAGAGAGAGAGAGAGAGAGAGAGAGAGAGAGAGAGAGAGAGAGAGAGAGAGAGAGAGAGAGAGAGAGAGAGAGAGAGAGAGAGAGAGAGAGAGAGAGAGAGAGAGAGAGAGAGAGAGAGAGAGAGAGAGCGCAATTGGACAGTTTCGCGTTGCTTTCGCAGTCAGGTAAGTGCGATGCCGCGTCCAGTTATATCTGAAGTAAGCAACTAGACGGAAAACGCAAAAGAGAGAGAGAGAGAGAGAGAGAGAGAGAGATGCGCGCGCTTGTTCACGGCGTAGCGAAACACAGGTTACCACAGGTGCACGGACACAAAGAAAATCACGCGCGAGCATACCCACGCCCGAAGGAGCAGAGGCAGGTAGCAGGTAGGGGAATGGAAGAGGGTCGCGTGGCAGCACAACTTTACCATATGGGTTATTAGGAGAGAATGTAACAAAATCTGTTCGTTAAATAGTGGCTGCATGTGATGAAATGCCTATCGCCTTCTTACAGCAGGATAGCCAAACGAGCGTCGTTGAAGCGCTGCGTAAGTGGCACGCGGTAACACTTAGTTAACGCAAATGATTGTAATTGATTTTTAAAAAATTGTTTCACGGAAGGTGGAATTGAGACGTCGTGCGTTCTTTTGATACAGTCGTTTGTATAGCCACCCAAACACACCTCTCCAACGCAACGTAGGGCAACGTCGAAGAAGTACAAACTGTCCGCTTCTATAATAATAATAATAATAATAATACTACTACTAATAATAATAATAATAATAATAATAATAAGAAAAAAAGAAGATTAAGAAGAAGAAGAATGTCAGTAGTGCTTACCATTTTCAGTAAATTATAAATTAGATTGTGATTGTTTAAAATGTTTAAATGTCACAATGTTTAAAGAGAGGTGAAATGAAAATTTATTTAAGAACGGATTGAAAACAAAAACTCTTAAAGTTTAATTTGCAAATCCAAAAAAAAAAAAAACGCACAATGCACAATGAATAAATATAAAAATTATACATCATTATTAGCAAAAAAGGACCTACTATTGGATATGTGTGCAGTTTATGTTTACATGTAAATTGAGTGCATTCCGGGAAAAAAAAAAAAAAAAAAAAAAAAAAAAACATTATTTTAACATCAGACATCTTCCGCCTTCCATCACATCCCCCGGAGTTGATAGATTTCATGCGTGCAGCACAGTTAAAGCCCACGCTACTTCTCATGGTTATGATTATGGCTTCGGACACATTTGTGGTTAAGATAGGAATTATAGGCCATGGCTACGTTTATACGCCTCGATTCATCATTCATTATGGCCGGAGCAGCGGTGACACTGGCGCAGATGTTACCCGTGTAGTAATTGAGGTATTTAATTGTTAACAATCACAATGAGTGATGGTTTGCAACGCTAATCAGACCACTGTTTTCCTAATAGTTAAACTGACATGCACTGAACAGATATTTCTTCCTTCTCTCCCTCCTTTCTGTCTAGGCACACTCTAATTCATTAATTAACTCCTTTTAATCGCTGCTGACAGCTTTCTCATCTCTCTCTTTCTCTGTCTCCCTCTCTATCTGTGAAATGTGACTGCACTGTAGAGTTAGAGAGATCATACTGTGTTAACCCTCTCTCTGTCTCTCTACCTGTGAAATGTGACTGTACTGTATTGTTAAAGAGATCATACTGTGTTAACCCTCTCTCTGTCTCTCTACCTGTGAAATGTGACTGTACTGTATTGTTAAAGAGATCATACCATATTAACCCCCCCTCTCTCTTGCACTCTCTCTCTCTCTCTCTCTCTCTCTCTCTCTCTCATCTCAACCCTTTCCATTTCAGTCTTCCTTTCTTTCACAGTGCTTTATTGGCATTGCACTTTGATGCCAGAGAACAAATGAGAAATCCCAAACAATTACGTAACTAAATTCTCCCAATGTAGTGTTAATGTACTATATTGTTCAGTCAGTATGTATAGTCTGTATTAATTGTCTTTCTCTGGGTAGTGTTAATGTACTGTAGTGTGCAGTCGGTGTTTGTAGTCTGTATTAATTGTCTCTCTCTGGGTAGTGTTAATGTACTATAGTGTGCAGTTAGTGTGTATGTTCTGTATTAATTGTCTCTCTTCTGGTAGTGTTAATGTACTGTAGTGTGCAGTCGGTGTTTATAGTCTGTATTAATGGTCTCTCTCTGGGTAGTGTTAATGTACTATAGTGTGCAGTTAGTGTGTATGTTCTGTATTAATTGTCTCTCTTCTGGTAGTGTTAATGTACTGTAGTGTGTGGTCAGTGTACATATACTGACAAAATAAGTTAGCAAACTAGCTATGTACTTTATTGTAGGGAGTTAGCATTAGGGTTGCCAGATTCAGATGGTGGCGGGGAGGAGAATGGTGTGATCCCTTCAGAACTGAAGTTGGGTCAGGGAGTCATTGATTACATTACAAACTTACTGGTACATTTCATACCAAAACCAGGGGATTTGTAAGAGTATGAGGCAATATTTATAATAACAATAATAATAATAATAATAATAATACATTTACATAGCACCTTTCAACATGCTTTTCCTAAGCAGATAAAAATAAGGCTTAAAATGACAACACAAAAGCATAAAAGGGAAGAATGTGAACAGCAAATAAAAAGCAATATACGAAAGGCACTAATAAAACGAAGAGAAAAACAAAGCGCAGTAAAATTAAAACACAAAAACACATCCATAAAAGGAGATGAGAAAATAGTAGCATTTAAGACCCAACACTTAAAAAGGGTAGACACAGAAGCCAGATCCATTCTTGCAGTCATTTGCTGTAAGTTGGGCAAATGAGTCCAGCGAAGTCTTTCTGAACAGCCATCTTAAAATGCGGTTTCCCAGTCTTTCTGAACAGCCATCTTAAATGAGATTTCCTCATCTTTCTGAACAGCCATCTTGAAATGTGATTTCCCAGTCTTTCTGAACAGCCATCTTAAAATGCGATTTCCCGGTCTTGCTGAACAGCCATCTTAAAATGCGATTTCCCGGTCTTGCTGAACAGCCATCTTAAAATGCGATTTCCCGGTCTTGCTGAACAGCCATCTTAAAATGCGATTTCCCGGTCTTTCCGAACAGCCATCTTAAAATGCGATTTCCCGGTCTTTCTGAACAGCCATCTTAAAATGTGATTTCCCAGTGCCGACTGTGGGTGGCGGCTCCACAGGTGATCACATCGCTCAGGGTGTGCAAGGGCACAGCCAGATAGCGGTCCACGTTTCATCGCTATCTAGCGCCCCCCGCTGGTCGTTCGGGCGTCCCCAGGACTGTACCAAATGTGAAAAGTCTTTCCGCCACTCTCTTGCGAATTGTCTGATTTTGTGAGCTTAGCGGCGAGCCGTGGTGCGAGAAGAGCAGCTGGTGACGCCGCGCGTTTCGGAGAAGCGCGGATGTCTGCGCTCTCCCGAATCGGCAGTGGGGATCGCGCAGGAACGCGGCTGGGACTGCGGACAGTTGGCCGTTCCAAATTAGGGTGGAAATCGAACAGGCTCAGCCGCATGTAGGGCGACAAATTTCTGTCTAAAAAAGTAACTGCAGTCGTGTAGCAGATGAGTAGATGAGCTGCCCGGTGTGTTTGTCTCAGAATTTTGAATCACATTTTGACAAATCAGAAGTAGGTGTGGTGGAGAAGTACCAGGGATCCTAGTTTAAACAGCCTATATGTTTGGAGGCCTTAATACAAAACTTGTTTTTGAAGAGAGAAGATTTCTACTGTGCAGTATTCATGAACAATGCACATACCTATTAACCAATCAGAATTGAGCAAGATTGTGTAAGAAAATTGTTTGATTTTTATATCTTACTGTGCTTTAACCATTTCTCTGTGCAACCTTAATACACTTTGGTCTGCTTGACAGTGAGCATAAATTTGTGTTTCTTTCAGTGTGAAAGTATGACCCTCTCCAGTGCCCCACCCCAACGTAGAGGAAGTACCCCTCTGCCAATCAAACACCAGCTCAGACGGGAGGAAGCTGTTAATGAGGATTGTGATTGGACGCCGGGGCTGAGTGGGGCCTCCCCTTCTCCAATCAGCTTCAGCCCTGCCGGGGAGGAGGCGGCTTTGCCCACGGGGCAGGAGGGGCCCCTTCGCATTGCCCTGCTGGGGCAGAACGGGGTGGGAAAGTCTTCCCTCGCCATCGCCCTCGCTGGGGAGTTTGACAGGACTGCATCCATCGACTCTGAGGGTAGGGTGTGTGTGTGTGTGTACAAGAGTGACAGAGTGTGTGTGTGTGTGTGTGTGTATAAAAGTGACGGAGAGTGTGCGTGTGTGTGTGTGTATAAAAGTGACAGAGTAGGTGTGTGTGTGTGTGTGTGTGTATAAAAGTGACAGAGTAGGTGTGTGTGTGTGTGTGTGTGAGAAAGAGAGAGGCTGTGTGTGTGTATGTGTGTGAGAGAGAGTGAGAGAGAGAGACTGTGTGTGTGTGTGTGTGTGTATAAAAGTGACAGAGTAGGTGTGTGTGTGTATATGTGTGAGAGAGAGAAAGAGAGAGTCTGTGTGTGTGTATGTGTGTGAGAAAGAGAGAGGCTGTGTATGTATGTGTGTGTACATGAGAGAGAGAGTCTGTGTGTTTGTGTGTACGTGTGAGAGAGATAGAGTCTGTGTGTGTGTGTGTGTCTGTGTGAGAGAGATAGAGAGAGAGAGAGAGAGACTGTGTGTGTGTGTGTGTGTGTGAGAGAGAGAGAGAGACTGTGTGTATGTGTGTGTGTGTGTGCATCTGTGTATGTATGAGTGTGTGTGTGTGTGTGTGAGAGAGAGAGAGAGAGAGAGACTGTGTGTGTATATGTGTGTGTGTGTGTGTGTGTGTGCATCCGTGTATGTATGAGTGTGTGTGTGTGTGTGTGTTTGTACATCACGGGCTGATGGCTACATGTTTGTCTCAGGAGAGGGCTACGTTCGCACGGTCACCGTGGACGATGAAGAGAGCACCATCATCATCTACGACAACTGGAGACAGGTGAGCTAGGCCCCGCCTCTTTGCTCGCCTTCCTCCGCCTCCCAGCTTTCCCATCGAAACGTGTCTCCTCCTGCTTTGACTCCGAGGCACTCCCCCCTGTCCACAGAGAGCCTCAGCAGAGCAAAATCACAAAATCAGCCACCGGTTCACACCCCAGAAACCCCGGGAGAGGAGTTAACCGTGCCATAATCTTTTTAAAAAAAAATTTTATTGAACGAGGAAGCGCTGAGTTCGGGCGAAGGGCACTGAACCCTGTGGCTGTCCGCACGCAGGAGCCAGTACCGCGGCTACACCCATGCGCATCTCTGAAAAAAAATACATTTTTCAAATAAATGCATAAATAAAATTGTTGGCACGGCGACAGCAGGCAGACAGCAGTGACAAGACAGTGCTAGAAAACCTAAAAATGGAACACAGTTCATTTTTTTTTTTTTTTAAATTGGATTTTTTTTTTCTGCTGCTCCTACACAGCAAAAAGCTTCAGGGCATGAGCAGCACTGAGAGAGCACTCTGGGTAATGGAGTATACACTGGCCCAGCAGGAGTTGATTTAACCCAAGTAATTTTGCTGTGTTTGTTTTCTTTCTTTCTTTCTTTCTTTCTTTCTCTCCCATTGTTTCTTCCTTTGTTGTTTCTGGCTCTTTCTTTCCCTGACTTCTAAGTTCAAATGGCGCACAATGTATTCTCTTCTTGGGGGAAGAAAATAGTTAAATCATGTTAAAATCTTAAACCACCAACAACACTACTCTTACAGGAACCACCTGACCTCTCTAGGCATGGCCACAGCCAATCACAAGCTGCCCTGACTGCCTTAGGATACAGCCAATCACATGTTGCCCTGACTTACTTAGGGCACAGCCGCTTATGGCCACAGCCAATCAAGAGCTGCCTTGACTTCCTTAGGGCACAGCCAATCACATGCTGTCCTGTATGACTGCCTCTGGAATCATGTGACATATCGTTACTCGGCTCAGAATCAACCCCCTGACAAAATCTCCAGTACACAAGCTTATAAGTGGCTAATAAAGATTCATAAAGGTGTAATTGCAGTGGTAATTAAGTTGTTGTGTACGAAGCCTTTAGGAATACACACATTATTTTAAGTGTGACATAAATACAAAGTAAACACAAACGCATTATCATAGTCTGTACCATCATTATCACTACAACACTATCACACCCTCCCTCCTTTCTCTAGTATCTGACACTTCAGCTAAAATACTGACCTGATACTGACTGAATACTGACCCCATATTGAATAACTACTGACCCAATACTAACTAACTACTGACCCAATACTGACTAAATTCTGACCGAACACTGGCTCCTATACTCACTCAGCATAATTTACAATTCAGTTTCAACTTTTAGCGTTACACTCACCCAGTGCAGACCCCAAAAAAAAAAAAAAAAAAACCCCCATCATCGGTTCCGATTCACGTTCAGGACAGACACAGCGTTGTGTTTACTGATTCAGTTTCTGTGGGTCTGCAGCAGTGACAACACGAAGCCGCGTGACTCGGCGGATCCAATGAGCAGGTGGCCGCAGCTCCCCCCTCCAGCGCGAGCCCCAGCTGCCCCCCGCACGCCGCAGCTCTCCCCTCCAGCGCGAGCCCCAGCTGCCCCCCGCACGCCGCAGCTCTCCCCTCCAGCGCGAGCCCGAGCTGCCCCCCGCACGCCGCAGCTCTCCCCTCCAGTGCGAGCCCCAGCTGCCCCCCGCACGCCGCAGCTCTCCCCTCCAGTGCGAGCCCCAGCTGCCCCCCGCACGCCGCCCCCCCCTCCAGGCGCGAGCCCCAGCCCCCGCCCGCAGCTCTCCCCTCCAGCCGCACGAGCCCCAGCTGCCCCGCACGCCGCAGCCCCCCTCCAGTGCGAGCCCAGCCCCCCCGCAGCTCTCCCCTCCAGTGCGAGCCCCAGCTGCCCCCCTCTCCCCTCCAAGCCCCCCCCGCAGCTCTCCCTCCAGTGCGAGCCCCAGCTGCCCCCCGCACGCCGCAGCTCTCCCCTCCAGTGCGAGCCCCAGCTGCCCCCCGCACGCCGCAGCTCTCCCCTCCAGTGCGAGCCCCAGCTGCCCCCCGCACGCCGCAGCTCTCCCCTCCAGCGCGAGCCCCAGCTGCCCCGCGCGCCGCAGCTCTCCCCTCCAGCGCGAGCCCCAGCTGCCCCGCACGCCGCAGCTCCCCTCCCCCCCCAGCTGCCCCCACGCCGCCCCAGCTCTCCCCTCCAGTGCGAGCCCCCCCCCGCCCCCCCAGCTGCACGCCGCAGCTCTCCCCTCCAGTGCGAGCCCCAGCTGCCCCGCGCCCGCCACGCCGCAGCTCTCCCCTCCAGTGCGAGCCCCAGCTGCCCCCGCACGCCCGCAGCCGCCGCAGCTCTCCCCTCCAGCGCGAGCCCCAGCTGCCCCCCGCACGCCGCAGCTCCCCCTCCAGCCCCAGCTGCCCCGCAGCCCCCCCTCCAGCGCGAGCCCCAGCTGCCCGCAGCCCAGTGCGAGCCCCAGCTGCCCCGCAGCTCTCCCCTCCAGCGCGAGCCCGAGCTGCCCCGCGCGCCGCAGCTCTCCCCTCCAGCGCGAGCCCGAGCTGCCCCGCAAGCCGCAGCTCTCCCCTCCAGTGCGAGCCCCAGCTGCCCCGCACGCCGCAGCCAGCTCGACCCCGCCAGCTTTCTCCGTCTTCGGGATTCGCGCGTTCGGAGAGGACGTTTCTCGCTCTCTCTGACTCATTTTTCTATTTCTGTTGCCGCCGCCGCCCCCCTCGACAGCCGAAGCGGTCGTTAGCGCGTTTGATTAAATCGGCGACAGAGTCGCGTCCTTCCAGACTGTGCCAAAAGCGCCTTTTTCTTTCTGCCACCAGGCCTATTTTTGGTCAGTGACAATTTGTGTCATTTAGCATCTGTGAGCGTTAGCGTGCCTGTGAGTGTCAGTGTGCCTGTGAGTGTTTGTGCATCTGTGAGTGTTTGTGTTTCTGAGGGTGTTCCTGTATCTGTGAGTGTTTGTGTTTCTGAGGGTGTTCCTGTATCTGTGAGTGTTTGTGTTTCCAAGAGTGTTCCTGTGTCTATGAGTGTTTGTGTCTGTGTGTGTGTGAGTGTTTGTCCTGTATGACTGTAAGTAATTTTGAGTCTGAGCATTTGTGTGTCTGTGAGAGTTTCTGTTTCTGTGAGGATTTTAGTGTCTGAGCGTTTGTGTTTCTGCGAGCATTGTATGTATGTGCGCACTTGCAGGCTCTTAAAAAGGACTTAAGAGTACTATTTATGATCTACTGTGATGTTTGTTTTCTGTGAGGCAGGCTAACGTGGCTAACGCACAGCACTGTTATTTTCTGTGAGGCAGGCTAACGTGGCTAACACACAGCGCTGTTAGTTTTCTGTGAGGCAGGCTAACGTGGCTAACGCACAGCACTGTTAGTTTTCTGTGAGGCAGGCTAACGTGGCTAACGCACAGCGCTGTTAGTTTTCTGTGAGGCAGGCTAACGTGGCTAACGCACAGCACTGTTAGTTTTCTGTGAGGCAGGCTAACATGGCACAGCAAGCTGTGACAACGCACAGCACTGTTAGTTTTCTGTGAGGCAGGCTAACATGGCTAATGCACAGCGCTGTTAGTTTTCTGTGAGGCAGACTAACGCACAGCACTGTTAGTTTTCTGTGAGGCAGGCTAACGTGGCTAACGCACAGTGCTGTTAGTTTTCTGTGAGGCAGGCTAACACAGATGATGCACAGCTAGCCAGAGCAGGAGCGTAATATAACCAGGTGTTTGAGATCGATTGGATGGAAGGAACTGGTGGTATGATTATCGGTACATATGATTGGATGGAATAAATGGGTGGTATGATCATGGCCACTTATGATTGGGTTGGGAGAAACCGATGGTAGGAATTCTGATAGGACTGAACAATGAACTACATCTCTCTCTCTCTCTCTCTCTCTCTCTCTCTCAGGACCTGTCGGCCTTGCGGTGTGAGGTGTGCGTCCTGGTGTTCTCGGTGACGGACAGGCGAAGTTTTCACCGAACCGCTCAGCTCCGCCTCCTCCTGAGGGAGACCCAGCCTCAAACTCCCATCATCCTCGTGGGCAACAAGAGCGACCTGGTCAGGACAAGGGAGGTCAGCACTGAGGGTAGGTACAGTTCATCCCAAGCAGCCGAAACTGGGCTGCGTTTTTTAAGCTCACTTCAGTTTCGCAGCATTCAGGTGTTTGATGGAGTGTTCCCCGTATTCAGGGGTTTGGTGGTGTGATCGCTACATTCAGGGGAGTGTTCCCCGTATTCAGGGGTTTGGTGGTGTGATCGCTACATTCAGGGAGTGTTCCCCATATTCAGGGGTTTGATGGTGTATTCAGGGGTTTGGTGCCGTATTCAGGGGTTTGGTGCTGATTGCGTGATTGCTGCATTCAGGGGCTTGATGGAGAGCTTATTCTTCAAACCGTTCCAGCGTCTGAGCACTGATTCAAACAAACGTATCACGACCTGCTGCTAAAATCACATTGTGTGGAAAAAAACTTTTAGTTTTTGAATTAGTTATTTATTTTATGTAGGTGTATGCGTATGTAAGTATAATTTGCATATGAGCCACAATACAGTGAAGAAAATTTAACGTTATGCTGCAAAATTATTATTATTACTTTTTTTTTTTTCAAAATTGATGATTTTTTGAATTGATACATTGTGGAAGGGACATGCAGGCTATACGGTCCAAAGGGCTGAGACATGCCCCCCCCCCAGCCCCCCCTCCCCCCCTTAAGGCCCCGCCTGAGAGGAAGGACAGAGCTGCCTCTTCCTCAGCTTCTGCCACAGACTGTTTTAGTTGCAATTAACGAACGCACTTCTAATTACTGCTAATTAGTGCGACTGCCTCTGCAAATGTCTGTTCTCCTCTCTTTCGGTCTCTCTCACACTCTCTCCCATCCTTCCTCTCTTTCGTTCTCTCTCTCTCCCATCCTGCCTCTCTTTCGCTCCCTCTCACTCTCTCCTATCCTGCCTCTCTTTCGCTCTCTCCCTCTCTCTCCCATCCTGCCTCTCTTTCGCTCTCTCTCTCTCTCCCATCCTGCCTCTATTTCGCTCTCTCTCCCACCTTGTCTCTCTTTCGCTCTCTCTCCCTCCCTGCATCTCTCTTTCTCTCTCCCTCTCCCTCTCCCTCCCTCTCTCCCTATGTCCTCCACTCTCTCTGACATTTCCTCTGGGCTCTATGTTACCATGGAGCCCCAGTGTGTGTGTGTGCGTGTGTGTGTGTGTTAGTAGGTGCGTTTGTGTGTGTGAGTGTGTGTGTGCGTGTGTATGTGTGTGTGTGTGTCCGTGCATGTGTGTGTGCGTGTGTGTGCACGTGTGTGTGTGTGTGTGTGTGTGTGTGTGTGTGTGTGTGAGTAGGTGCGTTTGTGTGTGTGTGGGTGTGCATGTGTATTTGTGTGTGAGTGTGTGTGTGTGTGTGTGTGTGTGTGTGTGTGTGTGTGCATGTTTGTGAGTGTGTGTGTGTGTGTGTGTTTTTTGAGCCCCTCTTCAGAGCTCTGTTTTGCTAAAGACAGGCAGCTGTGAGTGTAACAGGAACTCAGCTGATGCAGATTTTTAACATGTACGGCGAAGTTATCATCATACAAAGCGATGCAGAAAGCAGAGCTGACGCTGAATGGAGATGGGGTTCGCCACAGGAGCGATATTAGCAGTGACAGTGCGGAACGCGGAATGGGTAGACACCCGTAAAATGGCAGAGTGCACTGCGCTGAATATTAAACTCACCCGGACGCTGGCTAGGGTGCGGTTTGTGCTGAGGCCGGTCTCTTGGGTAAATGCTCTGCACACCCGCAATTCCTTTCTCAGGGCTGGGCGTCTCCCAGCGCTGGAGAGCTTTGTTGGCGACTCCTTTTCAGCTGTTTACCGAATGCTTCCTGAAGCGAACGTAAGCGGCCTGAAAGGTTGCTTACCTTTGCTCACCGTGATTGGAGCTCGCGAGCCTTGCGCCGCAGCGCTAACGAGCGTGGTTAGCGCGGTCGGCAGTTGAAACATGAAACCTCGGAGCAACCTCAGAGAGGGAGAATGTAAACGACGCCGAGGCCTGTGGTTCCTGAAATACATTTCGATACCGCGTCTGACCGATGGTGCTGATCCGCCTGAGTCGACGGATGCTCTGTTTTTGAGTGATAAAAAAACAAAAAAAAAGTGATAACAAAAGCTTGCAGCCCAAAGCAACTGCGGTCTCAGTAATTAAAGTTTACTCATATTGTTTTTTCCTACTTATCCAAACAAGGAGCAGCTGCAAGTGTGCAGTTTCCTTTGGTTTTTATCAGTTGGCAATTTTTTAAAATATGAAAATAAAAACATTATACAAATATGAAAACAAATATTTGAGCTATTGACACAAAAAGGCACAGGCATCGCAATCCCATTCTGGGTGAAGCTGCTGGTCAGATTTTGGTCGGTCTGCCTGAAAACTGTTGGAGTAGCGTACAGAAGATCGATGTAGAATAAGAAGAAATAAAGAGAACATTAAGTTGGCTTTTTCTGAAATCCAAGACCTTGACTTGACTGCAGTCCCATTGCTGTTGTAAGAAATGATGAAATATAAAAGACAGCGTATTTGCCAAGAACAGATCATCTGAGGGAGACACATTTATGCACATCAAGAGTGATGGCTACACTGACTTTAGCAATAAAGCCAGTTAATAATTTCCCAAAGATCTTTAGACACCGGGGCGAAGGGAGTTTTTGAGTGATACCAGAATCACTGAGTTTACAGAGGAAATGGTACCGGAAACAAAAGCATTTTTCTTCCTTTCTGGATTTCTTTTTGGGGTACTTATTTCATTGGTATAGCTGTGTAAGGATAGTCTGGCTGTGCACTGGCATTTACTTTGGTTTTCGATACTAATTGTTGGGATTTGTCCAGCTAACTTTCGACTTACTGATAATATATTCTGCCCTTCTGTGCCTTCTTGGTGATGTGGCACATTTTAGTTTCTGAGACTGACGCTGATGTTCTTCACTTGTGTGAGTCGCTCGGGGAAAGAGTGCCTGCTAAGCGATAATTTAATGTAATGTTATGACTGAATGTACTGAGTGAAAAAAACCGCATCACATCTGACGGTGCGGGGCCCAGCTATGACAGCACTGTTCCAGCACAGCAAGGTTCTGCTGCATCAGTGGCACAGGGGGTGACATACTGTTGGCGCAAGATCTTTTTTTTTTTTGTAGAATAAGATTAAAGTGCGATATGACAAGAGAAGCCATATTGGCATAAATATTGGCAGTTAGGGGGTGTCATTAGGCATGGTGCTGGACACCTCCCTCGGTGTTCATGATATAACACAGGTTTGAGTTCCAAAGTCGCCTTCAGAACATGCATCCATCAACAGATATCCCAGTAGACTTCGAAAAATGCATGGCAAAAGATTCTTTTAAAAATAAAATGGACAGTAAAGTGCAATCTTTTACAAGATGAAGTTACTTGGTCACTAAGCAACGGGAATTCAGTTTTATAAACTTGGCTAGCATCCGTACAGAAGCTTAGTCACTTCGCCCTTCTCTGTTGATTTGAAGTTGGTGGCTGTTCTCCTCTCCGTGTGGTAAGTGAAACAGACAGACAGCCCACTCTGAAGAATCGAATACTGAGCCGAGAGGCTTTCATACAACGTTTTAAAAGCATCATTTCTTTAGTTTTTCTCTTCTGTTTCTTTCTCTCTCAGAACTCACTCCGTCCCTCCGCCCCATTCTGTCTCTTTGGCAGCACCTTTCCTCTCTCCGGAAAATTCACATTATCTGTGATTCAAGTTTTGGGAAGTTTGGGAATTGTTTTGTGAATTTGGTGACAAAATGTTCTCCCCCCTCCCCTCTCTCTCTCTCTCTCCCCTCCTCGCCCCCCCTTCTCCTCCCCCTCTCTCTCTCTCTCCCCTCCCTCCCCCCCCCCCCCCCCCCCCCCCCCCCCCTCTCAGAGGCCCACTCCAGTGCGGTGCTGTTTGACTGCCAGTACCTGGAGCTCTCCGCCTCGCTGGACCACCGCACCTCGGAGCTGCTAGAGGGGGCAGTGAGGGCCGCTCGGGGCCAGGCCTGGGGGCCCGGGGGGGCTGGGGGGGGCCCCGTGGACGACTGCAGGGAGAGCCTCACTACCAAGGCCAAACGGTTCCTCTCCAGCCTGGTGCCCCGCTACCCCAGGGAGAGGGAGAGGGAGCGGGAGGGGGGCAGGTTCTGCAGGCAGAAATCACGCTCCTGCCATGACCTCGGAGCTCTGTGACAGAGGGAGAGAGGGAGGGAGAGAGAGGGGGGTGGGGGGGGGGGGGGTGAAAAAGAAAAAAGAAAAAGAGGGAGGGAGGGAGGGAGGGAGGGAGTGGGTGAGAGAGGGAGAGAAAGGCAGAGACAGAGGGAGAGAGAGTGTGAAGGGGAAGGTGAGGGATAAGGAGAGAGAAAGAGAGAGAGAGAGACAGACAAAGGGAGGAGAGAGAGAAAGAGAGAACAGGAAATGAGTGTGAGAAAGGAGAGTGTGTCAGCATGCAGAATGAACAAAGGAAGACACAATGAGCGAGGGAAGATGACGAGGGAGAAAAGTGGAAAGAAATGGTGAATAATAATAATAATAATAATAATAATAATAATAATAATAATAATAATAATAATAATATGCTTGAGTTACCTCAAAGTATTTACACAAGTATTCTTAGCTAACACATTCTTAAACGGTGCCCCTGGTTTATTGGGTCAGAATTGGGTTCCTGTTCCCAGTAACCCTCCAGAAGCAGGTTTGGGGACCCCCTCAGTAGGGGGTTTGCGGACCCCCTCAGTAGGGGGTTTGCGGACCCCCTCAGTAGGGGGTTTGGGGACCCCCTCAGTAGGGGGTTTGCGGACCCCCTCAGTAGGGGGTTTGGGGACCCCCTCAGTAGACACCTGAGCACCTGAAGCCCCAGACAAGCAGAAAGGGGGAGGTCCCAGCCTCCGATGGCTTTCACGCTTGATTATTATTTTATTTTATTTTTTTCAGCGAACGCGCGTTGCCCTCGGCGTCCGGCTCACTGGACGGGATGTGAAAGCTCGTTTCTGACCCTGAGAGTGTTTGTACGGGGTGAGCCTAATAAAACGGCGTTTCGCTTCACGGCTGGTGAGCGCTTCCTGAAACTCCAGGGAGTCGGGCGCTGGGCGAAGGCCAAGCATGAGGTGATGACATCATCATGTCATAATGGTGGGGGTGCATGATGCTGGTTGTTGAGGTGAAACGGAGTGAGTGAACAGCACTGTTTCCTCACAGCAAGGGTGGTTGTGGGTTCGAATCCCAGGCCTGGGCTTTTCAGTGTGGAGTTTGTGGAGGATAAAACAACCTCGCCCTCTCAAAAAGTTGTTAAATGCTAAGATACAAAACAAACACAAAAAAAAAAAAAACAGATAAGAATGCATAATTAGGCTGGTCATTTTCCTGCGGATGACTAGGCCTGATGTGGGGCTGTATGAAGCACACTGAGGCTCTCTGCCGGTGTCAGCTGGGGAGTACAAAACAGAAAACTTCCCCTTTGACTGACTGTTGGTCTCGACTTGCAGTCCTCTTCCTTGAGTTACCATTACATTACAGGCTTTTAGCAGACGCTCTTATCCAGAGCAACTTGCACAACTTTTTACATAGCATTTACACTGCATCCATTTACACAGCTGGATATGTACTGAAGCAATGCAGCTTAAGTGCCTTGCTCAAGGGTACAACGGCAGTGTCCAAGCGGGGAATCGAATCTGTGAACTTTAGGTTACGAGACCAGCTCCTTTCCCCATTATACTACACTGCCATTTATCATTTAGTCTCCCTAACATGACGTGAGGAGAGAATCTGCGTGTTCACCTGCCAATGGATTATTCAGATCATGGGCAAACTTGTTAATCAAAATGAAAATGATGGAAAACAGGTGGAGACCAATAATCGCTTTAAGGCAAAGTTTTCTGCCTCCTTCATTGTCAGCTCAGCAGCCACCAATGAGCTCTACTGTATGAACCAGGAAGTGGTCACACACTGGCAACTCAATGTAAAGATATACTTACTGATATGACATCTTGTAATAAGGAATGTCTTCTTTTTTATCTTTTTTTTGGGTGGGGGGGGGCGGCTTGTGAAATAATAAAACAGCTGTAATGTACAAGGAGAAAAATGCTGAAGGGAAATGCTTGTGTGGGGGGGGGGGGAGGGGGGTCACAGCATGGTTCGTCAGCTGTTGTCATCTCATCATTTTTATTACGAGTATAAACATGTAGATACTGCGCCGCGTGGTGACTGTGCTGTCACGGTGGAACGCCATTGGTCACTTGCCACACCCTTTCATCTGGAGGACCAATTAAAATTCATTTTGTTTGAAATTACCGCAAAGTATGTTTTCTTTACTTCTTGGGTGTGTGTGCATGTGTGCGCTTGTGTGTGAAAGTGCTGTGCGTTCGATTGTGCACGTGTGCGCTTGTGTGTGAAAGTGCTGTGCGTTCGATTGTGCACGTGTGCGCTTGTGCGTGCACCTGTGTTCGTGTATGAGAGCCTGTACACATGTGCTGCATGAGTGTTTGTGTGCATGCGCTCACTTGTGTGTGAAAGTGAGTGCATGCGTGCTGTGTTTCATTGTGCGTGCGTGCCCGTGCGTGACAGTGCATGCGTGTGCTAGTGCGTGACATACACATTGGATAAATTGAAAAAGCCAGTATTCCCACACATACAGTAAAACAAAGAAAGTGATAATGCTGGACACATATTATTTTATCGGTCATTAATATACAGAGGGCACAAGGGAACATTTGATTGGACGAGGCACAGAAAAGCAGAAGCCCTGTGAAAAGCGGTTCTGGCAGAAACCCTGAGGCTCATGAGCTGGAGGAGAGCGTATCGAGGGAGATAGCGGTGGCGATACGCGCTCGGGTGCCTCATTCAGACCATAGTGCTCCTGAAGAGCTCTTATGCAAGTGGTTACTATAGTTACTGTAGTTATATCACCATGGTGCTGTATGGGCCAGGTACAGTCTACTTCACTGTGACTGTGCCCTTTCGGATGTGCTCTTCTCCGTGGAACAGTGCTGCACCGCCCTGTTTTACAGTGCTGTACTGTCACAGTGCTGCACCGCCCTGATTTACAGAGCTGTACTGTTAGTGCTGCACCACCCTGTTTTACAGAGCTGTACTGTTAGTGCTGCACCACCCTGTTTTACAGAGCTGTACTGTCACAGTGCTGCACCACCCTGTTTTACAGAGCTGTACTGTCACAGTGCTGCACCACCCTGTTTTACAGAGCTGTACTGTCACAGTGCTGCACCGCCCTGTTTTACAGAGCTGTACTACTGTTACAGTGCTGCACTGCCCTGTTTTACAGAGCTGTACTACTGTTACAGTGCTGCACTGCCCCTGTTTTACAGAGCTGTACTGTCACAGTGCTGCACCACCCTGTTTTACAGAGCTGTACGGTCACAGTGCTGCACCACCCTGTTTTACAGAGCTGTACTACTGTTACAGTGCTGCACCACCCTGTTTTACAGTGCTGTACTGTTACAGTGCTGCACTGCCCTGTTTTACAGAGCTGTACTGTTACAGTGCTGCACCGCCCTGATTTACAGAGCTGTACTGTTAGTGCTGCACCACCCTGTTTTACAGAGCTGTACTACTGTTAGTGCTGCACCGCCCTGTTTTACAGAGCTGTACTACTGTTAGTGCTGCACTGCCCTGTTTTACAGAGCTGTACTACTGTTACAGAGCTGCACCACCCTGTTTTATAGAGCTGTACTACTGTTACAGTGCTGCACCGCCCTGTTTTAGAGCTGTACTGTTACAGTGCTGCACTGCCCTGTTTTACAGATCTGTACTACTGTTACAGTGCTGCACCGCCCTGTTTTACAGTGCTGTACTACTGTTACAGTGCTGCACTGCCCTGTTTTACAGAGCTGTACGGTTTTACAGTGCTGCACCGCCCTGTTTTATAGAACTGTACTGTTAGTGCTGCACCACCCTGTTTTACAGAGCTGTACTACTGTTAGTGCTGCACCACCCTGTTTTACCCTGTTTACAATCCCACTGTGCAGATATTTAGCCATTCATGCTGCAGTGCTTAAACCCAGCTGTTTTTATTTTATTTTATACTGTGGTCCTGAAGCCAAGCAGTTAATCTACATTTCTCTTCATGTTATGCTGGGCAATTCCAGCTGTTCTTTAGGCTCACTACAGTACTGTCTATGTGCATTTAATGCATTTTTCACAGTAAATTCTTCTATCGGAAGAGTGAAAATTATCCTGGACTCCTCACTACATGAACACAGGGAGGATGAGAAGTGTACAAATGCATGTTTGTATGTATATGTGGGTGTGTATGGGGATTGGGCGGTGGGGGGAGGCTGTGGATGAACGTTGCTTGGTGACCGTTGTCAGGGAGACAGAGTCCTAGATTCTTTGTGACATGAAAGCTCCTACCTTCTTTTTTTTGTCAGAGACATGATGGGGGTGGACGAGAGAGGAAAGAGAGAAGAAAGGAGAGGACAGGAGAAAGGAGAAAGGAGAGGAGAGAGGGATGAAAAGGCACAGCAGGGGGGGAAGAGGCAATGAAAAAAATGCTGAACTTGATTTTCATTTATTTACAAAGTCAAACAGCACTCCTTCGTCAGCTGGAGCTGTGACTCTTCACAATCTGCCGGGCAGTGTGATCATGGTCAGCATGTCCACACATCGTCACAGCCCTGTACAGCTGGATGTGTGCTCTGTGCTAACTGGAGCACCCGAGCCTCAGCGCTCTCCTGTCCTGGGAATACCCCAGACACAGCATGCTGTCCCCTCCTCTTCCTCCTGCTCCTGTTCCACCTCTTCCTCCTCCTGCTCCACCTCCTTCTGCTCCTCCACTGTGGCATCTTCTCCATCCTCCTCTCTTCTCCCTCCTCCTGCACCTCTTCCTCCTGCTCCTCCATTGTGGCATCTTCTCCATCTTCCTCTCTTCCCCCTCCTCCTGCTCCACCTCCTCCTGCACATCCACTGTGGCATCTTCTCCATCCTCCTCTCTTCTCCCTCCTGCCTGCACAGTCTCCCACTCAATCCAACCCAGCAGGAGCACAGCAGATACACCAGCACAGACTCAGGGTCAGGCTCCAGCCCCACTATAACAGAAGGAGAAGGACCTAAAACAACAGCTGGAGATAGTGAGTGCGCGTGCGTGAGTGTGTGTGTGTGTGTGTGTGTAATTACTTTCAAGAACAGTACAGCAAATGGAAAACAATGAAAAAGAAAGAAAGAAAAATCCTGAAAAGCCATGACACAGTTATACTCCATCACAATGATTAATTCTCTTGGACCCAAATCAGGAAGAGTGGGAGGAGGAAGGAACAAAACAGCAGAGGAAGATAGAGACAGAGTGCCCTCTGGTGGTCGCACAGAGGCACTGCTGCTCAGACAATACGAATAAGGACACAGAGTGCCCTCTGGTGGTCACACAGGGTCACTGCTGCTCAGACAATACGAATAAGGACACAGAGTGCCCTCTGGTGGTCGGACAGAGTCACTGCTGCTCAGACAATACGAATAAGGATACAGAGTGCCCTCTGGTGGTCGCATAGAGTCACTGCCAGTCAGGTTATACAAACAAACCTTGTTGAATGGTAGTGTGTCAGTGTTTGAACCTGTAGCCTGTTAGACTAAAATCCAGGCTCTTCAGCCATTAGTTCAACAAAACAGGCCCAAGACAGACACTACAGACAAATTAAAAAAAATTTTTTTTTAAATTTTAACCTGAAGTGTACAGAACAAAACAACAATGTACCACTTCCTTGTAATTATGGGTCAGGGTTTTTATGAATAGAATAGAATACAACTTTATTGTCCAACCAAGTCTAGAAAATAGCCTTCGGCCTCATCTCAAAAGCATAAAAGACAGATGACATATTACAAAAACTACATTGCATATGACTTTACATAAAATGCTACATGAATACTACTGTTAATAGTAGCAGCAGGCATCATAATAGCCCCAGATACCATATTCAGCCTTATTCATGACATCCTCTCTTTGGACTCACATTTCGAAAGCCTTTGAAATGTGCCATCAAAAAATAAAGACACACACACATGCACACACACACACACGAGGACACACACAAACCACAAATGGCCACACACATACACTGCAACTTCTGCTAATTTACAAGAGAGACTCTTTTTCTTTCATTTTGTTTTATTTAAAGCAGACAAAATACATTTTTATTCCTTCAATTCACACAAAAATCAGTCAAAGAATACTTTCTGCAAGTGCAAACATGCCAGTGGTATCAGGATTTGGTAACTGTTTCACTCTCAGTCTGCTTCTAAGAATGGTTTTTAAAGAGCAATGAATGACACAAACTAGAGCTGTTGGGAGTCTCCTCGTGTTAAGGCTCTGTTCCAATGTGTGGATGGGCCCCATGGTCTGGTATCTGTTAAGGCTCTGTTCCAGTGTGTGGATGGGCCCCATGGTCTGGTATCTGTTAAGGCTCTGTTCCTGTGTGTGGATGGGCCCCATGGTCTGGTATCTGTTAAGGCTCTGTTCCAGTGTGTGGATGGGCCCCATGGTCTGGTATCCCCTGTGTGCTGATGGGGCCCCATGGTCTGGTATCTGTTAAGGCTCTGTTCCAGTGTGTGGATGGGCCCCATGGTCTGGTATCTGTTAAGGCTCTGTTCCTGTGTGTGGATGGGCCCCATGGTCTGGTATCTGTTAAGGCTCTGTTCCAGTGTGTGGATGGGCCCCATGGTCTGGTATCTGTTAAGGCTCTGTTCCTGTGTGTGGATGGGCCCCATGGTCTGGTATCTGTTAAGGCTCTGTACCAGTGTGTGGATGGACCCCATGGTCTGGTATCTGTTAAGGCTCTGTTCCAGTGTATGGATGGGCCCCATGGTCTGGTATCTGTTAAGGCTCTGTCCCAGTGTGTGGATGGACCCCATGGTCTGGTATCTGTTAAGGCTCTGTTCCAGAGTGTGGACGGGCCCCATGGTCTGGTATCTGTTAAGGCTCTGTTCTTTTGTGAGGATAGCACAAATCATGGCAGAGGTAACCACGTGCAAATATCACACCTTTTCGAAAGACAGCTATCATGGTCATCACCGTATTGTCTTGTTGGGAAACAAGTGTTGCCTCAACTAATGCAAATTCCATCGATTAAAGTGTACCGATAATGCCAATCAAAATATTACCCATAATGCAAATGTGGCTGCTCAAAGGAGCCCACTTGCTCAACTGTTAACTGATATTCCTGAAAGTGGTGATGATTTATTAGTGATGATAATTCATTTTTAGTAAACCGTGATCAGGGTCACTGGAACAGACCACAAGTGTGTCCCACGCACCTGCTGCGTTTTACGCTCCCCATGGCTCGATGCCCGCCCTCGTCTGGGATTGGCCCTTACGTCTGGGACGCTCATAGTTATGCATAACTCAGAACAGAGTAATTAGAAGGTGGATTGGGACTGGGAAATCTGTCACACGTACTGAGCTGACAGACCTAAATTCTCAATAAAAGCATTGATTGTTCAGAGAGGAGTCTTTCAATCAAAGGGCCAGCATGAGCTGTGGTTGACTCACTGCGATGGGTAAAATGATATAGATTTCAAGAGCAAACTTATGAAATAAACTAGCTAATCCTGATTCTTTCGCTCAGTTGATGTCAAAATATAATTTAATTTTTTTAATACTATATTTGAATTATTTCAATATTTATATTTGAAATTTATGTTATATTAGAATTAAGAATACATTTCTTAACATTATGACAAAGTTTATCGCGACATATTCCCATGTACAAGCACACACATCTGTACATTTCCTGATTTGCGTTGTTTTTGAATATGGTAGTTAATTTAAACTACAGTAATCACAGACACTGAGATCCCCCCCCCCCCCCCCCCCCCGTTTGCACTATGATCAGTGCCCCCATCAGAGCACCGCTATCCCACTGTGACAGAGACCTTCTGTGGGCAGATTCTCAGAGGAACAGAATCGGAGGCAACTAAAAACAGGGGAAAGAGCCTCTTAGTGAATTTGTGTTTGAAAGTGTGCAGAGACGCATTGTTAGTGGGGTCAGAGAAGGACAACCTCCCCCTGTCCCAGTCCAGCTGCACTCTGACCCTCTTCACTCCCCTCCTAACATTCAGCTTAATATCTGTAGTCTTCCCTGCACTGCTTAATACTCTATATTCCCCATCACCATAGCCTATAGCCCACCTTTCCCCCAAATCAGGCTCCCCTTCATTAAATGAATTCTCAGCCGCACCAAGAGCCCACATAGGATTATCCCCAACGTCTACATCCCAGCAGTGTTTCCCTGAGAAAAAGCTTTCTGATCCCAACACACACAATTTGAACATATCATCATCACCGTCATCATCATCACTGTCATCGTCATCACTGTCACTGTCACTGTCATCATCATCATCATCATCATCCGAACTCAGCTCTGGCTCCCCACTGCATCTCAGGCTGGTCAGGTCCTCAGACACAATGAGATTGTCTCCTTTGGTGTTTGGATCTAGAACGACAGGCGCTAAAGAGAGAGGGTGTAGGAGAGATGAGGTTAGCAATGTCCTGCTAAAAGTCAAAGTTATGTGTGTTTTCTAAGGAGATATTCAGATTCACTTTGCCATGTACTGATGTTCAGTATTGGGAGGGGCTTCTTTTCACCCATTTTAAAGGGGTAGTTCACTTTCTGTTTTTGATATAATTTCAGTTTTTGTGTATGTTTTCGATTGCCAGGCAGGCAGGTTTTTTGTGCAATTAAATTCTTAAAATACAAGTCTGTCTGATATGTAAAATGTTCGATATTTTAGAACTAAACAAATTTGAATAATATAGTTGCAAGCAGTGACTCCTGGGGGTCAAGCAGCATCAGTAACAGCTGGCAAACACAGAGACTCCATGATGGTGGGCACCAACATTACATGTATATATTGCAAGTGAGACTGAGAACCATTCCATCAACTTTAGGACCTGCCTGACACAAGAGTGAATTTCTGAATATTTCTTCATAATTTGATCTCTATAGCATGATCATGTGGTTGGATTAGGCTAAGCCTTTAGAACTAGAGACTTGATTGTACTGTTGATACCCATGCCAAGTTTCATAAGTTTATGTGAAATAGTTTAGGAATTACTAGCATTTTTGTGATAAGCCACGTCCCCTGCAAATTCATTGGATCATCATTTGGCCACATTTTTAAAATAGCCACTATAAAATAAATACCTGTATAAAGGCATGCAAGACGAGGTCAAATACTGACTTTCATGCAAATTAGTCCATTTTTGTTGAAGAAATGTACATGAATGTGGAACTGAATGTGAAAGAGGTGGTGATTAGATACATATGGTTAGGAATAAATGTGGTGCCGTGCAATCATAAGATCATGCATGGAAGTAAAAAGCTTCTTATTACTATCAGTTTCTCTATTACTGGAGGAGCAGGAGGGGTCTCAAGGGTGTTACAGGCTTATTCCTGTCCAGACCTTATTAGGGCAAACAAAGAGAACTGTGGATTGCATTTAAGGGAAGCCCAAAGAAGCATTCAAGGAGAATCAATAGTTCTCCTGGTACCATAGTCATTGCCGTACAAAATCATTTGGTTATGTACTATGTTGGTAAACATGTTCATGTTTATTTGTCTTAGCCAGGATATCATCCTGTGTTCAGCTATAGGTATTGAATGTGTTCATATTTGCTCTCACTGACTTAACCGGTCATTATGTTTATTAGTAAACCATCATATTGTCATCTCATCTGCACCTTCCTTTCTTACTCATTTGCAGATGAACCAACCATAGCTGCATTCAGCCTGAGCTGCGGTGTGCTGGGCACTGGACTATGTTTACAATACTCACTGTACTGAACAATCCTTTTCATCTTCTCCCACACTCTGTACTTCAGGTTGCCCAGGTGTTTGGCCACATCGATACGCTCTCCTGACACCTTCTCTGGATCAGACACTTTGTACTGGGCTCTGTAACAACATTCAGGAGTCAGTACTGCACTGGGTTTGGGGTCAGTAGAATAGAAAAGAGACAGTCAGTAACAAAGGAGTCAGTACTGCACTGGGTTTGGGGTCAGTACAATAGAAAAGACACAGTCAGTAACACAGGAGTCAGTACTGCACTGGGTTCGGGTTCAGTACAATAGAAAAGAGACAGTCAGTAACACAGGAGTCAGTACTGCACTGGGTTTGAGTTCAGTACAATAGAAAAGAGACAGCCAGTAACACAGGAGTCAGTACTGCACTGGGTTTGGGGTCAGTACAATAGAAAAGAGACAGCCAGTAACACAGGAGTCAGTACTGCACTGGGTTTGGGTTCAGTACAATAGAAAAGAGACAGCCAGTAACACAGGAGTCAGTACTGCACTGGGTTTGGGGTCAGTACAATAGAAAAGAGACAGCCAGTAACACAGGAGTCAGTACTGCACTGGGTTTGGGTTCAGTACAATAGAAAAGAGACAGTCAGTAACACAGGAGTCAGTACTGCACTGGGTTTGAGTTCAGTACAATAGAAAAGAGACAGCCAGTAACACAGGAGTCAGTACTGCACTGGGTTTGGGGTCAGTACAATAGAAAAGAGACAGCCAGTAACACAGGAGTCAGTACTGCACTGGGTTTGGGTTCAGTACAATAGAAAAGAGAGACAGGCAGGAGTTCACATACCTTTTCTTTGTGACCTTGTACTTCTAAAATAAAGAGAGTATTAGCTGGTCAGTCGGTTGCTTAAAATATCGGTAAGTTCAAATCATTTAATCACACCAGCTGCCAAGTTTTTGGTTGTTAGATTCCAACTGCTTTGTTGGAGCTAATTCTGTATTTACAGTGATTCCCACACTGGGTCACACTTGGACTTACACATTAACACATGTGCATCTCACATTAACACATGTGTATTGCAAATTAACAACTATGTATCTCACATGGACACACATCTATTCCAAATGAACACACATGTATTTCACACAGTAATCGGTGCTCACCTGCAGGAAAGAGATATCATCAGCCCTCATCTCCTGCTCTAAGGCTCTGATCGCTTCTGTCAGGGATGAAATCTCTTTCGTCATATCTTCAACCCTCTCCTTCATCCCCTGGTTCTTCTGCTCCTCTTCCTCCCTCAGCACAGCAATCCTGGCCGCCTCGTCATCTCTCAGAAACTGGTGAAGTATCTCAAACTCCTTTTGTATTTGTATCACTGTGCATTCAGCCTGGCTCTGAAAGAGAAATGTAGGACTTTTGGAAAAATAGACAAGCCAGTATGATAGGCTAAGGAGAATGCACAGACTCAAAAACACAATCATTACTTTATAATTACTTATCAGGTGTCTTATCCAGACCAACATACAGAAGTGGAGAACATCAGTGTAACTCTCAGGAATACAAAAATGCTGAATCTTTATGAAGGCCCATTGATAAGTGTAATCCCATCCGCTGTGAAGTATGTTAGCGTGGTAATGCTCTCTGTTGTGAAATGCTAATCTGTGTTAGCATGGTAATGTCTTCTGTGAAGTTTTAATCTGTGTTAGCATGGTACTGCTCTCCATTGTGAAGTGCACCTTGATGAAATCTGCTTCTTGGTTGTTCTTCTGTTTCTCTTCATTAAAGGCCTCCAGCTTCTCCTGCAGAACTCGCAGAGTGCCATCAATTTCCTCCTGGAATGAAACATGTTTCATATTTTCATGTGTTGCTACTCACTTTGAAAATGAGCTCCAGTTCTTAAAAAAAAAAAAAGAAAAAGAAAAACTTATTCAGGAGGAATACATTTTGGACAGGTCACCAATCTATTGCAGGGCACACACACACCATACACTCACACATTCATACCAATGGCCAATTTAGAGTCTCCAATTAGCCTAACTGCAACTCTTTGGACTGTGGGAGGAAACCGGAGTACTTGGTCACAGGGAGAACATGCAAACACAGAAAGGCCCATGCTGAGTTTCGGGCCCAGGCTGAGATTCGAACCCAGGACCTTCTTGCTATGAGGCAAATTCTTATGAATTCAAAGGTAAAATCCTTCAGCATCCTGATCAGTAAAGCTGCATGTTTCTCACGGTAAATATTCTATGTCATTGCAGAGCAGTGAGCCAAAGTCGCACAAAAAAGTGAAAAAGCTGAATAAATCTGGGTTTTTTTTAACAATATTTTTTAAAATTAGTCAACAGATCTCATGCGCCACAGTGGGGAACGGAACGATTGAAATAACATGTGAAACTATAGCAACAGTAACACATGCTTGAAGTTCCAAAAAAAGTCACAGGGATGATGAGGAGTGTAGGCCGCGATCACGGACAATAATCAATTGCAGAATTGCAGACACGGGGCATAACATTTCAATAACTGCTAACATATCTATTCATCGCCCTGGGAAATCTCAGACTGTCAGCATGGGTTAAACACAAAACTTCCAACAACCTTATTACAGAGAAGCCAATTGGATATTTAAGTTTCAAACTCAAACACCGAAAGGTGTTGATTAATTACTTAATTACTGATTTAATTTGATTTTATTAAATCTATAAAAAATGTATTTTGTGATTTCCCCTTTAATAAATGCGAGACGCTTTGATTTTCATGAATTGATTTATGACGTTTGAGAGTCATCATGTGATTTGCCGTCATTTTATCAGGAATTCGCTAGTGGATACTTTAACTTCTGTTGCGTTTCCCAGATAGGCCTTTGTACATAGTGTTTATAGTAGTCATTTTACGTATAGGCCTACAATGCTGAATTGTTACTAAAAGAACTGGGTGATTGGTTGACGGATAACTGTAGAAGTGATTATGGGGAGGTGCAGGTCAGCATTTTCCACTCTGTTTGAAGACTGACGAAAGACAGATTGTCACAAAAGTCTGTCACAATATACAAAGTTGCCTACTAGCAAAATACGCAGTCTTGCAGAGGTTCATTTTCTTGTTCAGAATAACAGGTTCCCCTTTTTCATACATTAAGAAACAGCCTAGGATGATTTTCTATGCGAGCCAAATGGCCAAGTTATCAGGTTAATGATGATGGCAATAATTTCCTTCAGTAGGCTAACCATATTTTTACTTGGATCCGCGACTTTTTGACGTTTCTACTACAAGCTATAGGAGTTAGTAGGTCATTATGTAAACATTAGAAAGTTATAATACAATTATGCATATTATGTTGGGGCCATTATGCATTTTTTGTTTTTGTATTTTTGTTTTATTTTATCCTTATCTAAAAACGCTATGTGATATGATGCATACACATGCAGTTCTGACATTGGACAAAGGGTGGAGGCAGGAAGTGCATATAGCTAAACTCCAGGTGACGAGAATCAGGTGTGTGGAACTGGAAGCAAACAGTTTTTGACCGTGTCCTGTGGCAGCATGTCAGCGTGGCTGGCGTGCTTGTGTCTGAATTTGCTGAATGGATTCACATCATTGTGATTGAATATGGACAATGCTGCTATCTACCTATGTTATCTATGTGTATGCCGAACTGTGAATAAATGGATCGCCGAATCCAAAGATATACAGCGCACTGGACATTGGTTTATTTTTGGCGCAGAACACGCGTCCGAAACAAGTTAACCCCGTTCACCCCTCCGTGGCTTATTTAGGTATACTAGTTCTGTTGATACATATTACATTTAGGGCTATATGCTAAGATTAAAACTTTACTTCCAAACCTTATTCTTCAACACCGCTTCCTTTACGGGTCGCAGTTTATGGTTTTCGTGCTTCTCTGAAGTTTGACAGATGACGCAGATCAGCTCCTCGTCGTTCAGGCAGAAGAGCTTGAGTCTCTCACCGTGGAGACTGCAGAGTGATTTGGATGTAGAAGCTGGTTTCTCAATCCTGTGTTTTAAAAAGGCCTCACACAGGTTCTTCAAAACCCGGTTACAAGTCGGGTCCTCTGTAGTTTTCTCCCTGCAAATCGGACATTCTCTTGCCTTGTTCTCCTCCCAACACTTGTGCAGACAGGCGTTACAGAAGCTGTGGCTGCATTTTAGTAAGACGGGGTCTGTGAAGATGTCCATGCACACGGGACAGGTGAAGTCTTCTTCAGGAAGAGACGATCTGGAAGCCATTTCAGTATGATCTTTTCCTCAGCCTTCACCTTGTAATGACTTCTTACAGCCTATGATTTAATTTCACTTTCTCTTACTGTTTTGCGCAATCTTCAGAAAAAAAAATCTCTACAAAGTTATTGATACATTTAATGGAACCCGATCAAAATATTTGTTGCTCTCCCCACACCTGTATTTTAATATGTTTTGTATTAATAATTCTCCTTAAGTTTTTCTATGTCAGAACTCCGTAAACTCTCTCTGGCTGTGGAAACTGAACTCGCACGTGCGGTTTTATACATGTCACGCAGCACTTTTAGCCTCCTGAAGGGGGCGCCACCACCATCTTGCGCTTCCCTTACAGTCCACACTGTTCATCTACTCTCTTGACTGAATAGAGGGGTTGCACTTTAGCTGAGAAGCAGCACAGGAGACTTTGAAGACGTTTGATGCAGAATGGGTGACATTGATAGCTGTCACTCCTGCTCTTACTAAGCTTTTCCTGATGAACACATTTTCCTGAGGCCAGTTTCAAACATGCTCAATTTATCATTAATTTTTTTTTTTTTTTTTTTTTTTAGCTCTGAACCGAATGATTATCTTTATTTCAGATGTCTGTTAAAAGGGGGCTGAGAGATTACAGAATGTGTGGATTATTAGTTCTGTTACCAGCCCTGGATTAAGATGTTAATAACCTTGATAAATGAATGTGAACAGGCTTGACTTCAGTGCTTATACTTAACATATGTGTGCTGTATGCCTTTTGGGTCCATTGTCCATGGTAAGTCACTAACTGGTGCCAGTCTATGCACTCAGCTGTCTGGATCTTGGTTGAGTGGCTGGGATATTCTTGGTGATGAAACCAAAGTGATGAGAGAAGTCTCTCATCCACTTGACGGATTCGAGCTTACTGCCCAGAAGGAGGGACCAGACCAGTTTTCAGTCCAGCAGTGTCCCGTATTGAGGAGAGGTGGGAGTGTTGATTTTTGTTGTTGTTGTTGTTGTTGTTTATTTTTTACGTACTATCCATTTATACAGCTTGATTTTTTTTATTTCTCTGAAACAGTTCTGATTAAGTATCGTATTGCAGGAAACAGCAGCATTGGCCCCAAGCAAATATGAACGGGCATTTAAACGATTGCATGCTGTTATTCTGAAATTTCTTCTTCGCAGAACAGTTTGAATGGCTTCACGTGCGTACTCGTGTCCGAAAACTGAGCGTGACTGTGGTCCAAAAAGCAAGTATCGTATCCTTACTTTAAAACGAGCCAGCCTAGGTTCAAAGGTAGGCTGTTGTTTTCACTTGCCTAAATTAACAGAAGTATCTCTTGTTCACTTGCGTATAACACGATTTGTACCGACTTTCTTGCAACAGGGGGAACAGAGTAATGAAAAGGGGACGTGCTCGCGTCTGCGTGGCCCCTTGCTTTTTATCTTGATCCATAAAACGTATGGTACCTTGTGCTCTGCGCAATGTCGTCAATGAGAACGAAGTGGTTTATGAAAGTGGGTATCTCGACACTTTGCGAATGGCTGCGTGCTGGTAGCTTGTTGGGTTATTGACAGCCAGTGATGAACCCTCTCATAGTAGCCTATCACTGATTAAGCAGAAGTAATATGACTTCTTGGCTGATTGCCCGTTACATACAGTCAGAGCCGCCCCGGTGAAAAGGAACAGAAAGCGGACAGAACGGCAACCTACGCTCAGTTCTTTTCCGAGTGGTCAGTGGCCTCTGTCATCAGCACCTGACCACTTTGTGGAATCGAACGCGTCACGAGAATGCTTTAGCAGAAAGCAACTGCTTAACTGTGAGAATGTTCGCTCGATTTGGACCTGAGTCGGTTCTTTTAATGACGCGTTTGCCCGTAAAACCCCGTCTTTCCTTTTTCCTCAGTGCTTTATTTTCAGGCTTTTCTGCTGAATCATCAACGCTTCCCATAAACAAAACAGCAAGAGAGGAGTCTGCATTTGAACCAGATTTCATTCATTCATTCATCCATCCATGGAATGACAGATTTCTTTCCTGTTCAGTGTTAAAAGGGCTGCTTATTTGAACTGCCATGCAAATACACTGAAACAGAAGGACCCCGTAGTATCAAATATAACCCATTAGATCCCACAGTTTAAAAACGTTTTTTTAAAAACTCTGTCATCATTACAAACACAATAGTCATGAAAAAAATGAAAACAATGCATGCCACGCTGCTCCTCAGCTAAAGCGGAGCCTGCTCGTCCGGTTTACAGAGTAGATCGGCAGGAAAGAGGTTGGGCTTTTATTAGAAACATTTACACAACAGGTGCCAGTTTTCACAAACAGTTAACACCCAGAGAGATTTCACAGACTTCTAATAGGACCAAATTTCGGGAGAATCACTATTACAAAGCTTACGGCGATAGAAGTGTGATTTGCAAAGACCAACGAATAGGCTACTTAGGAACCATACCATTTTCCATACCTTTAAAGACTTCGTTGTCTGCAGCACTTCTAAAGCGATGATGTGAAACTAAATCATAGGGTGTAGGCTAAGAAGTCGTTACAGGGCATAAGGTAGAGGAAAATTTAAACTGAAATGGCTTCCAGTTCGTCTCTTCCAGATGAAGACCTTGCCTGCCCCTTGTGCAATGCCATCTTCACAGACCCCGTCTTACTAAAGTGCAGCCACATCTTCTGTAAAGCCTGTCTGCACAAGTGGTGGGAGGCGAACAGGGCAGGAGAATGTCCGATTTGCAGAGAGAAAACTACGGAGGACCCGACTTCTGACAGGACGACAGGAGCGACCGTTTCAAATTACGGGATTGAGAAACCAGCTTCTGTGTCCGCGTCAGTGTGCAGTGTCCACGGCGAGAGGCTCAAGCTCTTCTGTGTGAACGACGACGAGCTAATCTGCGTCGTGTGTCAAACTTCAAAGAAGCACGAAAACCACAAACTGCGACCAATCGAGGAAGCAGCGCTTAATTACAAGGTTTGAAAATGTTATGCTAATTGTAACACATTTACAGTAGTCCTAAATATTATATAGAGGATTATATTATAACTTTCAGGTGTTTACATGATGAACCAGTAAAGCAATGTCCAAAAGTAAAAAATCAACTAGTGAAGTGTGAAAAATATTTCGGATCAAATCAAAATCACTGTTGCGAGTAGGCTAGTGAGCACGTGAAGACAAGAGCATGGGCGGAATTAAAAAAGCAAAACAAGAGTCTTTATTTGAGTTAAAATTAAATAATTTTTTTGTAAAAGTAACAGGAATAGCTTCTGAAACATCAAAAATGCGACTCCTGGAATACATTATTTACATGGCCATTTGATTCGGGCGCGAATAAGGCAAAAAATCAACCCAGCCCTGACCGGAACAAAGCACTAGACCATTGGTTGATGTCTAATCATGTGCATAATTATAGTTGAAGACGTTGTGGAGTTACAATTTATTATTAGTGTTCTTATTTAGCATAACAGTTCCGTTTTGTCAGTAGGAATTCGCCGTCATACGAAATGCAGTCGTTAGAAACAATCTTTAGAAATATCTATGAGACGTAGAAGACATTTCAGTGACCAAACGGGAATTCAACGGTGACACAAAGACAACCACATACACAACACATGCATCGCAAATCCTTATGAAAATTGAAGTGACTCGTTTTTTACATAAATTATACCAAAAAGCCATATTACTTGACAACATGACATTAAAAAATAAATTAATTATTCATCCAATAGAATTCATGCTTCTGTCACAATAATAATAATGTAATAATTTGAATGCACTTGCTGTCATCTCCTCAATTTAATTGTATTTGTTTAAAAAGTGTAGCACTGACGTTTTTTTTAATAGAAATCTTGATTTTCAAAAGTGCGATGAATTTGCGATGGCAAATTGAAAAATTTATTAGAATTTATACATTATATCAATAATCGATTAGAATTAAATTTGTTTATTTGCTTATTTATCTTTCACATGAAACAGTACTAGATTGCACTTTTTTGGAGTTGGAGCTGATTTTCTGTCAGTGTGAGTAGTTAGAAAATGTAAAACGTTTCATTCCAGGAGGAAATTGATGGCGCTCTGCGAGTTCTGCAGGAGAAGCTGGAGGCCTTTAATGAAGAGAAACAGAAGAACAACCAAGAAGCAGATTTCATCAAGGTGCACTTCACAGCAGACAATATTACCATGCTAACACAGATTAGCACGTCACAGAGAATGGCATTACCATGCTAACACAGATTAGCACGTCACAGAGAATGGCATTACCATGCTAACACAGATTAGCACGTCACAGAGAATGGCATTACCATGCTAACACAGATTAGCACTTCACAGAGAATGGCATTACCATGCTAACACAGATTAGCACGTCACAGAGAATGGCATTACCATGCTAACACAGATTAGCACGTCACAGAGAATGGCATTACTATGCTAACACAGATTAGCATTCCTCAGTGGGCAGCATTATCATGCCAACACAGGTTAGTACTCCTGTGTCCAGATCCGGCACTACGCTAAAGAACCATTCCCGTGTTGTCTGAGTCTGTGAACTTTTCTTAGCCGTCCTCATTTGTCCATTTACAGAAGTACTAAATGCCTGTTTCAGAGCCAGGCCGAGTGCACAGTGATACAAATACAAGAGGAGTTTGAGAAACTTCACCAGTTTCTGCGATACGAAGAGGTGACCAGGATCGCTGCGCTGAGGGAGGAAGAGGAGCAGAAGAGCCAGAGGATGAAGGAGAGGGTTGAAAAAATGACAAGAGAGATTTCATCCCTGACAGAAGCGATCAGAGCCTTGGAGCAGGAGATGAGGGCTGATGATATCTCTTTCCTGCAGGTGAGCACCGATTAGTGTGTGCGATACATGTGTGTTCATTTGGAATAGATGTGTGTGTTAATGTGAGAAACCTGTGTGTTGAGTACATGTGTCCTCAAACTGAATTCATGGTCATCACTGTCAATCCAGAATCAGCACGAACAGTGAAGATGACGTCTGACCACCAAAAACGTATCAAATATGTCGGTTGTTGTGATTGAATGATTTTAACATACCAATAATTTAAGCTAACTGCTGACTATTTAATACTCTCTTTATTTCAGAACTACAAGGTCACAAAGAGAAGGTATGTGAACTTGAGTGTTACTGACTGTCTCTTTTCTATTGTACTGAACTCAAACCCAGTGCAGTACTGACTCCTGTATTACTGATTGTCTCTTTTCTATTGTACTGACCCCAAACCCAGTGCAGTACTGACTCCTGTGTTAATGACTGTCTCTTTTCTATTGTACTAAACCCGAACCCAGTGCAGTACTGACTGAATATTGTCACAGAGCCCAGAGCGAAGTGTCAAATCCAGAGAAGCTGTCAGGAAGCTGTATCGATGTGGCCAAACACCTGGGCAACCTGAAGTACAGGGTGTGGGAGAAGATGCTGGGGATTATTCAGTACAGTGAGTATTGTAAATGTACAGTTACGCTTGTAAGCTCTAAGTCAGCAGTGGAGCTCTTTAGTAGGTTAAGATCCTTCAATCTGGAGCTTTTGTGCCAGAGAGTAGGGTAATCCCCTAGGCGTTCAGACCTGAGATGTGTGCTCATAAAATCTAATTAATTACAAAATTGCACACCTGTGCTGTTTATGTTTAAACCAATTTAGTGCAGGGTGCATAAGCAGAGAGATTTGGGGGGGGGGGTGCGATAGAACACACATGGGGTGGAGTTTGGGGGCTTGTCCAATGTTGACTCGGGCGCTCCTAGGCTGTTTTTAATGTTTTTAATTTCACGTATAGAGCTTAATGAGCGATATGTATTCCTCTTTTTTAAATTAAAATCCACGTGGTATTGTCACTGTTCAATTTCACAATGATTTACATCAACTTTAATTGAGTTTTGAATTAACCAATAATGTAAATTTGACCTACTGTCTGTTTAACTAAGGACTACTGTCCTATTTTACCCACAATCCTTAGTGCATAACTGTATTATGTCTCTCAAAGCCTCTGCCTTTTCATATGCGAATATCAAAAAAAGTATGCCACTGTTTTGAAACAGACATTGCTCATTGTGTTTTAAAAGCCTCAACCATTTCAATTTCTGAATTGCAATATAAAGCAAGCAATGGTTTTGAAATAGAAGCCGACACTTAGACATTCTTAATTCATCGTTCACTGCATTCAGAGTTCCTGCTTTACCATTTCTTCGGCCTTTCTCTATAATAAGACCCACTTTTAACAGAACCGCGCTAAACTCCTACTCTCTCTCTCTCTCTCTCTCTCTCTCTCTCTCTCTCTCTCTCTCTCTCTCTCTCTCTCTCTCTCTCTCTCTCTCTCTCTCTCTCTCTCTCTCTCTCTCTCTCTCTCTCTCTCTCTCTCTCTCTCTCTCCTCTCTCTCTCTCTCTCTCTCTCTCTCTCTCTCTCCTCTCCCCCCCCCCCCCCCCCCCCCCCCCCCCCCCCCCCCCCCCCCCCCCCCGCCTCTCTCTCTGCAGCTCCTGTCACTCTAGACCCCAACACCAAAGGAGACGACCTCACCGTGTCCGAGGACCTGACCGGCCTGCGGTACAGCGGGGAGGCGGAGCCGAGTTCGGACGACGACACTCACATCCTGAGGTGCGTGGCGCTGGGGAGCGGCGGCTTCGGCTCGGGAAACATCGCTGGGACGTGGAGGTGGGGGACAACCCCGCCTGGGTGCTGGGCGTGGCCGAGAGCTCCTCCAGCGAGGGGGGGCTGCAGTCCGGGGAGATGTGGGGCCTGGGGCACCGGGACGGCGAGTACGAAGCCATCAGGTGCGCCGTCAGCGGCGTCAAGCTGAACGTCCGGAGGGGGGTGAAGAGGATCAGAGTGCAGCTGGACTGGGACAGGGGGAGGCTGTGCTTCTCGGACCCCGTTACCAACACGTCTCTGCACACGTTCAAATGCAGGTTCACCAAGAGGCTCTTCCCCTTGTTTTTGGCTGCCTCTGATTCAGACCCCCTGATAATCTGCCCGGTGAGGGTCTCTGTTAAAGTGGGATAGTGTTGCTCTGATGGGGACACTCATCAGAGCTCATAGAGCAAGGGGGGGGGGGGAGGTGGGGGGGGGTGATCTGTCTGTGATTGCCATAGTTTAGATTAACTACCATATTCAAAACCAACCTAAATCAGCAAATATACATGTGTGTGTTTGTACACAGGAATATGCCTTGCAAAACTTTTTGTGTTGACAAGTGTGTTCTTTGCATAGCAAATATCTACCCAATCAACTCAACAAGGAGTAGAATCAATATCAGTTCAGATTGCCCTCAAAATCATTTTGCCCATCCAAGTTCTGCAACCAGAGATCATGCTGGGTCTTTGATTCAGAAGACTTCTCTCCCAAAGTCAATGGGCCTCATTCACAAAAATTTTCTTAAATTATTCTTACTTCTGTTGTTAAAAAAGCTCCAACAAAAATTGGGATTTATGATACATGTGCAGACCTTTGTTTTTGTTTTTGTGTAGAGCCCAGGTGTATGAGATGATGAATCCTGACTGTCTGTAAATGCTATGCGCAATCCTGTGATGAGCATAAGGAAACAGCCATGAACAAATACAGATAAGAAAAGAGTGACGAATGCTGAAATGTTTTTGGAAACGTTCCTTCACTCATGTTTAGATCCAATGTGATCGTACACATGTTTCATGAATGAGGCCCAATGCCTTTATTATGAATTTAATTCTTAGTTTCCCATTATCCTCTATATGGGGAGTATGTCATCTCGATACCTCTGTTTTAGACTCTACCAGTAAATGCACTGGCAGAGTATATTTATGAAATCGGCTTCATTCTCTTTTTGACGTGTTTAACCCCTTTCTCCCGATTTGGGAATGTCCGATCGTGCTCACACCGCAACACTCATCCCAAAACTCTGAAGAGGTGAACTGCAAGGGCCTGATTGGCCAGTGATGGTCACTGGTGGGCTGTTAAACAATGGTACCCGGGCCATCCCAACTGTGGGGCCCCATCCACACACTGGAACAGTGCGCTAACAGATACCAGACCGTGGGGCCCATCCACACACTGGAACAGAGCCTTAACAGATACCAGACCATGGGGCCCATCCACACTCTGGAACAGAGCCTTAACAGATACCAGACCATGGGGCCCATCCACACACTGGAACAGAGCCTTAACAGATACCAGACCATGGGGCCCATCCACACACTGGAACAGTGCACTAACAGATACCAGACCGTGGGGCCCATCCACACACTGAAACAGAGCCTTAACAGATACCAGACCGTGGGGCCCATCCACACACTGGAACAGTGCGCTGACAGATACCAGACCGTGGGGCCCATCCACACACTGGAACAGAGCCTTAACAGATACCAGACCGTGGGGCCCATCCACACACTGGAACAGTGCGCTAACAGATACCAGACCGTGGGGCCCATCCACACACTGGAACAGAGCCTTAACAGATACCAGACCGTGGGGCCCATCCACACACTGAAACAGAGCCTTAACAGATACCAGACCGTGGGGCCCATCCACACACTGGAACAGTGCGCTGACAGATACCAGACCGTGGGGCCCATCCACACACTGGAACAGAGCCTTAACAGATACCAGACCGTGGGGCCCATCCACACACTGGAACAGTGCGCTAACAGATACCATACCGTGGGGCCCATCCACACACTGGAACAGAGCCTTAACAGATACCAGACCATGGGGCCCATCCACACACTGGAACAGAGCCTTAACAGATACCAGACCATGGGGCCCATCCACACACTGGAACAGTGCGCTAACAGATACCAGACCGTGGGGCCCATCCACACACTGGAACAGTGCGCTAACAGATACCAGACCGTGGGGCCCATCCACACACTGGAACAGAGCCTTAACAGATACCAGACCATGGGGCACATCCACACACTGGAACAGAGCCTTAACAGATACCAGACCGTGGGGCCCATCCACACACTGGAGCAGAGCCTTAACAGATACCAGACCATGGGGCCCATCCACATACTGGAGCAGAACCTTAACAGATACCAGACCGTGGACTACGAGTGAAACAATAACCCAATCCTGACAACACTGACATATTTACGCCTGCATAATGTCTCATTTGATTTATTTTGTGTGAAATCAACAAATGAAAATGTATTTCTTCTGCTTTAAATTATTTTAAGCCTCTTCAAAGAAAATAAAAGAAAATGAAACAAAATTGAGTTAAACCAGTTTAAATCGGTTTAGTTTTATTAAATGTGTGTTTTTCATAAATTAGCAGAAATTGCAATTATGTGTGTGTGCGTGCGTGCATGTGTGTGTGCGTGAGCATTTTTATGCATGTGTGTGTGTATGTGTGTTTGTGTGCGCGTGCATTGTATGTGCGTGTGCGTTCGTGTATGTGTGTGGGTGCGCACGCGTACACGTGAGCGTGTGTGTGTGTATATTATTTGAGGGCGCTTTTCAAACTGGAAATGTGAGCTCAGGATGAGGACATGCTGGATAAAGTATCTGCTGTTTCTTCTATCGTGATGACTGCTGCTACTACTACTGGTAGTAGTATTTCTGTAATACTGTTTGTGAAGTCATATGAAATGCCTTTTTGGCTGGACTGCAACAGCAAGGCCAGCCCTATAAACGCGAAAGTCTGTGGCTGAGTGACAGAGTGATGAAGTCACACCATTGGTCGGCCGAGTTATGAAGTCAGACCATTGGTTGACCGAGTTATGAAGTTACACCATTGGTCAGCCGGATAAAGTGTGTTAGGTCCAGCCATATACTAGGTTTTGACCTGGTCTTGCTTGTGGTCTGTTTTAACACCCACGTGTGAGCAAAGCTCATGTAAGAGAGGCCACTGCGATCACTCGTGTGTCTGTCTGTCTGTCCGTCTCAACCTTAACAGCCATGGCTCCGACAGTTTCCCTCCGAATTCAAACGTGTCCCACGTGCGGACAGGTGACTGAGGACCTGAAATTTAGAATAGTTTTCAAATCGATTCAGGAAAACTGTTCTTAAAAAATTATTTTTCTCTGACGGCAGGACAAACGTTGCACCTTTTGAACAGATGAGGGCGACACCCACTGTGGCAAGTGGGGCTGCACTGGGTTACACACTACACAGATCGATAAGATGACATCACCAAAAGTCCAAAAGCTAGTTCTCCGGGAACCGCAAATTATTCACAAGATATTGGAGCTTCCGGGTGCGTGAAGGAAGCAGGACATGAGCTTACACTCGCCGATCGATCACTGACACTCAGCAGACAGCACCAACACCCAAAACCCCAAAAATATTTTGATTATGATCAACAAAATCAGTGTGCATCCTTCAAAGTAAAAGTCATTAAAAATTTGTATTATTCATTTATTTATTTTTTGCATAAAACTTGGATTATGGGATTCAAATGTTTTGCAAAACACCATAAACAGTCCTTTATGAGCTTTACAAAAAGCTGGAAATTTTTTTATTTGTTTTGTCGTCATTTTTACTGGCGGGTGTCTCCAAAAATTTCTTTAATTATTGATTTATTTGCTTCTTTATTTATTTTGTATGTTATTTCTTTACTGAAGCTGACTTCATTAAGCACAATTTACTTTTACTTTTGGTACTTAAGTACACTTAATACCCAGATACTTTAAGACTTTTATTTAAATCCTAGTATAATGGGTGACATTTTCTTTTACTTGGGTCATTTTCAGGAAGGTATCTGCACTTGTACTTAAGTGTCAATTCTGATTACTTTTTACACCACTGATTTACCATACATGTGCTCTAATGTTAAACTTCCTGAAAAACACACTGACAACAGAATGAACAGATAACAGAATAAAATGCCATTTCCTGCTTTTAAAAGAGATTAGTTAGGAGTGACTGGCTGTTTGTTTCAAGAGATCCATTAGGAGTGACTGGCTGTTTGTTTCAAGAGATTCATTAGGAGTGACTGGCTGTTTGTTTCAAGAGATTCATTAGGAGTGACTGGCTGTTTGTTTCAAGAGATTCATTAGGAGTGACTGGGTGCTCATTTCAAAAGATCCATGAGGAGAGACTGCCCATTTGCATGCAGGGATGAGTGTACAAAATCTCTGTATAGGATGAAGGGTGGCTATGAGAGTGTGTGTGTGTGCATGTGCGTGTGTGTGTGTGTGTGCATGCGTGTGCATGTGTGTGTATGTGTGTGTGCGTGCGTGCGTGCGTGTGTGTGTGTGTGGGTGTGTGTGTGTGCGTGCGTGTGTGTGTGGGTGCGTGTGCGTGCGTGTGTGTGGGTGTGTGTGTGGCGGGGGGCATTCCCTCTGTACTCTCTGCTTCCCTGCCCAGTTGCAGGCACAAGGAAGCTTACTGTGAGCTGACTGTGAGGACTTTGGCTTGATTTGAACCTGAGCTGTTTTAATGACCCGTTTGCCCGTAAAACCCTGTGTTTCCTTTTTCCACAGTGCTTTTTCTTCAGGCTCCTCTGCTGAATCATAAATGCTTCCCACAAACAAAAGAACAGACAGCTGGAGAACCAGTTTTAACCAGATTTCATTCATTCATTACATTCCTTCATGGAATGGCAGATTGTTCCCTTTTCAGTGTTAAAAGGGCTGCTTATTTGATACGTCGTGCAAAAACACTGAAACACAAAGACCCTGTATCATACATAATAATGATATAAATAACCGCTTGGATGGCGCAATTAAAAAAATAAAATAAAATTTAAAAAAAACATTGAGACAAATACAAGAATCGTGAAAAAAAGGAAGGAATTACACGTCTGCCCTGCGGCTCCTCAGCCAAAGCGAAGCCCGTCTGTCCAGTTCACACAGCAGATCAGCAGTAAACGGGCTGTGCACTGTGAAGGGAGAGCAAGAGAGTGGGGATGCCCGGCTGTGCGAAGGGCCAGGTCTGAGAAAGGCGGGGCAAATCCTCCGCCATCTTGCTCACCGTCTCCGCAGCCGGTTCCCAACAAGCCTTTGAAAAAACGCAGGATCCTGCCTCTGAAAATAAGTACAACCAGCCGATAATAAGTCTTTTGTACCCACAGCAAGAACGTTATTAAATAAATCATTTATTTTGCTCAGAAACAAGATAAAACGGTTGCTATGCCATTCATTTTCATTGGGGGTACAATATACAATATTTTATCTATTTTAAAGCAATATTTTTAGGAGTCCTGATTCTCTCTCTCTCTCTTGCTCTGTGTGTGTGTGCGCGCGCGCGTGAATGCATTTTATTGTGCTTTTATTGTGCATGAGCACTTGAATTTCCTTATCAAAGATAATAAAGTGTACTTTGACCCCGGTATCATCCCCTTCAGAAGGCTCAAAGTTCAGCGTGAAAGTCCAGCGTGGAAATGTTATTTCTAAGAAACATTTTTAAGAAGACTGGTGCCATTTATGTCAGTCCGTTTCAACAACGAGGTTTCACAGACTTCTAATGGAAACAAATTTGAGGAGAATCATTATTACAAAATATACTACAGTAAAAGTGTAATTGGTCGGAAAGTCTATTACTGTAAAGACTTCTTTTTTTGTTGTTGTTTTTGCAGATTTTATAAAACGAGAAAGTGAAATTAAATCATTGGCTGTAAGAAGCCATTACAGGGTGCAAGGCTGAGGAAAAGATCATACTGAAATGGCTTCCAGATCGTCTCTCCCTGAACAAGACCTCACCTGTCCTGTGTGCATGGACATCTTCACAGACCCCGTCTTACTAAAATGCAGCCACAGCTTCTGTAACGCCTGTCTGCACAAGTGTTGGGAGGAGAACAAGGCAAGAGAATGTCCGATTTGCAGGGAGAAAACTACGGAGGACCCGACTTGTAATCGGGTCTTGAAGAACCTGTGTGAGGCCTTTTTAAAACACAGGATTGAGAAACCAGTTTATGCGTCCGAATCACTCTGTAGTCGCCACGGCGAGAGACTCAAGATCTTCTGTCTGAACGACGAAGAGATGATCTGCGTCATCTGTCAAACTTCAGAGAAGCACGAAAACCACAAACTGCGACCCGTAAAGGAAGCGGTGTCGAAATATAAGGTTTGAAAGACATATTTAAATCACCACATGCAAATATAGTATTCAATATTTTACTTATTAGAACAAAGATTCATTTGACTCCTTCCCACAAACTATTTTATCAGCACTATTGCTATGTTTGATCACAACACCATAGAGATGTATGAATACACATGGGAACATTGCTGAAATTCGCACTTGCTTTTTTCCGTAACACACGTTGGAAATTTTCAAGGGATTATCAAAATTAATGTAGAACATAAATTAACCTTATTTTCCCCTACGTGAAACGCTTCTACCAAACAGATGGACATTAAGACTGTAGCTATTGAGCTTTGTGTGTCAACTACACCGAGTAGCTTGATATTATGAATAACTCCTGTTCACCCACTGACAGAAAATGTGAGCATGTCAGAGGGTAAAACAGCGCTATCCACTGCACCTCGTGTCGCCTCTTTTAAAGCATACGAAACCATTTTCCCCAAAATTTGGGGGGAGTGTCACAGAATTGTGTTTCAAAACTCTTTATTTTAATCGTGAGTAGGCTACTCCGGACATTGTCAGATTTGTTCCTGAAATATAAATTATAATGATTGCAGGAGGAGCTGGAGACAGTGCTGGGACCCCTACAGGACAAGCTGCAGGCCTTTACTAAAGAGAAACAGAAGAGTGACCGAGAAACTGAGATCATCAAGGTACACTTGATAGCGGACAGCTTCAATTTAAATTTAGGACAGAGAAGAAAGTCCAACCCAGCTGGAATGTGCTTAATTTGAAAAAGACTTGGGAGTAATGGTTGATCAAAGCCTTTCAGGTTCTAGGCACTGTGCAATAGCAGTGAGAACGGCTAATAGGATGCTGGAATAAACAGCCAAAAGTATTGAGTATAAACCCTAGGAAGTTATACTTATCTTTAACAATACATTTGCAAGACCACACACCACACGTATTAGAGTATTGTGTGCAGTTCTGGGGACCGCACTACAAGAAAGATATAGAGGCTCTGGAAGAAGTTCAAAGAAGGGCAACCAATTGTTTCCTGGTATGAAAGACAAACATTTGGATGAAATACTTAAGAGGGGTCAATCTCTTCAAGTTTAGTAAAAGGAGACTAAGAGGCAATTTGATTTAGGTCTTTAAATTCATAAAAGGGATTAATAAAATGCATCAGAGATTCTTCAGATTGAGTTCTGTTCGTAGAAGAAGAGGGCATAAATGGAAATTAGAAAAGGTAAATTCCGTACAGACATTAGGGAGGATTTTTTTTCACCCTGAGTAGTCATGCAGAGAATAGCCGGCCAGGTCATGTAGTAGAGGCAGAAACTGGGGATTTTCAAGACCAGGACTGATATGGTGCTGGACACTATCTAGTGCTAGAAACCTGATCACTACATACTCTTTAGTAGAAGGAAAATGGCGAGCATTGTGGAGCTGAATGGCCTGTTCTCATCATTATGTTATCTTATATGTTAGTTTATATTAATCTTCTATGTCAAATACCGCTTGGGTTCTGATTTTTTTTTTTTTTTTAATAAGTAATTTTAATTTCATTTATTGTGCCACCAAGTGGCCAACTAGATTCAAGATAATACAGGGAGCATTTGAGTTTGTGCATTTTTAGTCTATCACATTGGACAGACTATTTTTGGTGAAGTATGAGAGAGCTCCCACTGCTGCTCTTACCCCTGATTTGTGCACTGGTCTTCTCATTGATAAGACTGTCTGCCAAATGTAGCGTAACGACAAAAAAATACAGTTATGTTCAATTATTATGATTCAATCATTAAAAAAAAATGAGTCCAAAATTTTTTTTAAATCCAATGCTATTGCTAAAAAAACATAAGGCTATTTGTGGACATCGTACTAGACAACAACATTATCAAGTATGCATTTCCCATTACACAAGTATGCACTGTGTTCACGATTGTCTTTTTTCATATTAAGTAAGCCCATTTTGCCCAGAGGAGAATAGTGCACTAATTTGCTGTACTGTAAGTGTGAATCAGGGTAAATTATTTCCACAAACTGCCCAGTAAAGTGTTGCATTAGACCACAGGATCCTGGGCCCAGAGTTTAATCTGAGGCTCAATACAGTATTAACAGACTAAATTCTGTACTCTGTTCATGTGATATTTTGCGTTATCTGTAGCCCAGGTGCATGCAGTCTAATGTTGATGATGTTTTTTTTTAGCCTGTGTGTTGTTAGGCCAGGTCGTCACTGTAAAAGAGAATATGTTCTCAATGACCTATCTGGTTAAATAAAGGTAATGATGTTGTTACCATGGGCGGCAGTGTAGTATAATGTGTAAGGAGCTGGTCTTGTAACCTAAAGGTCACAGGTTCAATTCCCCGGGTAGGGCACTGGGTACGCTGCCGTTGTACCGTTGAGCAAGGTACTTAACCTGCATTGCTTCTATATATATCCAGCTGTATAAACGGATGCAGTGTAAATGCTATGTAAAAGATTTGTAAGTCTCTCTGGATAAGAGCGTCTGCTAAATGCCCGTAGTGTAATGTAATGTAATGTAATCACACTGGTTAGTCGATTTCTACAGAAGTGCCGAATGTCTCTTTCAGAGTGAGGCTGAGTACACCGTGATACTGATACGAGAGCAGTTTGAGATACTTCACCAGTTTCTGAGAGACGACGAGGCGGCCAGGATCGCTGCGCTGAGGGAGGAAGAGGAGGAGAAGAGCCAGAGGATGAAGGAGAGGGGTGAAAAAATGACAAAAGAGATTTCATCCCTGACAGAAGCGGTCAGAGCCTTAGAGCAGGAGATGAGGGCTGATGATATCTCTTTCCTGCAGGTGAGCACCGATTACAATGAAGTTGACTTCAAAAAAATTAAATGACAGTTGTTGTGATTACTTTTTTTTAAACTTATATATAATTTATGTAGCTTGCTGAATATCTAATAATCTAATATCTAATGTTCATTCCAGAACTACAAGGCTACAAAGAGAAGGTACGTAAAGTCCTGACTCAATGTAAACTCTTTTCTATTGTACTGACCCCAAACCCAGTGCAGTACTGACTCCTGTGTTACTGACTGTCTCTTTTCTATTGTACTGAGCCCAAACCCAGTGCAGTACTGACTCCTGTGTTACTGACTGTCTCTTTTCTATTATACTGACCCCAAACCCAGTGCAGTACTGACTCCTGTGTTACTGACTGTTTCTTTTCTATTGTACTGAACCCAAACCCAGTGCAGTACTGCCTCCTGTGTTACTGACTGTTTCTTTTCTATTGTACTGAGCCCAAACCCAGTGCAGTACTGACTCCTGTGTTACTGACTGTCTCTTTTCTATTGTACAGACCCCAAACCCAGTGCAGTACTGACTCCTGTGTTACTGACTGTCTCTTTTCTATTGTACTGACCCCAAACCCAGTGCAGTACTGACTCCTGTGTTACTGACTGTCTCTTTTCTATTGTACTGAGCCCAAACCCAGTGCAGTACTGACTCCTGTGTTACTGACTGTCTCTTTTCTATTGTACAGACCCCAAACCCAGTGCAGTACTGACTCCTGTGTTACTGACTGTCTTTTTTCTATTGTACTGACCCCAAACCCAGTGCAGTACTGACTCCTGTGTTACTGTCTCTTTTATATTGTACTGAACCCAAACCCAGTGCAGTACTGACTCCTGAATGTTGTTACAGAGCCCAGTACAAAGTGTCTGATCCAGAGAAGGTTTCAGGAGAGCGTATTGATGTGGCCAAACACCTGGGCAACCTGAAGTACAGGGTGTGGGAGAAGATGCAGGGGATTGTTCAGTACGGTGAGTATTGGAAACGTAGTGTTACACCTGTAAGCTCTGATTCAGCGTGCGTAGCAATGAACGTGGTTATGTTTTTCTATGAAGTACATGTGTGTCTCGGGAGTGCCCTGCACTAAGCGTGTGTTACTGAGGACAGGAATGGCACAGGGACTGAAAATTATAGTTGTGCAGTCTGACCGTTCAGCAGTTGTGTTACGGTGATGGTGAATCTCTGCGTAGAACAGTGACACAGACACACACTCTAACGGGTCTCACTTCGCAGACGCGCAGCCTGAAACAGAGGAGCTCAGCGCCCCCCCAAAAGAGCTGAATGAGACCGTCCCAGTGGCAGCCCGCGCCTACAGAGAACTCCCCCAGGTACGGCCCGAACCCTTGGCCTCAGATAATGCAGCTCAGCGCGTCCTTCAGCCGGCCAAAACCGGTTTGTTTGACCTGTCCTTTGCTGCAGGTCGAGCGAGCAGTTTTTCACAAAATCACGGTGTGCTTGTTATTTAAATTCTGGCGTAAGGATTGGTGGTGCTGGGCTGTGCTTTGAACATCCGTGAGCACACCCAGTGCTTCCTTGCGAGACAGCTCAGCCTGTCTCCCCAAAAATCCATCACTGTGCGGAACATCGCTTGAGATGTTTTGCAAGAGGTATTTATTGCAGCTCGCAATATTTTCAAATGTCAACGGCATTTCCTTCCATACAAGAAAATTTGAATTTTCTTACGGTGTTCATAGAACTCTCGCCTACCCACAGTTCATTCAGACAGGGCAGTCTGTATTAACAGTGATCAGCAGAAATACTTGTCTGTTCACTTTGAGCTGTACTGTTGGCAGTGTTCACATACATGCACACCAATACTCGGATTATTGGGAGTAATCAGTTTAAGGCAAAAGAATTTCCATGTTTTGGAATAGCGTGATTTCACTGATTTACATGGATTCCTTTAATAATTGCAGTCAGTACTGTGCTTTTGTACTGTACACCCCCACTTGCATGAGCAAGTTTCCCAGATCAAATTATATTCTCTGTCTCTCAAAGGTGATAATCAAGACTAGATATCTGTTGATTGTCCTGAGTGATGATTTTAATGGTGTGGGGGTGCGCTGAAGTGCATGCTGGGATTATTCTGAGTGGTAATTTTAAAGGAGCAAGGAAGCGCTGAAGTGCATGCTGGGATTGTCCTGAGTGATGATTTTAAAGAGGTGGGGGAGCACTGAAGTGCATGCTGGGATTGTCCTGAGTGATGATTTTTAAGGTGCCAGGGAGTGCTCAGCATTTTGGGTACAGACGGACCAGCAGCAGTGACAATAAAAAGAAGAAGACCACCCTGCTCCAGCTCATTCGCTCCCGGGTGCAAGGAAACCAAAAGACAGACAAGCAGGCCAAGGAGGACAACGATGACCAGAACATCTGCGCCAGGGCGATATACGACTACCAGGCAGGTCAGTGAGCCCCAGCCGCGTATGCGCACTGGGTCAGTAGTTTTGCGCAAAGTTGTATAGTGGTCAGGGGACTGGGCTCAAATCTGAAAAGTTGCGGGTTTGAATCCCGGGGCATGACGCTGCCATTGTGCCCTTGAGCAGTGCACTGAAGCTGAATTGCTTCAGTGTATATCCAGCTGTCTAAATGGATAATATTATGCTGGTGTTAAGCCTTTACATGCATCATTATGCTGGTGTTAAGCCTTTACATGCATCATTATGCTGGTGTTGAGCCTTTACATGCATCATTATGCTGGTGTTAAGCCTTTACATGCATCATTATGCTGGTGTTAAGCCTTTACATGCATCTTTATGCTGGTGTTAAGCCTTTACATGCATCATTATGCTGGTGTTAAGCTTTTACATGCATCATTATGCTGGTGTTAAGCCTTTACATGCATCATTATGCTGATGCTAAGCTTTTACATGCATCGTTATGCTGGTGTTAAGCCTTTACATGCATCATTATGCTGATGCTAAGCTTTTACATGCATCATTATGCTGATGCTAAGCTTTTACATGCATCATTATGCTGATGCTAAGCTTTTACATGCATCATTATGCTGATGCTAAGCTTTTACATGCATCATTATGCTGGTGTTAAGCCTTAACACGCTTTCCTGTCCCCCTGCAGCGGGTGACTCAGAGATCTCCTTTGATCTCGGTGACATCATCACGGGCATTTCGATGATTGACGAGGGCTGGTGGCAGGGCTACAGCTCAGACGGGTGCTATGGACTGTTCCCGGCCAATTACGTGGAGCTCGTCTAAGCCCCGCCCCCGCCCACTCACTGCTCCTCATGTCAGAACCGGGCTGCTCCAACTTGGACTCCGACTGGCGACGCAGGGGACCAGCTGTAACTGGGAAAAAGGGCCAACTATAGCGAAGAGCGAACCCATGTCCTCGAAACCGTGTTTCTGATAGAAAGGGGTGCATGTGGGGGGCTTGTGGTGTACGTGCTGGTGACAGCGTACATTTCAAAAATACGCTGCGGTAATTTACTAAAGACCACAGTATACTGAAATCTTCATTGCGCATATGCGATGGGGACACTGATGGGGGGGGGGGGGGGGGGGGGGGGTGAAGTGTCTCTGTGATTACTGTAGTTTAAATTGAATTAACCATATTCAAAACCAACCCAAATCAGGAAATATGTGTGTGTTTGTACATGGGAATATGTCTTGTCAAACTTGTTTCTTAATGTTAAGATGTGCAATTCAAATTGCTTAAATGCTTAACTAAATATAATACAGTATTCAAATAATTCAAATATATAAAATAATATAAATATAAAATAGAAAATCTAATTATATTTTAATGTCAAGCAGGCAGTAGAATCGCTATCAGCTAGTTTATCTTACAAGTTTGCTCTTGAGATCAGTATCATTTTACCTATCCGGGTTCTGCCACCACAGCTCATGCTGGCTCTTTGATTGAAAGACTCCTCTCCCAAAGTCAATGCTTTTATTATGAAAAAAAAAATTGTCAATTGTTTCAGAGGCTACCAGTAAATGCTCTGGCAGAGGTTATTATGAAATCAGCATCATTTAAAAAAATAAATTAAAAAAATATAAAAAAAAGTTTCCCCCTTTTCTCCTAATTCGGAATATCTGATCATGCCTGATCAGACCATGGGGCCCATCCACACACTGGAACAGAGCCTTAACAGATACCAGACCATGGGGTCCATCCACACACTGGAACAGAGCCTTAACAGATACCCGACCATGGGGCCCATCCACACACTGGAACAGAGTCTTAACAGATACCAGACCATGGGGCCCATCCACACACAGGAACAGAGCCTTAACAGATACCAGACCATGGGGCCCATCCACACACTGGAACAAAACCTTAACAGATACCAGACCATGGGGCCCGTCCACACACTGTAACAGAGCCTTAACAGATACCCAACCATGGGGCCCATCAGCACACTGGAACAGAGCCTTAACAGATACCAGACCATGGGGCCCGTCCACACACTGGAACAGAGCCTTAACAGATACCCAACCATGGGGCCCATCAGCACACTGGAACAGAGCCTTAACAGATACGCGACCATGGGGCCCATCCACACACTGGAACAGAGCCTTAACAGATACCAGACTATGGGGCCCATCCACACAATGGAACAGAGCCTTAACAGATACCCGAGTATGGGGCCCATCCACACACTGGAACAGAGTTTTAACAGATACCAGACCATGGACTGCGAGTGAAACAATAACCCAATCCTGACAACACTGACATATTTACACTTGCATAATGTCTCATTTGATTTATTTTGTGTGAAAATGTATTTCTTCTGCTTTAAATTATTTTAAGCCTCTTCAAAGAAAATAAAAGAAAATTAAACAAAATTGAGTTAAACCAGTTTAAATCAGTTAAGTTTTATTAAATGTGTCTTTTTCATAAATTAGCAGAAATTGCAATTATGTGTGTGTCTTTGTGCATGTGTGTGTGTATGTGTATACTATATGTGCGTTTGTGTGCGCGTGCATGTGTATGTGCGTGTGCGTTCATGTATGTGTGTGTGTGTGTGCGCACGCGTACACGTGAGCGTGTGTGTGTACCTGTGTGTGCAAACCACGCCATTCATCATTCATTCATGGAATGACAGGTTTTCTTCCCTAATATGTTCAGTGTTGAAAGTTATTTGTTTATTTGAAATATGAAAAATCACTGAAACACAAAAAGGCCCTGTATCACTAAAAATAACCCCATAGTCTGCATTATTTCGGAACATAAAAACTTCGTCATAATATCAAATACATTTAACATGAAAACCTGCTCCTCCGGTCAAATACCACCGCGCTGTCTGGTTGAGAGATTAGAGCAGCAGTAAAAAGTGTGCACTGTAAAGGAAGCGCAACAACGTGTTGGCGACCCCTTCTGGAGCATAAAAGCATTGTGTGACACGAGGATGAGACAGCAGGTTCCAGGTCACTTTCAGTTTCAACAAGCAGAGATTTGACGGAGTAGGCGGTAGAAAAACGTCTGAGGTAATACAAAACTGATTACAATAAAGGCGCGATTGGAAAGAACAACGAGTATTTTCATCGGAATCCATTAACTTTTTCCACAACTTTAAAGAGATTATATTTTTTTACAGATTGTGCAAAAAAAGGAAGAGAAAGTGAAATTAAACCATTGCATGTAAGAAGCCGTTACAGGGTGCAAGGCTGAGGAAAAGATCATACTGAAATGGCTTCCAACTTGTCTCTTCCAGAAGAAGACTTAACCTGTTCCGTGTGCATTGACATCTTCACAGACCCCATGGTACTAAAATGCAGCCACAGCTTCTGTAACGCCTGTCTGCACAAGTGTTGGGAGGAGAAAGAGGCAAGAGAATGTCCAATTTGTAGAGTGAAAACAACAGAGGACCCGACTTGTAATCGGGCCTTGAAGAACCTGTGTGAGACCTTTTTGAAACACAAGATTGAGAAACCAGCTTCTACGTCCGAATCACTTTGCAGTATCCACGGCGAGAGACTCAAGCTCTTCTGCCTGAACGACGAGGAGCTGATCTGCCTCATCTGTCAAACTTCAGAGAAGCACGACAACCATAAACTGCGACCTGTCCAAGAAGCAGCACTTAAGTATAAGGTTTGAAAGACATGTATTTAAATCATGACATATATTATCCGTATTTGATTTATTATAACAATAACTCATGTCGACTGCATCTCAAAGGGCTCTATTTTGACAGCGCTAATGTTATGGTTTATCACAACGCGATGGAGAAGCGAGAAGGCTACAAGGAGGACACTGTTGAAATTCCATTCGCTTTTTCTTTAACAAAGTTTGGAAAATTGCATACGGATTGCTCAGATTAGACTAGGCCTACAACTTGTACAGGTTATACTCATATAAAAAACATGAAAACCCAGTGTTCACGAAGCGCTTCTCCCAACACAGACGGACATTGTGACGCGTCCGGACAGAAGCGTGTATAGCTGTGCTTTGTATGTCCACTTCTCTGCTTGAAGCTTGATATTGTTAATCAGTCTCGTGACCCGCTTACATGAAATGTCAGCGTTTTAGATGAGTAAAATGCCAATTTACGTTATACAGTGATCCATATCTGTTAGAGCATAGGCTGTATAATCGCCAAGTGTCTTTGTCTTGAGTAGGCTACTCTGGGAATTGTCAGATTTGTTCCTGAAATATAAACTATGAAATGTTATTGCAGGAGGAGCTGGAGACAGTGCTGATGCCCCTACAGGACAAACTGGAGGCCTTTACTAAAGAGAAACAGAAGAGTGACCGAGAAGCTGAGTTAAAGGTAGACTTTACTGTGGGGGGTGGAAGTAACAAAATGATTAATTAAACGCCAAATCGATTTAACATTTAATTGCAATTTAATCGATTCAGCGTTTAATTAATAATTTTTAAAATAATGTTTGTTACCTCAATATGTTACAAAATATTTTTTTGTTTGCGGCCTGTATCTGAACAGCAAGTAACCAATAGAAGAAGAAGACGAGGAAACGTGTATGAACCTGGTCACTGTAACAAGTTTTCTCATTTCTTCCGAAAAAAAAGTGATTTAAGTGCTTTCTTTTTAATATATGGAGCTGTACAGGGCCACACAGTGGTTCGATGGGTCTAATACTTAAGGTTTGGAGTCTTCAAGTGATTCTCAATTTGTGTACTGAATATCATCACCATCAGACAAGCCATTTAGTATTTATATGAATTCTTTTTTGCGATAAGCCACACCCACGTCAATGTTGATTGCTGACTTTTAGTTATTACAATGCATTAAAAGCTTGAAAGCCTAGAGAGAGCAGCTATGTTGTTACTGTCACAGTGTTGTTTGTCAGTCACTAGTGCCTTACAGTCTGCATAACGCTCCAGAGCCCAAGCTGATTTCCTTCTCACAGCTGACAAATTGTACATGAAAGTGCCTGGTGTTTTCTTTCTTTGTGCCTGCTCCTTAGCCTATCACAGTGGCTCATCTAGTTTAACAAGTGTCTCTTTCAGAGCCAGGCTGAGTGCACAGTCATACAAATACAAAAGCAGTTTGAGAAACTTCACCAGTTTCTGAGAGATGAAGAGGCAGCCAGGATCGCTGCACTGAGGGAGGAAGAGGAGGAGAAGAGCCAGATGATGAAGGAGAGGGTTGAAGAAATGACAAATGAGATTTCATCCCTGACAGAAGTGATCAGAGCCTTAGAGCAGAAAATGAAGGCTGATGAAATCTCTTTCCTGCAGGTGAGCACCGATTACTGTGTGAAATACACGTGTGTTCATTTGGAATAGATGTGTGTTAATGTGAGATAAATATGTGATTCAGTATGGGAATCACTGTAAATACAGTATTTGCCCCCTCCTGATTTCCTATTTCCTTATTACCTATTTGTCACACTGAATAGTTTCAGAATTTTTTTTAGATAAATTTCATATGACAAAGGGAACTTGAGTAAACATAAAACACATTTTTAAATTATTTTATTTATTTCATGAAAAAAGTTACTAAACACCCATATCACTCATGTGAAAAAGTAATTTTTAAACTTAATAACTGGTTGCACCACCTTTAATGACAAGCGCTCCAACCTAATCCAGCCTTTAATTTGATACCTTTCAGCTGATATGTTTGTTGAACTTAGGGTATATAAAGCGCATTCCATACGCAAATTGCATATTGAGTTATTAATATTTCTTGTGTCGTATGTGTTGGCTGTGGAGATCTCGTTCAGGACTGTAATTTATTGCTTGTGTCCACCGTTTGCAATATTCTTTTTCTGATTGGTTGGGCCAGATGGAGGCTGGGGTGGGCATGCTCCCTTGTGTGAGGTGCAGATATGTGTGTGTGCTCATGTGGGATAAATGCGTGTTCATCTGAAATTCATGTGTCCTGAAATTGGATTCCTGGTCCTCATTGTAAATGCAGAATTAGCTTGAACAGTGAAGTTGACATCTGACCATTACATTACGCTACATTACATTTATTTGGCAGACGCTTTTATCCAAAGTTACATACAATAAGTGCATACCGAAGGTCAATGGAACAACTACAAAACGCAGGACCAGCAAAAACATATGAAATGTGACAGCTGGTATGATTAAATCATTTGAACTGACCAATAATTTATTGAACCTACTGACTATCTAATGTTCTGTTTATTTCAGAACTACAAGGCCACAAAGAGAAGGTATGTGAACTCGAGTGTTACTGACTACTGTCTTTTTTCTATTGTACTGAACCCAAACCCAGTGCAGTACTGACTCCTGTATTACTGACTGTCTCTTTTCTATTGTACTGAACCCAAACCCAGTGCAGTACTGACTCCTGTGTTACTGACTGTCTCTTTTCTATTGTACTGAACCCAAACCCAGTGCAGTACTGACTCCTGTGTTACTGACTGTCTCTTTTCTATTGTACTGAACCCAAACCCAGTGCAGTACTGACTCCTGTGTTACTGACTGTCTCTTTTCTATTGTACTGAACCCAAACCCAGTGCAGTACTGACTCCTGTGTTACTGACTGTCTCTTTTCTATTGTACTGAACCCAAACCCAGTGCAGTACTGACTCCTGTGTTACTGACTGTCTCTTTTCTATTGTACTGAACCCAAACCCAGTGCAGTACTGACTCCTTTGTTACTGACTGTCTCTTTTCTATTCTACTGACCCCAACCCCAGTGCAGTACTGACTCCTGAATGTTGTTACAGAGCCCAGTACAAAGTGTCTGATCCAGAGAAGGTGTCAGGAGAGCGTATCGATGTGGCCAAACACCTGGGCAACCTGATGTACAGAGTGTGGAAGAAGATGAAGAGGATTGTTCAGTACAGTGAGTTCTGTAAATGTACTGTTGAAGTGAAGATCCTTCAATCTGTAGTTTTTGTGCCAGAGAGTTGGGCAATTCACAGGGGGATTGTTCAGACCTGAGATATGTGTTCATAAAATCAAATTAATTCCAAAACTGTGCACCTCAGCAGTTTAATCTAATTTAGAACAGGGTCCTTAAGTGATGTGCTAGGTGGTGCTAGATACACATGTGGGGCGGAGTTTGAGGGCTTGTCCCATGTTAGACTGAGATGAGCCCATTCAGATTTAAACCAGTTTTTGCATCTTGTCTGTTTGTGTTTTACACATAATAAAGGTGGAATTTCTAGCATTCCCAACAGGGAATGTTGTTTAACTACAAGAGTTTCAATAAATGTTTCTTTATGTCATGAAGAAAGCTTAATGAGAGATGTTTATTTCTAAATTTTAATTTACATTATATTGCCATTCAGAATGATTTCCATCAGCTATGAATGAATTTGGAATTAAACAATGTTCTTAATGTTCTTCTGTAAATTTTACCTAATTTCTGTTTAATTAAGGACTACACTCACATGAATGAATCCCAGTCAGTTAGGCTAGGTATTGGGATGGGGATCATATCATATTGTAATTGTGTTAGTTCTGAAATATCTTACATTTAACATATCTGTCATGCTTACATTCTAAATATCCTTAAATGCACACACAAAAACTGCCTGCCTGCCCATTGAACACATATACTAAAACTGAATTTTTTTTTTTTTTAAACAGAAAGTGTACCATCCCTTTCAAGTCTGAATTCCTCCTTAGAAAATCCATAACTTTGGCAAACATTCTTAAGGATGTGCTTAAGTCTGGCAAGTCTAAACAGGGCCCTTAGTGCATTGATGTATTGTGTTTTTGAAACCTCAGTCATTCTAGATGTGAATAACAATAAAAAGATTAGTTTTTAAGTAGGAACCAAGTCGGAGATATTCTTAATTCATCATTCACTTCCTTCACCTTTCTTCCACCCTCCCTCTGCAGCTCCTGTCACTCTAGATCCAAACACTAAAGGAGATCATCTCACCCTGTCTAAGGATCTGACCAGCCTGAGATACAGTGGGGAGACAGAGCTGAGTTCTGATGATGATGATCATGATGATGATGATGAGGTTGATGACGATGATGATGACGATGACGATGATGATGACGATGATGATGACGATGATGTTGATGATGATGATAATGATGATGACGACAGTAATGATGATGATGATGATGATGATGATGATGATGATGATGATGATGATGATGATGACAGTAATGATGATGATGGTGATGATGATGATGATGATGACGACGATGGTGATAAATATTTGGTGTTTGGATCAGAAGGCTTCACAGGGAAACACTGCTGGGATGTAGAGGTTGGGGGTAATCCTGTCTGGAAGCTCGGTGTAGCTGAGATATCACACGATGATGGAGAGCCTGAGCCGGGTAAAATGTGGAATATATTTTATGAAGATGGGGAGTATGGAGTCCGTACAAGTTCAGGGAAGGTTATTAAACTGAATGTTAGGAGGGAAGTGAAAAAGGTCAGAGTGCAGCTGGACTGGTACAAGAACAGGTTGTGCTTCTCTGACCCCACTAACAACACGTCTCTGCACACTTTCAAAAGAGAAATATTCACTGAGAGTATGTTTCCATGCTTTTCCGTTGGCTCTGATTCTGGTCCTCTGAGAATCTGCCCAAGGAAGGTCTCTGTCAGAGTTGGATAGCGGTGCTCTGATGGGGAAACTGATCAGACTACAGCCAATAGAGAGAGCAGGGGGTAATCTCACTGTCTGTCAAATATATTAAGTTCAATCTACCCAATAAACGCAACGAGCAGTAGAATCAATATCAGCTTTGTTTGCTCTCAAAATTATTTTATCCCTCCAAGTTCTCCAGCCACAGCTCATGTTGGCTCTTTGATTGAAAGACTCCTCTCCCAAAGTCAATGCTTTTATTATGAGCTTAATGGGGCCCATCCACACACTGGAACCGTGCCTTAAACCTATTATATTTGGAATCAATTTGACCCCATTTAAAGTTTACCGACTCCAAAAACATGGTTAACATACATTTTTAAGCTAGATTTTTCATGGCTTTTCCTAATTTTATTGGGAAAACATGGTAACCATAAAATTAACTCAATGGTATTTTTTGTCCTGTACACATATTGTACGCATCGGTGTTGTTTGGGGTCATTTTGACCCCAAGCTCAATAGTTATATAAAACCTGAGAAGATATAAACCTTTTGATATAAACTCATTTTGATCTTGTTTTTGCTGTTTTGGTTGATACTGAGGGCGCATTCACATTCATTTTTATGATCTTAAAAAAATATTTTCCTTGCTTTATACCCCGAACACAAGACATTTCCCACAGCTTCCCTGGTTACTATACCTGTAGCAGCGAGAGAGCTCTCGTAGTTCATGCAACATGGGGCCGAGGCAAACATTAATTCATGCATCATGGAGGCGGGGGCAAACTTACAATAAGGGCTTACCATTTCTCTTTGCATTTATGCATCAACGGAAGATTTTGAAAATGACCACCAGACGTCTAGACTTTCTGCCACTGAGGTTCTGTCACAGCTCTTGGAGAGTGAAAGTGATTTAGAGACTTCGTAACCATGCTGATGTGCTAACTTAATTATCTCTCAGACTGTGTACCAAAGGCTTCGTCACCATGCTAATGTGCTAATAGTAGGATAGCTCAGACTCTGTAATAATAATCCAATGATAATAATAATCCTAGAACCATGCTGCTATGGAATATGTGGGTGCACGCTTCAGTATAGCTGTCTCATTTTGTGGAGTTTCCAATCTTTTGTGATGATGCTCCAATCGAAAACAGGGGCCGTTTTCCCAGTTACAGCTGGTCCCCTGCGTCGGTAGTCGGAGTCCAAGTTGGAGCAGCCCGGTTCTGACATGAGGAAGCAGTGAGTGGGCGGGGGCGGGGCTTAGACGAGCTCCACGTAATTGGCCGGGAACATTCCATAGCACCCGTCTGAGCTGTAGCCCACCCACCAGCCCTCGTCAATCATCGAAATGCCCGTGATGATGTCACCGGGATCAAAGGAGATCTCTGAGTCATCCGCTGCAGGGGGACAGGAAAGCGTGTTAAGGCTGAAGATGAACGTTACACGTGCAAGCAAAGGCTTAGCATCAGTGTAAGGATGCAAGCGTGTAACGACTCAGTGACCTCAGGGTAATGATGGCTCAACCTGAGCGTAATGATCCACACATATAAACGCAATGCAGAAAATGATCGGAACTGGTTAAGCTCATTTAGTGTGTTTGCAAGGAAGCCCTCCTGGAATAATATTCTGGAAGTGGCATTGTTGGGACAGAAGGGGGCAGTCTTCCCCACAAATGTATATGGCGTAATAGACACCGTATTGGCAGCAGGTCACAGACAAAAAAAGGGGCTTTTTAAGAAGAACAGCAGTCTGAAACGGCAAGCAGACAGAGCAGTCACACAGGACCATACAGCCATCACATCTCTCACTGGAACGAGGATGAGACTAGGATCCCTCCCCACCCAGGATTTTACTTTACGCTACTCTACGCTACATTACATTGCATATTTTTTATTCATTCATGTAGCACTTTGTGATTGTTTACACAATGAAACAAATAAATCTGATATATATCACTACTATTGGCAGCTTCTTTTATCCGACTTACACAACATTCTGCATTTTTTAAGACATAATATTATCCATTTAGACAGCTGGATATACACTGAAGCAATTCAGCTTCAGTGCACTGGTCAAGGGCACAATGGCAGCGTAATGCCCTGGATTCAAACCCGCAACTTTTCGGATTTGAGCCCAGTCCCCTGACCACTATACAACTTTGCGCAAAACTACTGACCCAGTGCGCATACGCGGCTGGGCTCACTGACCTGCCTGGTAGTCGTATATCGCCCTGGCGCAGATGTTCTGGTCATCGTTGTCCTCCTTGTCTGTCTTTTGGTTTCCTTGTGCCCGGGAGTGAATGAGCTGAAGCAGGGTGGGCTTCTTCTTTTTATTGTCACTGCTGCTGGCCAATGTGTTCCCACGACACTCAACGCACCCAGGCACCTTAAAAATCATCAAGGGGGTCAAGGGAGCCACAGTGCAGTCTGGAGTGGTGAGTCTTCAGTCTGCATCAGATGACGGGCAGGGTTTCTGTTGCACTGACTGCAGTGGGGGCGTACGGAACCAAAAGCACAGTGCTGGGGTGTAGTTGAGGTGTAGTATTGTATTGTTTGCTGTAATGCAATAATGAGGCAGTGCTGTTGCGCAGTAACGGTTTCACACCGGCAACACACGGTGTGGGTGTGGCGGCACAGCGGGTACAACTGTTGCAGGTGCAGTAACCCTGTGCCGTTAGCTGCCTGTAACTGGTAGTGCTCATTTTAAAAACTAGAGAAATTCTGAGTGTTCGAATGACTCAAACAGCAGCTCTCTGCTCAGTGGACAGACCTCACTTGTAAAAATCCGAGTTAAAAAAAAAAACCGACTTATTTTTTACTGTTTGGTGCCTTACCCGAGTCTTACGCCAGAATTTCAGTAACAAGTACATTGTTTTTTGTAGGCGCGGCCTACCTCTGGGACGGTCTCATTAAGCTCTTTTGGGGGGGCGCTGAGCTCCTCTGTTTCAGGCTGCGTGTCTGCAAAGTGAGACCCGTTAGAGTGCGTGTCTGTGTCACTGTTCTATGCAGAGATTCACCATCGCCGGAACACAACTGCTGAACGGTCAGACTGCACAACTATAATTTTCAGTCCCTGTGCCATTCCTGTCCTCAGTAACACACACTTAGTGCAGGGCACTCCCGAGACACACATGTACTTCATAGAAAAACATAACCACGTTCATTGCTACGCACGCTGAATCAGAGCTTACAGGTGTAACAGTACGTTTCTAATACTCACCGTACTGAACAATCCCCTGCATCTTCTCCCACACGCTGCAGTTCAGGTTGCCCAGGTGTTTGGCCACATCGATACTCTCTCCTGACACCTCTAGATTGGACACCTCGTACTGGCCTCTGTAACAACATTCAGGAGTCAGTACTGCACTGGGTTTGGGTTCAGTACAATATAAAAGAGACAGTCAGTAACACAGGAGTCAGTACTGCACTGGGTTTGGGTTCAGTACAATAGAAAAGAGGCGGTCAGTAACACAGGAGTCAGTACTGCACTGGGTTTGGGTTCAGTACAATAGAAAAGAGGCGGTCAGTAACACAGGAGTCAGTACTGCACTGGGTTTGGGTTCAGTACAATAGAAAAGAGGCGGTCAGTAACACAGGAGTCAGTACTGCACTGGGTTTGGGGTCAGTACAATAGAAAAGAGGCGGTCAGTAACACAGGAGTCAGTACTGCACTGGGTTTGGGTTCAGTACAATAGAAAAGAGACAGGTAGGAGTTCACATACCTTCTCTTTGTGGCCTTGTAGTTCTGAAATAAAGAGTATTAGATAGTCAGGAGGTTCCATAAATTATTGGTATGTTTAAAAAAAAAAAAAAAAAAATCACAAATTAAAAAAAGCTTATTTAATGTTTTCAGTGCCAGATGTCAACCTCATTGTTTGAGCTATATTTACAGTGATGGTCACGAAGCCCATACAGACGTATGACCTTCAGATTAACACACACATGTATCTCACATTAACACACGTGTATACCAAATGAACACACATGTATTTTATTGTAATCGGTGCTCACCTGCAGGAAAGAGATATCATCAGCCCTCATCTCCTGCTCTAAGGCTCTGATCGCTTCTGTCAGGGATGAAATCTCTCTTGTCATTTTTTCAACCCTCTCTTCATCCTCTGGCTCTTCTGCTCCTCTTCCTCCCTCAGCGCAGCGATCCTGGCCGCCTCGTCGTCTCTCAGAAACTGGTGAAGTATCTCAAACTCCTCTTGTATTTGTATCACTGTGCATTCGGCCTGGCTCTGAAAGACGAATGTGGCACTTCTGTAGAAATCGACTAACCAGTGTGATTACAACACACAGGCCCAAAACAACATCATCAACATTAAACTGCATGCACCTGGGCTACAGATAACCCCAAATATCACATGAAGAGAGCACAGAATTTAGTCTGTTCATACTGTAATGAGCCTCAGATTAAACTCTGGGCCCAGGATACTGTGGTCTAATTCAACACTTTACTGGGCAGTTTGTGGAAATAATTTACCCTGATTCATACTTAAAGTACAGCAAATTAGTGCACTATTCTCCTCTGGGCGAAATGGCCTTACTTAACATGAAAAAAACAATTGTGAAATGCACAGTGCATACTTGTGAAATGTGAAATTCATACTCATTCTTCATACTTCAAAGTCATAGCATTTACATTGTATCCATTTATACAGAAGCAATGCAGGTCAAGTACCTTGCTCAAGTGTACAACGGCAGTGTCCTACCTAGGAACTGAACCTATGACCTTTAGGTTAAAAGACCAGCTCCATACCCATTATAATACACTGCCACTCATTCTGTTCATTTCACAGTGTTTTGTGACATGGGTGCACTGTAGGCTTATTTAATTAATTAACAGATTAATCAGAATAATTGTGGCCAGGAGTGATTGGTCTCCATAACCACGGCTTGCAGATATATTTATTAAGTTTCATGGTGATTGCAAATATATGTTGAATGGATATAGTGATATGTGTGAATAGTGAAAAGCATCTGAACCTTGTTCTTAAATGAGGTGGCTGTATTCATAAAATTGTAATTAATTTACAGACTTGTATTTGTAAATAAACAATGCATTTAATGCCATCGGGTAAGAATTGTACATAACTGTCAATTGGTTCTCTGATTTAAGAGTTCTCATCTGAGTGGCAACAACTGTTAAACAACTGTTTAAAAAATGTAAAAGCCACATCCAACAGCATTGTTTCAAAAGATCTCGGGTGCTGGGTATGAATGCATTATTCTCAGTCTTTTGATCTGCCCTCAGACCGTTATTTACATAACCATGGTAACCAGAGCCTATGCATTACACCTCTGTGGAATTAGCACAGTTTAGTCAGTAATCTTGTGGAGACATTTGTCAAAAAAAACTTGGGTGAACTCACTGGCTTGTGTTATACATGGAAGAGCACCATTTTAAATTTTATTTAAAAACTGTGCTTTCCATGGAGAAATGAAAAAGATATTTCTCTGGATGTCCCAGGATCCCAGTTTATGTCTTTCAATCCAAAAACTGACTTTCTTCTATATTCTAAGTTTAAATTGAAGCTGTCCGCTATCAAGTGTACCTTGATGTCCTCAGCCTCTCGGTCACTCTTCTGCTTCTCTTTAGTAAAGGCCTCCAGCTTGTCCTGTAGGGGTCTCAGCACTGTCTCCAGCTCCTCCTGCAATCACATGAGTTTATATTTCAGGAACAAATCTGATGATGTCCGGAGTAGCCGGGGGACCAGAGATTCCCATTCTCCGTGAAGCTCATAAACTCCAGTGGTTACTCCAGGTATTGCAGTTTAGTAAGCTTCTGGTGCCAAAAAGCAAATTTCTCCATTGAAGTCCATTCTAAACTACGAATTTACCCTGACCAAATTAAATAATTTTGGACAGAATTTTTTTGCTCTAGAATTTATTCACACTGAACTAATGACCCCAGGCAGTGATTTTCCCCCCACTGAAGAAGACATAAGATTTATTTCATTCCAATTTGGTCCGCATGGTTTTACGTCAGTGCGCACAACTGCTAAAACACAAGTTCATGTGTGGGTGTGAGGCTGTTATGGACTCATTTATGCAGAAAAGGGTTGAATTAAAGGTGCAGTGTGTAGAATTTAGCGCCATCTAGTGGAACGGACTTGGCAGAAATGGAATATAATATTCATAAATATGTTTTAATTAGTGTATAATCCCATGAAAATAGGAATCGTTGTGTTTTAGTTACCTTAGAATGAGCCCTTTATATCTATATAGGGAGCGGGTCCTCTTCCACCGAGGCCGCCATGTTGCACCGCCATGTTTCTACAGTAAGCCCAGAACGGACCGACGGCTCTAGAGAGGTGCCGAAGGAGTCGTACTTGTTGAGGGGGGGGTTACACTGCTAGACTCCCGTGATGCTCGCGGCTACTTGCGCATGTATCAACTTTTTAAAATTTGATTGGTAGGCAGGCTGTGCATGACGGTGGATGTTGTTTTTTGACGAAAATAATTTAACAATTATTATAATTAGACCATAATATCCTAAGTTTCGAACAAAACGTTTTATCAAGGCTCTAACTAAAAATTCATTCTGCATCTGATTTTTGGGTGCGCCAGCTGCCTCTTTGGGTGGCACAGGCGCACACTGGCACACCGGTGGCTACGCCATTGTTGTACAGCCCGTGCTCCAACAGATATGGTGCACTCTACAACTGAAGTTAGCGTGTTACTCATCTAAAACGCTGACATTTCATGTAAGCGGTTCACGAGACTGATTGATGTCCGTCTGTGTTGGCAGAAGCGCTTCGTGCCGGGAAAAGGCGTTTTCATGTTTTATGTGAGTATGGCCCTTACAAGTTGTAGTATAATCTGAGCAATCAGTTTGCAACCTTCCAACTTTTGTTAAAGAAAAAGCAAATGGAATTTCAACAGTGTCCTCCATGTAACCTTCTCGCGCTTCTCCATCGCGTTGTGATAAACCATAACATTAGCGCTGTCAAAATAGAGCCCTTTGAGATGGAGTCGACATGAGTTATTGTTATAATAAATCAAATGCGGATAATATATGTCATGATTTAAATACATGTCTTTCAAACCTTATACTTAAGTGCTGCTTCTTGGACGGGTCGCAGTTTGTGGTTGTCGTGCATCTCTGAAGTTTGACAGATGAGGCAGAGCAGCTCCTCATCGTTCAGGCAGAAGAGCTTGAGTCTCTCGCCGTGGATACTGCAAAGTGATTCGGACGCAGAAGCTGGTTTCTCAATCTTGTGTTTCAAAAAGGTCTCACACAGGTTCTTCAAGGCCCGATTACAAGTCGGGTCCTTTGTTGTTTTCATTCTACATATCGGACATTCTCTTGCCTTTTTCTCCTTCCAGCACTTGTGCAGACAGGCGTTACAGAAGCTGTGGCTGCATTTTAGTAAGACGGGGTTTGTGAAGATGTCAACGCACACGGGACAGGTGAGGTCATGTTCAGGGAGAGACGATCTGGAAGCCATTTCAGTATGCTCTTTTCCTCAGCCTGGCACCCTGTAATGACTTCTTACAGCCTATGATTTAATTTCACTTTCTCTTACTGTTTTTACACAATCTGCGGAAAATAAAATCTTTTTAAATTTCTGGGAAAAGTTCATCGATTCCGATGAAAATACTCGTTTCTCTTTCCAATCGCGCCTCTATATTTTGTATCGATTCAGAAGTTTTTATACAGCGCAACCCTCTGCTTGTTGAAACTGAAGGTAACCTCGCACCTGCTGTTTTTTATGCCCCAGAAGGGCGTGCCACCGCGTTTTTTTACTTTCTTTACAGTGCACACCCTTTTTACTGCTGGTCTAATCTTTCAACCAGACAACATTCTCTTCCAGTCAAATACCACCTAGTTTTCATGTTTAATGTATCTCATTAAAAACACGTTTTCAACGTACAACAATGCCAAGTTACTCTCACTTACAGAGCACTGTCTATTCAAGTAATTCATTCAAACTGGCTAAATCTAGGCCTGCCATTAAAAGTGTTGATATCAAAATGACGCCAAGTTACTGTACTACAAACAAATCTTGCCTCACTGAAATTAAAGAAGCTGCATTCCAAAGCAGTGCTACCCAATGTCTCCTAAATTGTGTCAAGTCACTTGGGAAATGGTCTCTTATGCCTTTAAAAGAGGTGGCATGGAGGTGCAGTGGATAACACGGGTTTACCCTCTAAAATGCACACATTTCCTGTCAGTGGGTGACTAGGAATTATTAATAATATCAAGTTGACCCACAGAGCTCAATAGCTACACGTTTTAGTGTCCAGTTGTTTGGAAGAAGCGCGTCACATAGGGAAAGTAAGGTTTATTAATGTCCTATATGGATTTTGTTAATTCCTTGCCAATTTCCAACGCGTGTTACGGAAGAAACCTAATGCAAATTTCAGCAATGTTCCCATGTAGTGTATTCAGACATCTCTATGGTGTTGTGATGAACCATAACAATAGCGCTGACAAAATAGAGCTCTTGCTGGTGGGAAGGAATCGAACAAGTTATTGTTGGTCGTGCCAAATCACGTACCATGGAGGGCCAAGAATATCCTCATTCCAAGCAATCATTACACTACACCTGCTGATTTCTCTAATGAACACACCTTCAACCAGAGAGGAGGAAATTAATCAGTGAAATCAGCAGGTGTACGGATTGGTTGGAATGAAAACCTGCATGCTGGTCTTGGCCCTTCATGGCAATTTGGCACGATTGGGTTTAAAACTTCTGTCCGTCAAATTTCTCTAGTAGTTTATTGTGAACTTTCCCACCTGATTCCGTCCTTGTGCACACCTGTCCGTGTCAGTTTAAGCCATTTTCAGGGGATGCCATTTGCCCATTTTGCTTTATATTGCATGCTCTGTTTTCTGCTACTATCTACTTTCTAAACCGGATAGGCAGGTTGCACTGCACTTTGGAAATTCCTGTGTGTTCTGTGTGTGTGTTTTCATGTGTGTGTGTGTGTTTGAGAGAGAGTGTGTTTGCATGTGTTGTATTATAACTTGAAATCAATACTACTTTAAGTGATAGTCAGCAAGGGTTTCACATGGAGAAGTCATGTTTAAAAAAAACCTTGTAGACTTTTTTGAGGAGGCTCCATTGTTCTATGGCCTGAATCAGGCCTATGACAGAGTTTATTTTGATTTCAAAAAAACTCACGACAAAGTCTCACAGTAGGAACCACAGGTGTGGAAGTGGTTGCATGGCCAAACACAAAGTGTTATGGTAGGAGGAATTGTATCAGGGCATGGTCCAGTACAAAGTGGAGTCCCACAGGGGTCTGTGCTGGGTCCTTCAACTCTTCCTCTTTTACATAAATTAGCTTGCTACAAAGATGAGTAGTTACATTTGCAGATGATAGGATTTAATCGAGGTTGTTGACCCACTTGGATTTATTGTTGTTATGAGTTATATAGTTTTTATTGGGTTTTGTTGTTTTAATGATTGATCATTTTTATTGATTGTTGTATTTTGGTTGGTTTATTTTGATAGTTTCTCTTATTTCTTCTGTGTGTCTATTTTTTAAATCCGAAAGAAAAATGGGCAAAGTAGGGATGAATGGGCCGTTCTCAACATCACTTTTTCTAATATTCTTATATGTGTGTGTTTGTATGTGTGTGTGTGTGTGTGTGTGTGTGTGTGTGTGTGTGAGAGAGAGAGAGAGAGAGAGGGGGGGGGGGGAGGGGAGAGGGAGAGTCAGAGGGAGAGAGGGGGAAAGAGAGAGGGAAAGAGAGAGAGCAAGTGAGAGTCAGAGGGAGAGAGAGAGGGGAAAAGAGAGAGGGAGGGAGAGAGAGGGGGAAAGAGAGAGAGTCAGAGGGAGAGAGGGGAAACAGACAGGGAGAGAGGGAAAGGGAAAGATAGCAAGTGAGAGGGAGAGAGAGAGAGTGAGAGAGAGGGTAAGAGAGTGAGTCAGAGAGAGGGAGGGAGGGAGAGAGAGAGAGAGAAACAGAGAGTGAGAGTTAGAGAGAGGGGGAAAGAGAGGAGAGAGATTAGTAGCTGTCCAGTCACAGTTGGAGTTGTTCAGGCCAGGATGGGAGCTGCTTCTTTTGTTGTGGCTCTGGGTGAGTACAGCAGGCGAGGGGGCTGGGGGGGGGGGGGGGGTCATCATTTCAACAGATATTAAATAAAAAATAAAAGCCTCTGTTACTTATCACCTATAATTTCTAAAATTTAAAGTGTGTGTGTGTCCCATTAATTATAGTAATTATATCACGAGAGGCTGATTTGAAATATTGGATCGATTGTAAATGTTTTTTGTTGTTGTTGTTGTTGTTGTTTTTTGTTATTATGAGGCTTTATTTGCATCCAGACAATATATCAAATTGACCCAGTGGCTGTCCACTTCATTGTTTAACTGACTGAAATCCAGATCACTGCATATTCAGCCTTGTGTACACCAGTGCCTTACGCTGCCAGCGTTCGGCAGACAACAGAAGTGCAGAACATCAGTGTAGCGCTCAGGAAATGCAACAAAAAAACGCAGAATCCCCGAGAAAGCACGCTCTTTCACCTGTTTCAAAAAAGAGATGCGAGAAATCTAGTTCTCCCGCCTCTGCAAGGTCACGTACGTGTATGTACACATACACACGGGAACGGATGCTGACCGCAAATTGTACGACACATCTACAGGTGCAAACCGCGGTACTGCGGGACACCTGCGGTGCATCAAACGCGTTCAGGTGTCCTGGAGACGAAACGCGTGTTCTGGGTCTGTGGAGTCATGTGGGCTCATATCAGCGGCTACAGCTTCGGCTCCATCCACCAAAACTGGCGATTCGTGCCGCATAAACATAAAATTCACGCAACAACAAAAAAAGCTTTGAAACACAAGGGTTGTGGATATCAGAATTCCTGTGTGTTCCATGTTTGCCCGCATATAAGTCCTGGAGCAGTGTGCGTGTTTTTGCATTTTGCTCCTTGGGAACTTTTTTATTTTTAAATGTTTTTATTTATTTTTGTTTTCCCGGTGGAGTCGCCGGACTGAAGTGGGCGGGGCGCAGGAAGGGCTGGAGGATTCCTCCCTAATTATCAGAAGGATAACAATCTTAGAGGCACAATGTTTACTGCAGGCGAGCCTGAGGCCCAGAACATTAGACTGTTTCAGGGACGAGGACAGAGCGTCCGCCCTCCCTCTGCTCATCATTCTGCCTGTGCTTGTATACAAAATTGTTTATAAATATGTAAACAATAACGATGAATAAATGTATCGATATATGAGCAGTAAGTGATACATAAGGACCACAAATCAGAGCTGGATTGATCTATTTAACCCCTTAAGGCAGGGGCACTCATTCTTAACCAGAAAGGGCCGGTGAGGGTGGAGGCTTTAGTTCAAACTGAACAATAGCACATCTGATGCTACTAATCAACCACTAGAGTCTTTGCAATGGACCTAGATTATCAGGTGTGGTTGAAACAAAGGCCTGCACCCACACCTGCCCTTTCTGGATAAGACTGAGGAAACCCTGCTTTATGGTGTAGTGTAAGATCACAAATATGTGATTGGAATGATCTTAACTGAACATTCCAGTGCTGATGCAGCAAACAATTCTGGTAACTGAAAGCAGTGGAGCTCTGGAACACTGACGTGGAATTTTGAAAAAGACTAATAATAAAACAACGGGTTGTTTCCGTAGTGATGAAGATGGTAACACTGGCTGCTGTGATGTCATAATAACATAATTAACATGGTTGTCAATCAGTGCTGATGATAATGTAAATTCCAGTGTGCATGCTAATGTCTTAATAAAACTCACAGAGCTGATGTCATAATTGAGCTGAAAGTGATGATGTCACCTTTTTTCAGTGATTACAGCATCACTCCATCCTGGGATGTCTCAAGGTATTCAGAGCTTTCTGACATACACACACACACACACACACACACACACACACACACATACGCCCTGCTCACACACACACACACACATACGCCCTGCTCACACACACACACGTGCACACTGCTCACACACACATGACAGAGCTAGACTGTGACAGGCTTGCAGGGGTGTGATGATGAGCCTCTCTCCCCCCCCCCCCCCCCCCCCACCCCCCACCCTCAGACCCCCGGGTCACCCTCACCGTGGAGCCCCCCGGACTGAGTGTCTACGTTGGGGAAACGGTCTCCCTGAGGTGTGGGGTGAGGGGGACCCCCCCGGGAACTGGACGTACCGCTGGTTCAGAGGCGACCCCCGCGCCCCCTGCCCCCAGACCCGACTGCGCGGGGCGGCGGGCGGCCGCTACACCATTACCGCGGCCGAAACGTCCGACCGGGGGCCGTACTGTTGCTGCGCGGAGAGGGAGGCCCCGCCCACTCTGTCGCTGCCTAGCAACGCCGTCCACCTGACCGTCTCAGGTGGGTGTCCCCGCTGCCCCATGCAGCCGGCCCTGATTCAGCAGGTGGAATCGGGCACGTGCAGGTCACCTGCCAGAGGTCAGAGGTCAGAGGTGCAGGTCTTCCATCACTGCCAGGTGGGTCAAGCTGGACAGTACCCCGTACCCAGAGGGACAGTACCCCGTACCAAGAGGGCTGAATCCTTTTTCGGGCTTCATGGCAGCTCTGTGCTAGCCGTACACCAGCTCCGGTTCAGCCGTAGATCCACACTCCACACGACACAAAGCTCCATACGGGGTCACTCAGACGGCTGTCTTCTAGCTGCTGCCCAGTGCATGAAGCTAAAATGTCAGGTCAAATGGATTCTAATTGAATAATTATGAGATTTCTCTCTCCTTTTCGCTCATCCCTCTCTCTTAACCCTGTCAACCCCCGCCCCCCCCCCCCCAGAACACCCCCCAGCCCTGCTCACCCTGCAGCCCAACAGCAGGCAGCATTTCCAGGGGGAAAAGATGACTCTGTGTTGCCCCAACCGGGAGGACAATTCTACAGGCAAGACGCAGCACTCACAGTTCACACTGCAGCCATACAGCACGAGATATATATATATATATATATATTAAATGGGTTTTGAAATAATTGCCTAGATGTCAAATTATTCAAAATGAACTCTTCCTTTATCCTGGATTTCTGGCAGGTTTACATTTCTAAACTAATTTTCCGTAATAAATAAATTTTCAAAAATAAATTATGAAAAACAGAAATAGAAAATGCTGTGCCTTTTCTGTAGGTTGGACACTGAAGCACATCTCTGGCTCAGGGGTGCAGTCTGGCTGCCTTCCTGCAGGGGGCACTGTGAGTACGGAGAGCCCCGGGGCCTGCCAAATCTCCGGCCTGCACTCTGGCAACAGCGGCCTCTACTGGTGCGAGTCTGACGTGGGAGACAGGCGCACCAGCACTGTCAACATCACTGTGGTCTGTAAGTCCGTGATTCAGTTTTACTGCCTAATTGGTGTTGTGCTTAGTAACACTGATCCAGCCATGCTCAATCTATTCTATCAGTGCTCTGCTTAGTAACACTGATCCAGCACTGCTCAATCTATTCTATCAGTGCTCTGCTTAGCAACACTGATCCAGCCCTGCTCAACCTATTCTATCTGAGCTCTGCTCAGCAACACTGATCCAGCCATGCTCAATCTATTCTATCAGTGCTCTGCTTAGTAACAGTGATCCAGCACTGCTCAATCTATTCTATCAGTGCTCTGCTTAGTAACACTGATCCAGCACTGCTCAATCTATTCTATCAGTGCTCTGCTTAGCAACACTGATCCAGCCCTGCTCAATCTATTCTATCAGTGCTCTGCTTAGTAACACTGATCCAGCACTGCTCAATCTATTCTATCAGTGCTCTGCTTAGCAACACTGACCCAGCCCTGCTCAATCTATTCTATCTGTGCTCTGCTCAGTAATACTGATCCAGCCCTGCTCAATCTGTTCTATCTGAGCTCTGCTCAGCAACACTGATCCAGCCATGCTCAATCTATTCTATCTGTGCTCTGCTCAGTAACACTGATCCAGCCATGCTCAATCTATTCTATCTGTGCTCTGCTCAGTAACACTGATCCAGCCCTGCTCAATCTATTCTATCTCTGCTCTGCTTAGTAACACTGATCCAGCCATGCTCAATCTATTCTATCAGTGCTCTGCTTAGTAACACTGATCTGGCCCTGCTCAATCTATTCTATCTGTGCTCTGCTCAGTGACACTAACGCAGACGGGCCAATCATCATTCAGAGCCCGTTTCACTCTCGCACACAGACAGGCCAATCAGCACTCAGAGCCCGTTTCACTCTGTCACACAGACGGGCCAATCATCATTCAGAGCCCTGCCCAGCCGGTGGCCGCGGGAGACTCCGTGACTCTACGCTGCCTCCACTGGCGGCAGGGAGCCAACGCGACGGCTTTCTATCGGGACGGAGTCGAGGTGCGCCCCCCGAACAGCACACGGGTGACCCTCCGAAACGTGACCGGGGCGGACCAGGGTCCTCTACGCCTGCGCGGGCCCCAACGGCACGGAGAGCGCCGGGAGCTGGCTGTCCGTCCGAGGTGAGGCCGCGCTGCCGCGCTGGTCGCCGGGGGCGCTGCTGAGACGGGACGCAGCGTTTACTCGCGCAGGTCGGGTGAGAGAGAGAGAGCGGGCACTCCTGAACAGGGCGCTCAGCCTGACCTGCTTCTGCTAATATCCTTTAGGACGAGTGGATTGTATTTATATTTCACAAACTGCCATCTGTGGGGATTGTCACTCTGGATTATATATTTATGCTGAAAATTATGCATAAGGCTGATGCTACAGGAATGGTGTAAGTTGGTGGTTAAGAATTTGAAATACGTATCCTAATTTTCCCAGTCTTTAAGAGTCTATGTGTTAGGCCAAGCCTAAGGTCGGGAACATATCGTACGTCAGTACGCGAATGCAGCTCGCTTCGAGCTACGCAAAGTCGGTTTCACTGAGTCGCTGCGTTCTAAAATGTGTCACCTGACATTCTTAACGCGACGCAAGCTGCAGTTCCAGGCGTCACGGCGAGGGGGCGCTATAGCAGGAAACAACAGGACGAAGATGAAAGATGAAAATTTCCATTTTCCAATTTCATGGATAAAATTAAATAATTATTAAAAATAGAATGTGCGATTCCCTGGGATGTTTGCTTTCTCTCTGACCGAAGGAAAATTCCATCACGTCTTTTTTTGCTCGTTGCCCAGCAGGTGTTCTCAACACACAGCGGATCTCTCCCACAGACCTGCAAGTGCCCTCGACCTTGCCCACAGAAGGTACACCACTCTCAATCAGACACACACACACACACACGCAAATACATTCTCTCGCTCTCTCTCGCACACACACTCACACACGTCCTCTCAACCTCTTTCTCTCACCTGCACACACGCATTCTCATTCACTCTCTCACACACACACGCACACACATGCACACACACACACACTCACACACACACTCAGGCACACGCACACACACTCACACACACACACACACACACACACACTCACACACACACACACTCACGCACACACACACACGCACACACACACACACACACACTCAGGCACACACACACACAGGCACACACACACACACACACACACACACACTCACACACATACACACACACACACACACTCAGGCACACACACACGCACACACACTCACACACTCGTTTTGCTGCTTTGTTGATATCCTGGTGTGTCTCAGCTCCTTCTCCCACAGGCTCTTGGTTGATGGCGGTGGTGCCCTGCTGCATTCTGGGAGCCCTCCTCATTCTGACATTCACTCTGCTGGCTTGTCACCGCAGGTGTGTTAAAATGTCCGTCTATCTGAGTGGGTTCCACATGCAGTAACACTCTGTGCCTGCAGGGGGCAGCTGTCAGCTACTAATGCTGAATTTATCCTGAACTGCAAGCTGCTCTGCACTTATGTAAAGAATTAAAGCAGTTTAGAACTGTCGCACAATTTAACCCACTTTACCTGGCTTCCTGTGTCTGAACGGAATGCTAATTTTAGGGAGAAAGCGAAAGAGCCCCAAACACTCCAGGACCGGGATCACCCCCCACCCCGACTGCCCCCCCCCCCCCCCCCCCCCCCCGCCCATTGCTTACCAAGGGATGCAGAATGGGAATATAACAGGTTTTGGTTTTTTTTTGGGTTGGGGACTGGGGGACGAGCAGGTCCCTGTTGAAGTGTTCCTGCTGCAGCGGCAGCTCCCATAGAGAGGGCCCCAAAGGGGAGGGGCCCCAGACCAAACCGGACGCCACGGAGATCCAGTGGGACGTCCCGTGGACGGAGATGGAGGCCACCCTGCTGGGCGGAGCCCGGGACGAGGAACAGGGCGTCTGGCCCCCCCAGCCAGGAGCACATATCTGGGACCTGAATCCCCCCTAGCCCTGTTCAGCAGGGGTCCTCAGTTTTACCCAGATAGGGCCAGAGGGGGTGCAGGCTTCTGTTCCAATTGAACAGCAACATGCCTGATTCTACTAATCAACCATTAGAGTCTCTGCTCAGGACCCATTTTAGTTGAGTCAGGTGTGTTACTGCTCAGCAGTAGGGAACAGGGCATTGCTGTAAAAGAGCATGTCATGCTCAGTCAATTTACCCTGTATACATAAAGGTCAGTAAATAAATAAATAAAACACTAAAGCCTGCACCTGCCCTTTCTGGCTGAGACTGAGGACCCCTGCTTCACAGGACCACTCCACCAGAGTTAGGAGGCCAACCTCGGGTCCCAGGAAGGAGGAGTTACTTTCTCTCTCTCGCCTGTGATGTCACTGCCTCCATGGGGGATTTCAAGAGTGACATCTCTTTCTGTTTAGGGTCTGTCTCTGTAGTTTTAAAAATGATTATTTTAAAGTGAAACCACTGTCTCTGACAGGCGTTTTTGTTTTGAAGTGACATCACTGTCTCTATAAGTTTGTAAGTGTGATTACTGTATCTGAAGTGACATCACTGTTCTTCATCTTTATATTAGGTTTGGATGTACTGTTGTCTGGCTATTTATAGATGAACTCGATTGTTAATAATGATTAATACTGATTATTTTTACAGATTAGTCGGTAGGTTTTTGGTCATTACGTGTTATTATTAATCTGTTTCTTATTGTTTCATGGTGAAAATATCATTATTTGAAAATTAGCCATTTGATATTTGTTAAACAAAATATCTAATAGTTATACAGTAGATTTAGTAGGTTTTTAAATTCTGCAATAAAAAATGCTTTCTGTATTGTAGCACTATGAGGAAATTCTCTCTGAATTTGTTCTCTGGAACAATGTAAGGGAGCTAGCTGAGAAATGCACTCTTAAATCTTAATTAAAACATGTTTAAGATTTAATGTTTCATATTTCCTTTTGACGTATTTTATACAGAAATTAAAAAAGTAAATAATTAATTAATTAATTAAATGAATAAATAAAGCACTGAACTATTTGTTTGTAGAAAGAAATCTCTCTCTGTAGATTGTGAACCTCCAGATGCCATATTCTCTCCTTTCTTTTTATTTCCTCATTTTCTCCACAAGAGTTTTTATCGCGAATAATAATCTGATAATTAAACTAAAAGTGTCCTTTTCGATGGTCTGGATCCACTCTTTTATAGTAATTTCTTGATTTGGAAATTATTATTTTTTGTGTATTCATAACTTCATTTGAAAATGAGTAACTCACAGAGAAATCAAGAGAACAGCAATAACAGCAGGGAGGCTCTGTGATCTGTTGCTCTTAAATTTTCTCCAGACTGACTGCAGGTGAATGGCCAGCAAACCCAATGCTCTGTGAAAAGAGTATTTTCTGACTGAATTCTCACTGTATGCTTCTACATGTCAATCAAACAAAAAGTCTGTTTGATGTGCTCAGTGTGAAGGTGCATTCCAAGTCCAAAAAACAACAACAACAACAAAACACCATGCTAATCATTCAGGTGACATTTTCTTTCATTTCGTGTGAAGGAAGGAACATCTTTCTCTGAAGCACATGATGAACTGCTCATGATAAACACATATTTCTGGAACATGATAATGCATGTGATTGCATTCCATTCTATTCACACCAGACAGTTCCAGAAAACACCACACCTCCCCCCCCGTCCAACCAACCCCACTCCACCTGTGTTTGCATACTCTGTGCCTCCCAGGTACATAGCAAACACCACACTCATCACACTCATTCTCCTCATTGTGCTGGACGTGGTGGCCACTCAGGTTTTTACAGGCGACAGGGTTGTGTTTCCTCCCAGCGAGAGAACTCAGAGGGGACCGTGACAATGAGGCAGATCCAGAGCAGCAGACCTTCTACTTTATTACTCCTGCACTCTCACTTAAGATCGGCTGATTAAAACAATAAAAAAATCTTTTAGGCAGAACCAAGTGTGCACGAACCGGCACGACAACAGAAGAAAACAAGTGTAAAACCCAAATGGCAACTGCCGCATCACTACTGAGAAATGATGGTGAGTCTCCTTTTACAATGAAGCACGGCAGTATTTTACTGTATAGAAATGCACTTTGCTTTTTTTTTTTACAATAAATACTGTAAAAGATGTTGTATTGCGGACAAATTATCATTAACTGTACAGAAATCTGTTTAGTGTGATTTCCTGCACAGAAACCTTTCGCCAGTGTGATTTCCTGTACAGAAACTTTTGGTCAGTGTGATTACCTGTGCAGAAACCTTTGGTTAGAAGGATTACCTGTACAGAAATCTCTGGCTAGTGCGATTACCTGTACAGAAATCTCTGGTTAGGTGATTACTTGTACTGAAGTCTACTTGCCCCCAATGTTATTTGCTGACAAACTCCCATGAGCCTTTGATGTAATATTGTGTTCTGCTTTGTCTGTGGAGTAATTGTTCAGGTGCTTGCTCACCTGTGCCCTTCACCTGTGAATAATATCAAACCCGTTTAGAATGCATGTAGTCAAGCTGGTTTGGCTTTGATTAGACATGCAGAGAAGATGGTGTTTACCTTTGGGGAAGATGTTTTCACGTTGGTAAACATCACGCATGAAAAAAGGGCTTGTTTCTACACAGCGATTCTGTGTGTTGCTTTTACATGTTGAGCTCATGTGTTAATGATCTACTTCAGTAGCCACACCTTAATTAGCACAACGGGAAAAACAAGTCTCTGTGGTTCGGCGCGTAACCACTTCCCACAAACATTCCAGCTGCACTCACGTTTACTTTGAAGTGAAGCAGTTCTGAGTGAAGCTCTAAGAGATCAGAAAATTTTGTGCTCCTCTTACGCAATACTTTGCAGGATCCAACTTCTTAGCCTTCACAAATTGTTGGCTAGCATGTAATCATAGATTCTCAGGTGTGATTTCATGACTACTGTTGTTTTTGTTTTTGTTTTTTTTTATTTTGTTTTGGTTATAGAATGTGATGTGCATGGGCAAGTAAGGGGTTGTATGCTGTACAGCCCCTGCTTGCTGAAAAGATCCTTTTGAATTGTGCAGACGTTGTTCACAGATTGTTTTGAATTGTGCAGACGTTGTTCACAGATTGTTTTGAATTGTGCAGATGTTGTTCACAGATTGTTTTGAATTGTCCAGATGTTGTTGACAGATTGTTTTGAATTGTGCAGATGTTGTTCACAGATTGTTTTGAATTGTGCAGACGTTGTCTCAAATTGGGGGAATTCCTGGACTTTTAAGCAGCATTTGCATTGAATGCATCTGTATGCTTGTAACCAAAAACCCAGTCCTGTGGAATTATCCTATTGTACCTTTGAGAGAGCTTTGGATACCTTCAGTACACATACAACAAACAAATAAGTCAAATGACCATGAGAAAACATTTCACATTTCTGTGGAGCTAATTTATTACGATGATCAAAAATAAAAATATTCATCATGGAATATGACAAAGTCATCAAGGAAGGGGTGTGGCCTGAAACGGCTCTGCATACTTACAGTAAACTACAAGGAACAGGGAAGAAAATATCTTGGGTCGTTGTAATTCATTGTAATCTTCTTGTTTCTGATTGGTGGGGAAGTATTGTGGGCTGTGCCTAATTTTCTTGACATAGTTCTGTGATCACATCAGTTCTGTAAAGCGTCTTTTTTGGTATTATGCTTTGTGTTTTCTTTTTTAGTTTTTCACCACAAAGCTGAAGTTTCTTCTCTTCTTAAATATGTACAGTGTTCCAATGTTTTATCCCCAAGAGTGAGCATGAGTCTGCATTCCCTAGGCCTTGTTCTTTTCACCGTTTGAAATGTGAGACCACAAATATATTCTCAAATTTGTGATTAGAACTAAACATTCTAATGCTGATGTAACAACCACTTCTGGTTATTGAAAGCCACGAAGCTCTGGAACACTGGCCTCCGAATTCCGAATAAAATTTTTTTTTTAAAACTACTCTATAAAAGGTTAAAAATTACACTTCTTCTCATGTCCTGCCACGGCCCAGTTCTGACAACATTTCTCAAGCAATGCCAGGCTCTGCTGCAGCTTTTGTTCTGTGGGTGGTTGCAGAACAATAAGCAGCATTTGTCATGAAGGGTGAGCCTAGGATGAAGATTGCCCCAATATCATAGCCAATTTAGGTAGCTGTTTAACCGTTTTGTGTAGGATCTGTGTTTACTCCCAGCATTTATCGCTAAATGGTTCTCGATTCTCTGTTTGCACTCCGCAGAGAGTAAAGAGCTGAGGATTGTTCTGCTGGGAGGAAGATGGGGTGGGAAGAGTTCAGCAGGAAACACCATCCTGGGAGAAGAGAGGTTCGAATCCGGAAGACAAAGAACAGCAAAGAGCGACAACCGGCATTCAACAGTGGCTGGCAGGAAGCTGATCCTGGTTGATACGCCCGGGTGGAAAGGTCATTTGTCTCTCAGGGAAACCACAGCGGCGGACAGACGAGAGATCAAGCAAAGTGTGTGCAAGTGCCCTCCTGGACCCCACGCCTTCCTCCTGGTCGTTCCTGTGGATTCAGCCTTCACCGAGGAACACAGGAGATCGCTGGTGGACCACCTGACGCTCCTGGGCGACAAAGTCTGGAGATACTCTATGGTGCTGTTCACCTGCGGTGACTGGCTGAGAGAAAAAAGCATCGAGGAGCACATAGAGACAGAAGGAGATGCTCTGCAATGGCTGACGGATAAATGCAGAAATAGATTCCATATTCTCAACAACAAGAACAGGGAAGATCCCACTCAGGTCTCACAGCTGCTGGACAAGATTGAGGAGATGGTGGCAGAAAACAATGGTGGCCATTTTGAAGTTGATGAAAGCACTCGTCAGATGATGCTGACGAAGAAGATGGAGGTGGAAGCAAAGGCAACGGAAAGGAAGATGCAGACAGACAAACGCAGAGAGGAGCTGAGTAGACTCCTCCAGGGTGAGGTCACTTCCGCATGACTCAGATGCAGAGCAACTGGGTCCAAAATTACTGCAAATAATAGTTGACTTTATATGTAAATTACTCTAAATACTAGCTTCTCAGAATATACCCTTTAAAACATTCTCATCAAAAGTTCTTAATCTTGTGCTCTTGTGCCTTCTCTCAGCTGTCTCTACAGTTGTCATTTTTTCAGTTTTCTTTCTTTCAGGGACAGAGCAGCCCACAGAACTCAGGGTGGTTCTGCTGGGGAGCAGAAACGCTGGAAAGAGCGTGTCGGGGAACACAATCCTGGGCAGCGAGGAGTTTGACATTAAGAAAGGGACCTCGAAGTCTGTGGTGAAACGCACTTGTGTGGAAGGGACGGCCATAACCATAGTCGACACTCCTGGCTGGTGGCAAGGTTTCTCTGTCCGCGACACTACCAAGCAGGGGAAACAGGAACTGGCACGCAGTGCGTCTCTGTGTCCGCCGGGACCCCATGTCTTCCTGCTGGTCATTGACACGGATGTGGCCTTCACCGAGAGGCAAAGAGAAGCTGTGGAGGAACACCTTCAGCTCATCAGTGGGCGTGTCTGGAACCGCACCATGATTTTATTCTCCAGAGCTGATTGGCTCGGAGCCAAGTCCATCGAGCAGCACATAGAGGAGGAAGGGAAGGCTCTTCAGTGGCTGGTGGAGAAGTGTGGGAACAGGTACCACGCCCTCGACAACAAGAACAAGGACAACAAAGCTCAGGTGACAGAGCTGCTGCAGAAGATGAAGGAGATGGTGGCGGGAAATGGCAGGAGCTTCCATGAGGTGGATGAGAGAGCCCTGCAGTCCATCGAGGAGGACAGGAAGGCCATGGAGGAGAGAGCCAAGCGGAGGATGACAAAAGCCAAGGAACAGAGGAAGAGATTGCAAGGTGAGTTCATTTTCAATGTCATGACTGCACGTGGTAAAGGTAAGCGTGGAACGTAGTTGCAGAACTGTAATATGATCTTAAACTTTCATATCCTGAAAGTAAATTGTAAAGAGCTGACTTTGATGGGTTCTCGCTTAAAAGAACTCAAAGTCCCCTCAGCTGTGGTGGAATTCTATATGTTGGTGAGGATAAGCAATGACTGTCTGTTTCATGTTGATTGACATTGTAGGGACAAACATTCATCTTCCTGAGATGAAGGTGGTCCTGATGGGGCAGAAATCATCGGGGAAGAACGGGGTTGGGACCACCATCCTGGAACACGATGCGTTCCCCAGCTGCGAAACTGCGTGTTGTGAGATAGAAGAGGGCGTGGTTTTTGGGAGACGACTCACAGTTGTGAACACCCCAGGCTGGTGGGATAATCTGGCAAGGTGCACCTTGGAGCAGGACAAAGAAATCATGAGGGGATTGTCTCTGTGCCTCCCAGGACCCCATGCTGTCCTTCTGGTCATCCCTGTAGACGTGGCCTACAGAGAGAGACACAGGAGGGCGCTGGAGGACCACCTGTGCTATCTCGGTGAGGACGTCTGGAGACACACCATCGTGCTGTTCACCTACGGGGACAGGCTGGGAGAGACGAGCGTGGAGCAGCACATAGAGAGGGAGGGCTGGCCCCTCCAGTGGGTGGTGGAGAAATGCGGGAACAGGTACCAGCTCTTCAACAACAAGAGCAGGGGCGACGGCGCTCAGGTGGCAGAGCTGCTGGAGAAGATGGAGGAGATGGTGGCGGGAAATGATGGGCAGCAGTTCTCTCCTGACATGAGTCAGGTCTACCACGAGGTGGAGAACAAGCTAAAGAGGAAGGTGGCTGAGGAAATGAAAGTATGCTATGTGGAGGAAATTAACTGGATGGAAAAAGAACTGAAAGAACAATTTGAGAAGGAATGGTGGAAGAGAGAAAATGAACTCTTTGAGAAGTTTGGAGAGTCATTAATGGCAACGCTAGAGAAAGACACAGAGAAAAGCAAACTGTCAGCTAAGTTAAAGACCAAACACTCCATTACTCTAAACTGTGAGTACACTGATAGTAAATTGTGTGGAAAATAGTCTTGCTTTCTTCTCTCTTCAAGATTAGTAGGACCCAGAATAAACAAACAAACGAAACTCACCTCAACCACCACTAATGTGTAGCACCCAGATGAGTGATGTACAGTAGCCATTTTTGCGCCAGAACAATAACCACACAACAACAACAAGTTGAGGTGGAGAGAATGATTTCATCAAATTAGAAGTGGGGGGGGGGGGGGGGGGGGGGGGGGGGGGGGGGGGGGGGGGGGGGGGGGGGGGGGGGGGGGGGGGGGGGGGGGTGGGGTGGGGGGGGGGGGGGGGGGGGGGGGGGGGGGGGCGTAATGTGTGGTACAGCTGCTGACAAAGCTGTCTGCCATGAGAACGAGGCAACAACCTGAAATTAATTTATAAATGAAGTTACATTGTGTGCTACTACATACAGTTAGTCCCTTAAAGGAATATCAGGACGAGCTGACAAATTGAAATGTAAATGCATTAATGTTGTGTTTTACAGCAAAGGAAAGAAAAATTTTGAAGGAACAAAGAAAGAATGAGGAGATGAAGAAGGTGGTCGAAGATGTGATGACAAAACTGAGCAAAGGAGTGGGCAGGATGAGCAGCCCGTCCAGATGAAGACAAGTCGAGACAACTACCCGCGAAAACGTGAGTCAATCCGTTCATCAGCGTTTCCAACTGCATGGTCTACCTGTAGCTCATCAGCTGCGTTTGGCCTCCATCTGTATGGTCTACCTGTAGCTCATCAGCTGTGTTTGGCCTCCATCTGCATGGTCTACCTGTAGCTCATCAGCTGTGTTTGGCCTCCATCTGCCTAGGTCTACCTGTAGCTCATCAGCTGTGTTGGGCCTCCATCTGCCTAGTCTACCTGTAGCTCATCAGCTGTGTTAGGCCTCCATCTGCATGGTCTACCTGTATCTCATCAGCTGTGTTAGGCCTCCATCTGCATGGTCTACCTGTAGCTCATTAGCTGTGTTAGGCCTCCATCTGCATGGTCTACCTGTATCTCATCAGCTGTGTTAGGCCTCCATCTGCCTAGTCTACCTGTAGCTCATGAGCTGTGTTAGGCCTCCATCTGCATGGTCTACCTGTATCTCATCAGCTGTGTTAGGCCTCCATCTGCATGGTCTACCTGTAGCTCATCAACTGTGTTAGGCCTCCATCTACATGGTCTACCTGTAGCTCATCAGCTGTGTCAGGCCTCTATCTGTATGGTCTTCCTGTACTTTATCAGCTGTGTTAGGCCTCTATCTGCCTAGTCTACCTGTAGCTCATCAGCTGTGTTAGGCCTCCATCTGCCTAGTCTGCCTGTAGCTCATCAGCTGTGTTAGGCCTCTATCTGCCTAGTCTACCTGTAGCTCATCAGCTGTGTTAGGCCTCCATCTGCCTAGTCTGCCTGTAGCTCATCAGCTGTGTTAGGCCTCCATCTGCCTAGTCTACCTGTAGCTCGTCAGCTGTGTTAGGCCTCCATCTGCATGGTCTACCTGTAGCTCATTAGCTGTGTTTGACCTCCATCTGCATGGTCTACCTGTAGCTCATCAGCTGTGTTTGACCTCCATCTGCATGGTCTACCTGTAGCTCATCAGCTATGTTTGGCCTCCACCTGCATGGTCTACCTGTATCTGGGGCAGAGTGCTGGCGGAATGTTAGAACTGGGATTGGTACATTCACTCCCCTAACATTCCAAGTCTGTCTCATTGTGGGCATCAGCAGGTTATTTCAGTTAGGTGCATGTTAATCCTGTGGAAACGCTCGTATAGATGCCTGTGCTGACCGAACTTGTTGCTGTGTGATTGGACAGTGAGCGAAGGGATGGTCTCTCAGATTCGAGGCCGGATGAGGAACAGCCTTGAGTTCGGTCCACCCAGCAGTAAGTGATGCTTCTGAAACATCTGCCATCTGTACACACATTAGCAATCCTTTTTGGTAAGTTGTGTACATTCACATTATAGTTCTGCTGAAACGCATGTGTAGCTGCCAGTCATAACCAAGCCTGTTGCTGTGTGGTTTCACAGTGAGTGAAGGGATGGATTCTCAGAATAGCACCTCGAACCTGCGTTTCCAGAGGAGGAACAGCCTTGAGTTTGGCCCACCCAGCAGTAAGTGATACATCTGAAACATCCCCCATATGCACACACATCAGACTACATATACAATATTCCACATAAGGTACATACATTCCATATAGCCCACTAATATTCCATAGAGCCTACTTACATTCTTCTGTGTGTTTCTTTGTTCTACATCTGACAGAGTTTACGTTCAATAATTTCAGCCCAAAACAGGTTTTATTCTGGGTACATCCCGCACTAGGGATCTACACCTAATGTAAAAATCAGGCTAATGATATCAAAATGTTTTCATTCTGGCAAACAGAAATCACACGTCTCATACACATGCCCTCATCAGTGAACATGTTACTCACACACACACACACACACACACACACACACACACACACACACACACACATACACACACAGACACACACACATACACACACAAACACATACGCACACACATACAAGCACACACACATACACACGTACTGACACACACACACACACACACAGTACATTTAATTAGGGAGGAACTTCCAAAAATAGGTCACAGTTTAAAAAAATACTTAGTAAAACTTAAAAATCAAGGGTCACTGATGTAGACCTTATTGAGAGTCATTGAAATGTTTCGCTAGTTTCAAAAAATCCATAAAGATTTTTGTGCATCTGTATCATTAATTAATTTTTCAGTAACTGCAATCAACTATTAATCTCCACCATTTAACTGCAATCAACACATACTGAATATCCTATTTTTGATGTGCTATGTGCATTATAGTTTTGCAGACACGGATGTGCAGCTGTCAGTCATAACTGAGCCTGTGTGGTTTGACAGTAGGTGGCAGCACTGAGCAGATGTGGACAGACAGCACTCCAGGCCCGCAAGTCGCCCTGAGGAAGAGACGCCAGTCTTGGTCGCCCTCCACCATCTCAACCACCTCGACTGGACAAGATTCCGGAATTACTTCCCGCTTGGGTTCCTTTCAGTCCTTAACCATCTCTGTGTACCCGGCCAAGAGCGACGCGGCACTTCCTCCCGGCACAGGAAGCAGGTAGCAGATGTAGGGAGGCAGTTTGGAAATTCTTTACCATCTCACCAAGAAAGCTGGACCTTCTACAGCACAGTGTCCCCATCACTATGTTTGGATAGTGGGTTTCCTGCATTATTCAGTGTGTAGACTGGCCCCTAGTGGCTCAATCACCAGCAGCAGGGGTTTACTGTAAACAGGGGCACCGTCAGGGGTTTTGGGTCCCATGAAAAGATGGGCCCCACCACCCCAGGCCACCCCATCCCTGCACAATTGTTTGAGGGCTGGTCCATGATCCACTGGACAGAATGCAGTGTCTGGCTAGAAGTAAAAGCGTTTCTAGCAGTTTAGTGTATATTGTCCAGCTGTCAATGAAAAGCCTAGCTCTATAGCCCAAAATGTATTTATTTTTATGGGAAATGGATTAATATTGTTATCAATCGGTGGACCTATATTATAAGATTAAATCCATAAACAGTTATTGTGATGAATATATTTCTGGCAATGAATGTTTATGAATTTGCTGATTATATGAAATACATTATACAGTAAACCCATTAAATGTCATTGCTGATATATATGAGGCTTGTATGTGCTAGGGCTGGAGAGGAACAGGGGGTGGTGGGTGAGTGAGGTTTTAAGATTGTATTGTAAAATGAACTGTATGTGTTTAGGTGCATACAAAATAAAACAAAATTTTAAAATTAAGGAAAATTTATTGATTCAATCCAGACCAGAGTCCTGTTAAAGTCTTCTGTTAAGACATGAAGAAACAGGTTTGACAAGGTGATAAGCTATGTGTTTTATGTTTGTCATGTGTTTTAATGTCTTTTATATGCCACTTCTAACCAAAGACACATCTCCACCTGTGTGGATTATAAAGTATAAAGTAAAAAAACTGGATAGATGAGCCGAGCGAATGTGGTCTTGATTTTTATTTAAATCAGGAGTGTCCAACTTTGTTTCTGGAGATCCTGTCAGTTTTCACTTCCAACCCTAACAAAGCACGTCTCATTCAACAGCTAGAGATATTGATGAGCCACTAATTAGTAGAATATATTACGGAACATTTTATTTTTAGAGAAGAATAGCATTGTTAACTCTTGGAGTGCTCAGATCCAGGCTTGAGGCAGTGCTGGAAGCTCTCTAGTTTGCAGGTAAATGATCAGACTGGAGGAGCTGAATGTCTGATCATGAACAATTCTCCTTATTCTTATGTTCTTCACAAATTCACCAGTAGCATTCAAAATACAACTTTTAATAAATATGATTAAATTGCATGAAATATCAGGGAGGGAAAAAATGAAGTATATTTTAAATGTTTAAAAGACAGTCTATTAAAGGACAAGATATAAAGAGAAAAAAAATCTAATGGAGCATCTCATATATTCCTTATCTCAGTTCTGGCCGATTCCATTTCTGGACCCAGTCCTGACCAATCACATCTCAGGACTCCAGCTCTGACCACTCCCATCTCAGGACCAAAATCCTGTCCAATCAGAGCATGTCATCTCTGGTCTCCATGGCAATCAGTGCCTGGAAACCCTCCCAAAGCTACTCCTGACTTAGAAGGAAGTTTAAGAAATTGTGAAATGTCTGAATTCAGAGATGAGCAGCTGCAGATGATCACTTTTATTAATCAATTCTCCTCTGTTTTTACAGCATTATTACATTATTAATGCAGAAAAGAAACAAAACAGCAGAAACAATTAAAAGAAGCAGTGTGAAGGAGAAAGTCAAATTTAAACATGTAATGTTAAAGAGATAAAACACACAGTAATTAAAAATTAAAAAAAAAAAAAGTCAAACATGTCTTTGAAAGAGATGAAAAAAAATCTGAATGTTTGTGCATTCTTAAGGAAATCAATAAAGTAATCCTGTATATATTTTAGGTGATTAACCCATGAAGGCTCAATTTAATCTTATGTATGCAGGTGTAAGTTTAAAGGGATAATTCACTTTGTGGAAATCTTTTAAAATATTATTGTTTCATTACTGAATGTGCCTGATTGGTCCAGATGGTTTTTGTCAGTTGAAGTAACTCCAAACAGCTTGTAAAGCAATGGTGATTCCAGAGACTTTTCTACAATAATCTCAGTCACTCCATTCCTTGTCTGCAGGCCAGTGTTGTAAAATGGAGTCACAAAAGCAATCAAGTTTCATATGAGGTTTCAGCTCTACCCTTGGTATAATGAGCCAGCCTGGATCCAGCTCTACTGTGGGAAAGGGCTATAATGAGCCAGCCTGGATCCAGCTCTACTGTGGGAAAGGGGTATAATGAGCCAGTCTGGTTCCAGCTCTACAGTGGGAAAGGGCTATAATGAGCCAGCCTGGTTCCAGCTCTACAGTGGGAAAGGGCTATAATGAGCCAGCCTGGATCCAGCTCTACTGTGGGAAAGGGCTATAATGAGCCAGCCTGGTTCTGCTCTACTGTGTGAAAGGGCTATAATGAGCCAGCCTGTTCAACTTCAACAGTGGGAAAGGGCTATAATGAGCCAGCCTGGTTCAGCTCTACAGTGGGAAAGGGTTATAATGAGCCAGCCTGGTACAGCTCTACAGTGGGAAAGGGCTGTAATGAGCCAGCCTGGTTCAGCTCTACAGTGGGAAAGGGCTATAATGAGCCAGCCTGGTTCCTGCTCTTTTCTGTTACTCCACTGAAGCTACACTCGACTCAGCACAACATCCGACTCTTGAATTGAATCTTCACTGAAGCGATAATCATAAATGATACTGTATCTGTAAACATAAAAAGAAATGCTAGGACAACCCAGGATAGACAGGCTGACTGAATGTGGTCTAAGCTTCTATTTTAACTGAAATAATTTAATCATTAGAAGTCCAAAAGTTCAGACAATGTTATCGTGTCTGTCTCATTTGAGTGGTTTTCCCCCTCTTTAATTACAGGTGATCCCACATCACACAGTTTTACAGAGGATCCAGTACCAACCCAAAACCCAGGATAGAGGGGCTGAGTGAATGTGGTCTGGACTCTGTGCAGGAGGGTCATTGTGTCAGAGACGCTGTAGAAGGACAGAGTTCCTGCCCTGTGATCCAGGTACACTCCTATTCTGGAGGAGCGGGGAACAGGGATTTCAGTGCACTTATCATTGTGGCAGAAAGCGTAACTGGAGGCAGAGCGCTGAAAACTCCAGGACTTGTTATTACCTCCCAGAGCAGAGTCAGCACTCCGCCCTTTCCTGCTGATCTCTTTATATGACACTGCTATAGAAACCCCATCCCCACTCCACTCAGCCTCCCAGTAACAGCGCCCAGACAGACCCTCTCTGCACAGCACTTGGGCCCAGTACTCAAATCTCTCTGGATGATCAGGATATGGCTGGATCTCTCTCACTTGAGTCACCATTCTGTTCCCCTCAGACAGACGGAGGCACTGATGTGCTGTGTTGGGGTCCAGAGTGAGCTGACAGGAATCTGATGGAGGAGAAGAGACCAGTAAAGACATGAAAATTTAAATTGTTTGTGTATTTGTGTACTTTAAGCAGAGTGTGTTTGTCAATTATTGTGACACATTTAATTATTAATGAATGCAGAAATTTAGGTAATTCCAAAGGCAACTGTATCTTATTCCAGTTACTTTCCCTTCATTTATGTATTCCTCCAATGTATTCAATCAATCAATCGCTAATATATCAATATTAATTATTTGGTTTTTGTGTTGTTGTGTCGGCAGTGATCACGTACCAGGAAACCAGCACAAGAACAATACCATCAAAAATTAAAATCGCTTCTTACTGTGAATATTGTGCAATTAACATGTTTTTTTTTTTTTTTTTGTTTTTACATATAGAACTTGAATTGTGTGGCCCATAGATGGTTGTGGCTCTAAATGACAGCACAGAGCATTTATGCCCGCAGCCAGCTCTGACTGCAGGACATATATTATCATAAATGATCCATATGTTTAATACCAGGAGGACTGCAGCTGAATTAACAGGGATCTGATGGAGGAGAAGATGCGATGAGATCCCAATAGCGAGTCACTTATGAATACAGAAAATTATGCAAATCATATCCCATCCATTATCTATACCCTCTTATCCTGGGCAGAGTCACGGGGGGAGCCTATCCCAGCATGCATTGGGTGAGAAGGCAGGAATACACCCTGGACAGGCTGCCAATCTGTCACAGGGCACACACACCGTTCACTCACCATTCAGTTACACACTCATGCCTAGGGGCAATTTAGAGTCTCCAATTAGCCTACCTGAATGTCTTTGGACTGTGGGAGGAAACTGGAGTACCTGGAGGAAACCCACGCAGAAACATGCTAATTCCACACAGAAAGGCCCAGGCTGGATTTGAACCCACAACCTTCTTGCTGTGAAGCGACAGAGCTACCCACTGCACCGCCGTGCCACACCATGCAAATCATATATTTATTCATGTTACCTAATCGTCTAATGTTGATTCATTCTCTTAATTTTAGGTTTAATTACAGACTCACATTGTAAGAAGTCCTCTCTGGTCTTGGGCTCTAGAATATGGACCTCCCCTACTGTGGAGAGAGATCAAAAGATCACAAGCCAGCAAAGACTGAAACCTAACATCCTGGGAGGATTGGATGTCTCATACATAAAGCTGCTCAAATTTTCATTCATTTAGCATTTTGTGAGCACTTTAACTGTGCCTCCACAAACTGTAACATTTAACCTGTGAGAAAGATTGAAATTTCAAGAATCATTGTTATTCATTTTTAACTGGTGAGACAGACTGGAAAATCACCCGTTATTAATATATAATGTGTGAAAGTGTATTTCATGATGTAAAAGTGAATCATAGGCTGAGCACCTCACCAGTGTGTGGTTTGCAGTGGCTAAGCCCATTTTTGGCAGTAGGGTTTGTCCACCAACCTCTTCCAGAAACTTTGTCCAACTCCACCTTGAAAACATCCTCCAGTCGGTCATTCAGCTCAGAGACAGATTTCCTCACAGCCTCAAAAGAGTCGTGTGGACTGACAGTGATGCTGGGAAAGTCTCCAGGTCCAGGAGGAACACAGAGAGACTGACAGCTCTACAGAGAGACAGAAAATTTTCTCAACACAGATACCAGAGTAGAACACTGTAAATGAAGCACAGACCTCACCATGTATGTACAGTGCAGACTGTCAGAGAGCCAGTGATGTTACCTGGAGGAAATGGATGTGATCCTCTGTGTGTGAAAGCTGCTCCATCTCAGCGTCTCTCCTCCTCAGCTCAGCAATCTCCTGCTCCAGTCGCTCCAGGAGTCTTTCAGCCCGACTCACTGAAGCCTTCTCCTGATTTCTGATCAGATCTTTCACCTCAGAGCGCCTTCTCTCAATGGAGTGGATCAGCTCAGTAAAGATCCTCTCACTGTCCTCCACTGCTGCCTGTGCAGAGCGCTGTTAGGAGACACAGAGAGAGGAGGGCTGTACATTTTAACTAGGCCTTTCACTCAGCTCTTACTGGGACCCCAGACAGCCTGTTCCCCACAGTGTGGCTCAGTGGGATTGAGCCCACAGGGCTGGAAAGTGACCCAGCACTGGGCTCCTCACTGGCGGACTGGAGGAGAGCCCTGACTGAGCCCTGAAATGGCTCTTCCAGCATGTAGCTCTTGTCTTCTCCTCTGGTCAGTACCCACCTTGAGTGACTGCACAGCCTGTCTCAGATCCTGCAGCTCCTTCTCTCTCTCCTGGATTCTCTGCTGGAATTTACTCTGTGTCTCCCCCAGTTGCTTCTGCAGATACATTATCTTCCCAGTTATGTCATATCACATAACAATGTCAAACGTTGCAACTGTATTTTCATGTCCCAGATCAAACTAAATACTTTCCCATGTTTGATATACAGCAGGCCAGTGTGCAAAGTGCAATGGCCTCACAGATAAAACTTCTAAACTGTGTGAGTGAACTAATTGCTCCAGCCATGTTGATTCCCATTCAGGGAGTGAATAGGCGGGTGAGCGGTGTGAACAGAGCTGTCACAGAGAGCTGACTTGGGTTCACTTCCTGCTCTTACTGCTTTATCACTGTGGACTACAGTCCTGGAAATCACAGTGTTGTGTTCAGGACTTTTCCAAATGTATACAACATTTCAAAATAAAATCTACTTAATGAATGAATTAATGAAATGAAATAAAACAAAGGTCATAAATGAGAGCTAATCCCCTGATGAGGCAGTCAGCTATCGGGAAATGATTACCACTGTGGAGGCAAGCATGCTGTGAGGCCATTTTGACTTAAAAACCCAACTGAATTTTTATATTAACTAGGACACTTGATTACGCTAAAACAATATGGTCAAAGAGCCAAAAAAAATATTTAAATTTCAGCTGATTAATTCGATAAAAATCAATAAAGGTAAAAGTAGCTAATATAAAATCATTGTTGGTAACCATTGTATGAGATAATTGTCTGTGTAATAAATGGGATAATCCCCTGATGAGGCAGTCAGCTATCAGGAAATAACGACCTTCAGAGTTCATTTCTCGATAGCTGACCACCTCATCAGGAATTATCCCTTGCATATTGGACTGCAGAATGGCAAAAGGCTTATCAGAATCAAGCATTCAATGAAGCCATTTAATAAGCCTATATATTGTAGCTAGAAGCCAAGATTATGTCTGTCATCCCTGTAAAAAATATGACTGTCACTGTGTAAGCATTTCAGTCCTTACCTGTTTCTCAGTCCTTTCTGCTGCAGCTGAGACTGTTTTATGCCCGCTGTGTTCATCCATCGTACACAGATAACAGATACACTGCTGATCAGTACGACAGTAAACCTCCAGCAGTTTGTCATGATGAGAGCAGATCTTCTGCTGCAGGTTTCCAGTGGCTTTGACTAGTTTGTGCTTCTTTAACGCAGGAAATTCATAGTGAGGCTGGAGATGAGTTTCACAGTAAGAGGCCAGACAAGCAAGACAGGACTTGACAGCTTTGAGCTTTTTCCCAGTGCAGAAATCACACTCCATGTCTCCAGGTCCAACGTAACTGTGAGCAGGAGGAGCAGCTTGGAGTCCTGTCTTCTTCAGTTTCTCTACCACTTCAGCCAGCATGATGTTTCTGCCCAGAACAGGCCTTGGGGTGAAGGTCTGTCTGCACTGGGGACAGCTGTACACACCAGTATGATCATCCTGATCCCAGCAGCCCTTAATACAGCCCATGCAGAAACTGTGTCCACAGGGAACAGCCACCGGATCCTTCAGTAGATCCAGACAAATTGCACAGCTGAACTGGTCCTGATCCAGTAAACCTCCACCTTCAGCCATTTTGCTGCTCACACTGGCAGAGACAGAATTAAGTTTCGTTTCTCTGAAACTGCGTGACAGAGAGAAGGGGAATGACATCCTGGTTCAGCCCACAGCTGCAGGAGGTGTGGTGTTGGACTGAGGCCAGGCTGAGCAGATAGTGCAGATTCCTGAGGAAATATTTAATTTTAGGGCTCAAAGGGCAGATATATAGAAAAACTGTGTGTGTACTTTGAGCAGTAATGGAGCATCGCGTAGTTCTGGCAGGCCACGAGAGTCAAGCGCTCCGGCCGAATCAGCTGAGGGCTCAGCTGAGTGATGTTCGCCTATCACAGTACATTCACTAACAGGGCGGTCTATTTAAACAGCCTCCTTCTACTCATTCGGCTGCTCCTCCTGCATGCCAGCACTGCACGTTGCTTCGTAAATCCCCTCCACCACCCCAGCTCCATCCTTATGCATCAAGAAATTGCATTTCTCCTTCCTATGTGTTAGGAATTTGTATGCTCCATCCCCATGCATCAAGAAATTGCATTGCTCCATCCCTATGTGTTAAGAACTTGCTTTGCTGCTGGATCTGTTCTGTGTGTACCCCTCTAGGGGGGTTTGGCTGCTGGCCTCCCGGCCTTATCCACGCGGGCTGCGTGGTTGGCGGGAGAGCTCCAGAACAGAGCCATACCGCCAAACATAACTGTATTGCCTTTATTGTCAATAAAGTTCTACTTGACGACAGTGGTCCTGACAGAAATGGCCTGTATACACATGCATGGGATGTACTACAGGTGCATCTGATCTCAGTACCCCAGTCAGAAACGCACACATAATACATGTAATACGACTATGATAAAGAAGATGCCCAACGCGCTTCAAGCCAGCTAAATGAAAGAGGACTGGATAGGTGCTCAACAGGCCAGGGTGCTCAAACAAGAATAAAACTCCAGACCCCGACACTTCATAGGGACCGGCCCAAAATAAGGAATACTGGAGCACAGGGACACTGTTTTAGTCAACATGGAAGGGCTGAAGTTTCGGTGACTACGACATCTTCCTCAAAGTCCATAAACACACCAGACGTCGTAGCCATCGGAACATCAGTCCCTACCCTGTTTATTAAAACAGTGGCTTTGGCCCTGAGCAGCGCGTGCTCCTGACTTCCTTATTTTGGGCGAGTCCTCGTGAAGCGTCCGGGTCAGGAGCCTTTTATTCCAATATGAAATGAGTACACAGGTATTTTGGGGGCGACATAGCTCAGGAGGTAAGAGCGGTTGTCTGGCAATCGGAGGGTTGCAGGTTCGATCCCCGCACTGGGCGTGTCGAAGTGTCCTTGAGCAAGACGCCTAACCTCTAACTGCTCTGGCGAATGAGAGGCATCAATTGTAAAGCACTTTGGATAAAAGTGCTATATAAATGCAGTCCATTTACCATTTTTTCCTCCCAGACAAATTATTAATGGCAAGACTGCGTATTATACAGAAAATGAAACTGCACAGTGGTCACAGGGAATCAGGCAATGCACACACCTTCAACTTCTGTTGAAGATCGTAACTCTGCTTAAAAATTTGCTTTGGAGTTACTTCAGGTTGATTTTGTTCATTTTTCTTTACAATCTGTTTTATTTATTTTTTTTAAACTGTGAACTGGCAAATTGCCAAGCTGTAATTTCTGTAGTTATTTAAACTATCCTTCCTTGAACTATTCCAGTAACATGCCAGACCACACCCCTGCAGAAATGTGGCTATTCTGGTTTTCAGAGAGAGAGAGAGAGAGAGAGAGAGAGAGAGAGAGAGAGAGAGAGAGAGAGAGAGAGAGAGAGAGAGAGAGAGAGAGAGAGAGAGAGAGAGAGAGAGAGAGAGAGAGAGAGAGAGAGAGAGAGAGAGAGAGAGAGAGAGAAGATATTCAACAAGCAAACAAACAAAAAATCTTCTGCTTTCCCCCTCACAGGTTCTGTGTAAAAATAATAAACTATTACGTGTGTTAGGCCTCCATCGACATGGTCTACCTGTAGCTCATCCGAGAAGAACAAGCGCTGGAAATCCAAAAAGCATCCTTAAAATTAGTTCTGATATGTTGCTCAATAATGGCATGTCAGACGACATGGTCTGTGGTCTCAAGGCTTTCTTCTGTCTCCAAAATACACTTCCAGTGGATTATCTTTGAAGAAGATAAGCACTCAATGTGCTTATTTGTTTTGAAGTTTGAGTGTGAGAATGATCTGTCATCACCACCAGTCACCACAGATGTTGTGACATACCATCAAAACAAAACAAAAAAATAACGACACTTTAACTTAAACTGAACTCAGGCTGAAGGACTGGGCGGAGCCGGTTTGACGGACAGCTCAGGTGGACACCAGTGGAAAACAGGAGGCAGAGTCAGAGAGGCAGTTCTCAGGCATTTTAATACAAGCGCTCAGGAGAATACTGCAGCCACACAGAGTTTCAGAAATCTGCTCAGAATGCCAACCACCTCAAATATCACATCCTTTACAGAGGCTTTTATACAAAGTATATACTCTGATAATAATCTGTATGAGTGTGTGTGTGTGTGTGTGTGTGTGAGTGTGTGTGCATGTGTGTGTATGTGTGTGTGTGTGCATGCACATGTGTGTGTATGTGTGTGTGCGGCTGTGTGCATGCATGTAGGTGTATGTCTGTGTGTGTGTATGTCTGTGTGTGTGTGTGTGTGTGCGTGTGGGTATGTGTGCGTGTGCTTCTCCCTGTCTTTACTTACAGCTGATTTTCTCTTGACTCACCCCAGATCACACAGTTTTAAAGAGGTTCGAACAAAGTGAACCCCAAACCCAGGATAGAGGGGCTGAGTGAATGTGGTCTGGACTCTGTGCAGGAGGGTCATTGTGTCAGAGACGCTGTAGAAGGACGGAGTTCCTGCCTTGTGATCCAGGTACACTCCTATTCTGGAGGAGGGGGGAACAGGGATTTTTGTTCTCTCATTATTGTGCCAGAAAGAATAACTGGAGGGACAGCTGTTCAAACTCCAGGATTTCTCATTACCTCCCAGAGCACAGTCAACATCCCGCCCTTTCCTGCTGATCTCTTTACATGAGACTGCAATAGAAACCCAATGATCCCCACTCCACTCAGCCTCCCAGTAACAGCGTCCAGACAGACCCTCTCTGCACAGCACTTGCCACCAGTAGTCAAATCTCTCTGGATGATCAGGATATGACTGGCTCTCTCTCACACAGCAGGCTGATCAGAGAGTGCAGATTCTTGAGGAAATTCCTGAGGGTGTAACATTGCTTTACAAGACGCTTTGGACTCACTTCACATTTATTTTCTCACTTAAATCTCACAAACTCGCAAAAGTCCCTGAGCTAGAGAAATTCAACAAAGAAGCAAACAAAAATCTTCATTGTTACCCCTCATGGGTTCTGGGTAAAAATAATAAACTAATATAACAAAGTAAAAATTAATCCAAACACACGGCAGCAAGCTTTTCAGCTTTCTCACTTTTCAGCCTTTCAGCCTTTCAGCTTTTTCAGCTTTTCCGCCAGGTTTGTTTTATCTCAGTCGCTCTCCCTCAGTGAGCCGATCTCTGTGTGTGCCACTCAACCTGCAGGCGAGGACTTCCACAGTCATGTGTCCAGTGTCCACTCGGGGCCAGATGTTGTCGGAAAGAGTTGAATTAATGCTGGACATTTTACAGCGTATATTTCATGTAACTCTGTTTCTGATAACACTCTGTGGGTTTAACATGCAGTAACACTCTGTGCCTGCAGGTGGCTGTCAGATACTAATGCTGAATTTATCCCAAGCTGCAAGCAGCTCAGCACTTATGTGATTAATCAAAGCAGTTTAAAACAGTTGCAGAATTTTACCCATCTGAACGGAATGCTGATTTCAAGGAATAAGCTAAAGAACCCCAAACACTCCACTCTTGTTTGCAGGTCGATGATCAGACCAGATGAGCTGAATGGTCTGTTCTCATCATGAAAAATTCTCATATTCTTTATTCATATGTTCCTTACAAACTCAGCCATAGCATTCAAAGGAAAACTTTCAATAAAAGTGTTAAAATCACATGAAAAATCAGGAAGAGAAAACTGACGTGTATTTAAAATATGTAAACCTAGTCTGCTAAAGCATAAGATGTAAAGAGAAAATGTAATGGAGCACCTCAGACATGCAGTGCTCTCTGGCACCATCTGGTGGTGAGGACTAAAAGTGCACCTTCTCCTCCAACTCTGCCTGGAAGCTTTATGTGTCCAGTCCTGACCAATCACATCTCAGAAGCTCCGTCCTGACCAATCACATCTTAGGACCCCAGCGCTGACCAATCCCATGCCAGAATCCCAGCGATGACCAATTACATCTCAGGATCCCAGCCCTATTAAATGAGTGAATGAAGGTCTCTGGTCTCCATGGGAATCAGTGGCCCTGATACCCTTTCAGATAAAAACTTCTGAAGCAGAGATGTGCAGGTGCAGATGATAATATTTAATAATCAATTCTCTATTTTCAAAATATTATTACATAAATAATACAAAAAGAAACAGTAAACACAATTAAAAGGCACAGTATAGAGGTAAAAGTTAAAGTTGAACATGCAATATTAAAAAGAAACAGCATAATTTAAATAAGTAAATTAAAAAATGTCTTTAAAAGAGATCAAAAGCTTTCCTGAATGTTTGTGCATTTCTACTGACCCCAGGCAAGTAATTCTATGTTTTAAAAGCTAAAAACATGAATGTCTGATACTCTTACAGGTGAAACCTTCAAGGTAAATAAACCTTTAAAAATATATATTTTTGAATATAATTTTACTCTTAGTGTATGTCCTTGATTAGCCCAGAGAGTGTGTGCAATGAAGCCTATTCTAGATACAGAAGTGTCACTGGCAGTTACCAGGGAGCTGCTGGTTTAAAGCCAGAAAATACATGTGAAATAGCTCCAAGCAGTGTGTACAGCAATTCATTATGTTTCTTAAGGCTTCTCAAGAATCCTCTATCAACTACCCCTGCATCATGAAAATGGAGTCACAACAGTAGTTTCACCAAATGCTGTTAAATCACTTTTTACTGAAACTTTTTAATGAGCCCAATCGAGAATTTAATTCCTTTTCTGTCTCATCTGAGAGTTTTCCCCTCTCATTACTTACAGCTGATCTTTCCTTCTTTCTCATACTAATCCCAGATCGCACAGTTTTATGGAGGATCCAGTACCAGCCCAAAACCCAGGATAGAGGGGCTGAGTGAATGTGGTCTGGACTCTGTGCAGGAGGGTCATTGTGTCAGAGACGCTGTAGAAGGACAGAGTTCCTGCCCTGTGATCCAGGTACACTCCTATTCTGGAGGAGGGGGGAACAGGGATTTTTGTGCTCTTATTATTATGCCAGAAAGAGTAACTGGAGCGATAGCTGCGCAAACTCCAGGACTTAACATTCTGTCCCAGAGCACTGTTATTACCCTCTCCTTTCCTGCTGATCTCTTTATATGACACTGCTATCTCAACCCCACCATCCCCACTGCACTCAGTCTCCCAGTAACAGCATCCAGACAGACCCTCTCTGCACAGCACTTGGACCCAGCGCTTAAATCTCTCTGGATGATCAGGATATGACTGGATCTCTCTCACACGGGTCACTTCTCTGTCCCCCTCAGACAGACGGAGGTCTCTGTGTGCTGTGTTGGGGTCTAGAGTGAGCCGACAGGAATCTGATAGAGGATAATAGACCGGTAAAGACATGAAAACTTCAATTGATTGTGTGTTATTAGTTTAGGCAGATTGTGTTTCTTTATTATTGTGACTTAGATGAAGATTAGACCACATTTAATGAGTAATTAATGCAGAAATCCAGGTAATTCCAAAGGGTTCACAAACTTTTTGTTGCAACTGTATCTAATTCCAGATACTTTTCCTTAATTGTTCTGCTTACATATTTTACATATTTAAATTTAACATTTTCTTTATTGTTGTCTTTTTTATCTCTTTAATCTTGATTCTATCTTCTTTAAGTTGCTTTTCACTTATTTTTCCCCTTGTTTTGAATTTTCAACCACTATTGCTATGATGTTAATCATTTTTATATTAATGTATATTGCTCTTGAAACTTTCTGCACACAATCCTACTGCAGGACATATATTATCACATACGTATGCTCCATATGTTTACTACCAGGGTGACTGCAGAACATATAATATTATATATGATCCATATGTTTAATACCAGGAGGACTGTAGCTGAATTAACAGGGATCTGATGGAGGACAAGATGCATGAGATCCCGATAGCGAGTCACTTATCAATACAGAAAATTATGCAAATCATATCCCATCCATTATTTATACCCTCTTATCCTGGGCAGAGTCACGGGGGAGCCTATCCCAGCATGCCTTGGGTGAGAAGGCAGGAATACACCCTGGACAGGCTGCCAATCTGTCACAGGGCACACACACCGTTCACTCACCATTCAGTTACACACTCATGCCTAGGGGCAATTTAGAGTCTCCAATTAGCCTACCTGCATGTCGTTGGACTGTGGGAGGAAACTGGAGTACCTGGAGGAAACCCATGCAGAAACATGCTAATTCCACACAGAAAGGCCCAGGATGGATTTGAACCCACAACCTTCTTGCTGTGAAGCGACAGAGCTACCCACTGCACCACCGTGCCACCCCATGCAAATCATATATTTATTCATGTTACCTAATCGTCTAATGTTGATTCATTCTCTTAATTTGAGGTTTAATTACAGACTCACATTGTAAGAAGTCCTCTCTGGTCTTGGGCTCTAGAATATGTACCTCCCCTACTGTGGAGAGACATCAAAAGATCACAAGCCAGCAAAGACTGAAACCTAACATCCTGGGAGGATTGGATGTCTCATACATAAAGCTGCTCCAATTTTCATTCATTTAGCATTTTGCGATCACTTTAACTGTGCCTCCACATTGTGTAACATTTAACCTGTGAGAAAGACTGAAATTTCACGAATCATTGTTATTCATTTTTAACTGGTGAGACAGACTGGAAAGTCACCCGTTATTAATATATAATGTGTGAACGTGTATTTCATGATGTAAAAGTGAATCATAGGCTGAGCACCTCACCAGCGTGTGGTTTGCAGTGGCTAAGCCCACTTTTGGCAGTAGGGTTTGTCCACCAACCTCTTCCAGAAACTTTGTCCAACTCCACCTTGAAAACATCCTCCAGTCGGTCATTCAGCTCAGAGACAGATTTCCTCACAGCCTCAAAAGAGTCGTGTGGACTGACAGTGATGCTGAGAAAGCCTCCAGGTCCAGGAGGGGCACAGAGAGACTGACAGCTCTACAGAAAGACAGAGAATTTTCTCAACACAGATACCAGAGTAGAACACTGTAAATGAAGCACAGACCTCACCATGTATGTACAATGTACATAGTGCACACTGTCAGAGAGTCAGTGATGTTACCTGATGGAAATTGATGTGATCCTCTGTGTGTGAAAGCTGCTCCAGCTCAGCATCTCTCCTCCTCAGCTCAGCAATCTCCTGCTCCAGTTGCTCCATGAGTCCTTCAGCCTGACTCACTGCAGCCTTCTCCTGATCTCTTTCACCTCAGAGCGCCTTCTCTCAATGGAGCGGATCAGCTCAGTAAAGATACTCTCACTGTCCTCCACTGCTGCCTGTGCAGAGCGCTGTTAGGAGACAAAGAGAGAGGAGGGCTGTACATTTTAACTAGGCCTTTCACTCAGCTCTTACTGGGACCCCAGACAGCCTGTTCCCCACAGTGTGGCTCAGTGGGTTTGAGCCCCACAGGGCTGGAAAGTGGTCCAGCACTGGGCTCCTCACTGGCTGACTGGAGGAGAGCCCTGACTGAGCCCTGAAATGGCTCTACCAGCAGCCAGCTGTTGTCTTTTCCTCTGGTGAGTACCCACCTTGAGTGACTGCACAACCTGTCTCAGATCCTGCAGCTCTTTCTCTCCCTCCAGGATTCTCTGCTGGAATTTACTCTGTGTCTCCTCCAGTTGCCTCTGCAGATACATTATCTTCCCAGTTATGTCATATCATATAACAATGTCAAACGTTGCAACTCTATTTTCATATCCCAGATCAAACTAAATACTTTCCCATGTTTGATATACAGCAGGTCAGTGTGCAAAGTGCAATGGCCTCACAGATAAAGCTTCTAAACTGTGTGAATGAACGAATTGCTCCAGCCATGTTGATTCCCATTCAGGGAGTGAATAGGGGGGTGAGGGGTGTGAACAGAGCCGTCACAGAGAGCTGACTAGGGTTCACGTCCTGCTCTTACTGCTTTATCAATGTGGACTACAGTCCTGGAAATCACAGTGTTGTGTTCAGGACTTTTCCAAATGTATACAACATTTCAAAATAAAATCTACTCAATGAATGAATTAATAAAATGAAATAAAACAAAGGTCATAAATGAGAGATAATCCCCTGATGAGGCAGTCAGCTATCAGGAAATAATGACCTTCAGAGGTCATTTCTCGATAGCTGACCACCTCATCAAGAATTATCCCTTACATATTTGACTGCAGAATGGCAAAAGGCTTATCAGAATCAAGCATTCAATGAAGCCATTTAATAAGCCTATATATTGTAGCTAGAAGCCAAGATTATGTCTGTCATCCCTGTTAAAAATATGACTTTCACTGAATGTGTAAGCATTTCAGTCCTTACTTGTTTCTCAGTCCTTTCTGCTGCAGCTGAGACTGTTCTATGCCCGCTGTGTTCATCCATCGTACACAGATAACAGATACACTGCTGATCAGTACGACAGTAAACCTCCAGCAGTTTGTTACGATGAGAGCAGATCTTCTCCTGCAGGTTTCCAGTGGCTCTGACCAGTTTGTGCTTCTTTAACGCAGGAAATTCATAGTGAGGCTGGAGGTGAGTTTCACAGTAAGAGGCCAGACACACCAGACAGGACTTGACAGCTTTGAGCTTTCTCCCAGTGCAGAAATCACACTCCGTGTCTCCAGGTCCAGCGTAACAGTGAGCAGGAGGAGCAGCTTGGAGTCCTGTCTTCTTCAGTTTCTCCACCACGTCAGCCAGCATGGTGTTTCTGCACAGAACAGGCCTTGGGGTGAAGGTCTGTCTGCACTGGGGACAGCTGTACACACCAGTATGATCATCCTGATCCCAGCAGCCCTTAATACAGCCCATGCAGAAACTGTGTCCACAGGGAACAGCCACCGGATCCTTCAGTAGATCCAGACAAATCGCACAGCTGAACTGGTCCTGATCCAGTAAACCTCCACCTTCAGCCATTTTGCTGCTCACAGTGGCAGAGACAGAATTAAGATTAGTTTCGACAGATTAAGTCTAGTTTTTCTGAAACTGCGTGACAGACAGAAGGGGAGTGACTTCTTGGTTCAGCCCACAGCTGCAGGAGGTCGTGGACTGAGGCCAGGCTGAGCAAAGCAGGCTGAGCAGAGAGTGCAGATTTCTGAGGAAATATTTAATCTTAGGGCTCAAAGGGCAGATTTATTGAAGGACTGTGTGTGTATTTTGAGCAGTAATGGCCTGTATACTCATGCATGGGAAGTACTACAGGTGCATCTGATCTGAGTAACCCAGTCAGAAACGCACACATAATACATATAATATGAGCACACAGGTATTTTGTCTGCCCAAAGTTGACCTAATTATGAACAGAAACAGTGAATATTATACAGAAAATGAAATGGCTCAGTGGTCTCAGTTGTATGAAAAATAGGAAGTAGTTCCAGCCCAAAATAAGGTTAAATGTGATTTTTGAAGAATAATAATGTTTTGGAGTTACTTGAACTTTATTTCATTGCTTAAAACTCACAAACTCACAAATCCCCCTCTGATTATCTGAACTTCTCTATTTATTTAAAATACCCTTACTTGCACACATCAAATAAAGTATTAAACTATACCAGTTACACGTCAGATAACACCCCTGCAGAAATGTGGCTATTCTGGTTTTGAGAGAGAGAGAGAGAGAGAGAGAGAGAGAGAGAGAGAGAGAGAGAGAGAGAGAGAGAGAGCAAATTCAACAAACAAACAAATAAAAATCTTTTAAAAACCATTCTCCCTCAAAGGCTCTGGATCAAAATAATTAACTGAAGTCACACATGGCAGCATGCTTTTCAGTCTTTTCTGTCTTTTCAGCTTTTGAGCTGTTCAGTTTTTCAGCTTTTCAGCTTTTTAGCTTTTCAGTTTTTTAGCTTTTCAGCCCTGTTAGTTTTTTCTCACTCACGTCTCTCTCACTCTCTCTCTCGGTGAGCGAGTCCACATCTCTGGACTTAAGGAGGAAAAAGATTTCTGAGACACCTGTGAGTTCTATGTACATACAGGATGTTGAGGTGGAGGCTGTGACGTCCTGTAAGTTTTTTGGGTGTGCACACTGATAACAAGCTGGACCGGATTGTTAAAACAAAACCAGTCAAAGCGGACAGTATTTTACAGAGAAACAGAGATCTTATGCAGCAAATTGCCTTTGATGTATTAATCAGAGTGTCTTTTCTAATCTTTTAGATAGGATTTCATATATTTATTTATTTACTATTATCGCCATTCTCTGGCTGTGTTAAACTGTCTGTTTCTGTCACTGTTTTGTTAATGTTTTTTTTTTGATGTATTAATCAGTGTCTTTTCTAATCTTTTAGATAGGATTTCATATATTTATTTATTTACTATTATCGCCATTCTCTGGCTGTGTTAAACTGTCTGTTTCTGTCACTGTTTTGTTAATGTTTTTTGTTTTGCTTTGTTTTTTGGAATTCTCCTTATGGGGAATAATAAAGTTCTTCTTTTCTATTCTATAACCTGGCCACTGTAATTTAAAAACATTGAAGAATAGGGCTGAAATGTGCATTAAAATCATTTTAATTTAAATTAATCTTTGCCTTTTTGAATCTTATTAGGATGTAAAAAAAAAAAAAAAAGAAGAAGAAAATCTTGTTATGATTCTAATTAGTAGAGTCAGGTGTGCCAAATTAGGGTTGAAATGAAAACCTACAGGAGAGTAGATCTCCAGGAACAGGGTTAGGCAGCCCTCCTCTACTTTGTCACCTATTCTGATGACTTTGCAGATTGAGTTCTGTCAGCAGAACAGAGGGGGGTTACAGGTGGAAATTAGGCACGGTAAAGTTCACGCTGATAACAGGATACTTTCTTTCACACAGAGATGTAAATCTGTAGAACACTTTGCCAGGTCATGTAGCAGAGGCAGAGACTCTGGGAGTTCAGATCCAGGCTTGATGCAGTGCTGGATGCTCTCTAGTTTGCAGGTGAATGATCAGACTAGAGGAGCTGAATGGTCTGTTCTCATCATGAAAAATTCTCAAGTCCTTATTCTTATGTTCTTCACATATTCATCTATTGCATTCAAAATACAACTTCTAATAAATATGTTTACATTGCATGAAATATCAGAGAGGGAAATGTGGAGACATTTAAAATTTATGAAACGCAGTCTATTAAAGGACGACATATAAAGAGAAAAAAAATCTAAAGGAGCATCTCATATTTCTTACCTCCTCTCAAAGCGCCTCTAATACAAGGCTCTCTGGCACCATCTGGTGGTGAGGACTGAATGTGCACCTTCTCTTCCAGCTCTTTCACTTCTGACCGATTCCATCTCTGGACCCAGTCCTGACCAATCCCATTCAGGACACCAGCCCAGACCAATCAGTGCATGAAGGCCTCTGCTCTCCATGGGAACCGGTGTCCTGGAAACCCTCCCAAAGAAAAACTGCTGAGTGCAGATGATTATTTTTTATTAATTTTATTATTTTTATTAATCAATTCCCAATTTCCCAGCATTATTACATAATCAATCCAAAAAGAAACAGCAGACAGAATTATAAAACACCTTGAACTGAATCTTGGCCGTGACAGCAAACTAAAATAAGATAGTCACCGTAAACGTGATGACAGTGCAAGCAAACCCCAGAACAGATGGGCTGAGTGAATGTGGTCTGGATTCCATTTTTATTTCAACCAGTTAATCTTTTAAAGTTCAATATTTCATTTAATTGAACTCATTTTCTGTCGCATTTGAGTGTTTTTCCCTCTCTTTTTAATTAGAGCTGATCTTCCCTTCACTCTCTGCCTCATATCTCAGATCACACAGTTTTACAGAGGATCCAACAGCATAAACCCCAAACACAGGATAGAGGGGCTGAGTGAATGTGGTCTGGACTCTGTGCAGGAGGGTCATTGTGTCAGAGACGCTGTAGAAGGACAGAGTTCCTGCCCTGTGATCCAGGTACACTCCTATTCTGGAGGAGCGGGGAACAGGGATTTCAGTGCGCTCAGCATTGTGGCAGAAATAATAACTGAAGGGGAGCACTGCAAACTCCAGGACTGGTTATTAGATCCCAGACTACAGTCATTACCCCGCCCTTTCCTGCTGATCTCTTTATATGCGACTGCTATAGAAACCCCACGCCCACTCCACTCAGCCTCCCAGTAACAGCGTCCAGACAGACCCTCTCTGCACAGCACTTGGGGCCAGTAGTCAAATCTCTCTGGATGATCAGGATATGACTGGATCTCTTCCACATAAGTCACCTCTCTGTTCCCCTCAGACAGACGGAGGCATTGATGTGCTGTGTTGGGGTCCAGTGTGAGCCGACAGGAATCTGATGGAGGAGAAGAGACCAGTAAAGACATAAAAATTTCAATTGTTTGTGTGTTATTACTTTAAACAGAGTGTTTTTGTCAATTATTGTGAAACATTTAATGATTAATTAATGCAGAAATCTAGGTAATTCCAAAGGCAACTGTATCTTATTCCAGATACTTTCCCTTCAGTTATGTATTCCTCCAATGTATTCAATTTTCAATCGCTATTATATCAATATTAATTATTTGGTTTTTGTGTTGTTGTGTCGGCAGTGATCACGTACCAGGAAACCAGCACAAGAACAATACCATCAAAAATGAAAATCGCTCCTTACTGTGAATATTGCACAATTAAAATGTTTTTTTTTTTTAACATATAGAGCTTGAATTGTGTGGCCCATGGATGGTTGTGGCCCTAAATGACAGCACAGAGCATTTATGCCCCCAGCCAGCTCTGACTGCAGGACATATATTATCATATATGATCCATATGTTTAATACCAGGAGGACTGCAGCTGAATTAACAGGGATCTGATGGAGGAGATGCGATGAGATCCCAATAGCGAGTCACTTATGAATACAGAAAATTATGCAAATCATATCCCATCCATTATCTATACCCTCTTATCCTGGGCAGAGTCACGGGGGGAGCCTACCCCAGCATGCATTGGGTGAGAAGGCAGGAATACACCCTGGACAGGCTGCCAATCTGTCACAGGGCACACACACCATTCACTCACCATTCAGTTACACACTCATGCCTAGGGGCAATTTAGAGTCTCCAATTAGCCTACCTGAATGTCTTTGGACTGTGGGAGGAAACTGGAGTACCTGGAGGAAACCCACGCAGAAACATGCTAATTCCACACAGAAAGGCCCAGGCTGGATTTGAACCCACAACCTTCTTGCTGTGAAGCGACAGAGCTGCCCACTGCACCGCCGTGCCACCCCATGCAAATCATATATTTATTCATGTTACCTAATCGTCTAATGTTGATTCATTCTCTTAATTTGAGGTTTAATTACAGACTCACGTTGTAAGAAGTCCTCTCTGGTCTTGGGCTCTAGAATATGGACCTCCCCTACTGTGGAGAGAGATCAAAAGATCACAAGCCAGCAAAGACTAAAACCTAACATACTGGATTGGAGGATTGGATGTCTCATACATAAAGCTGCTCAAATTTTTATTCATTTAGCATTTTGTGAGCACTTTAACTGTGCCTCCACATACTGTGACATTTAACCTGTGAGACAAACTGAAATTTAACCCATCCCTGTTATTAATATATAATGTGTGAAAGTGTATTTCATGATGTAAAAGTGAATCATAGGCTGAGCACCTCACCAGTGTGTGGTTTGCAGTGGCTAAGCCCACTTTTGGCAGTAGGGTTTGTCCACCAACCTCTTCCAGAAACTTTGTCCAACTCCACCTTGAAAACATCCTCCAGTCGGTCATTCAGCTCAGAGACAGATTTCCTCACAGCCTCAAAAGAGTCGTGTGGACTGACAGTGATGCTGGGAAAGTCTCCAGGTCCAGGAGGGGCACAGAGAGACTGACAGCTCTACAGACAGACAGAGAATTTTCTCAACACAGATACCAGAGTAGAACACTGTAAATGAAGCACAGACCTCACCATGTATGTACAATGTACAAAGTGCAGACTGTCAGAGAGCCAGTGATGTTACCTGGAGGAACTGGATGTGATCCTCTGTGTGTGAAAGCTGCTCCAGCTCAGCATCTCTCCTCTTCAGCTCAGCAATCTCCTGCTCCAGTTGCTCCAGGAGTCTTCCAGCCCAACTCACTTCAGCCTTCTCCTGATCTCTGATCAGCTCTTTCACCTCAGAGCACCTTCTCTCAATGGAGTGGATCAGCTCAGTAAAGATCCTCTCACTATCCTCCACTGCTGCCTGTGCAGAGCACTGTTAGGAGACAGAGAGAGAGGAGGGCTGTACATTTTAACTAGGCCTATCACTCAGCTCTTACTGGGACCCCAGACAGCCTGTTCCCCACAGTGTGGCTCAGTGGGATTGAGTCCCACAGGGCTGGAAAGTGGCCCAACACTGGGCTCCTCATTGGCTAACTGGAGGAGAGCCCTGACTGAGCCCTGAAATGGCTCTTCCAGCAGCCAGCTCTTGTCTTCTCCTCTGGTCAGTACCCACCTTGAGTGACTGCACAGCCTGTCTCAGGTCCTGCAGCTCCTTCTCTCTCTCCTGGATTCTCTGCTGGAATTTACTCTGTCTCTCCCCCAGTTGCTTCTGCAGATACATTATCTTCCCAGTTATGTCATATCACATAACAATGTCAAACGTTGCAACTGTATTTTCAAATCCCATATTAAACTACATACTTTCCCATGTTTGATATACAGCAGGTCAGTGTGCAAAGTGCAATGGCCTCACAGATAAAGCTTCTAAACTGTGTGAGTGAACTAAATCCTGCAGCCATGTTGATTCCCATTCAGGGACTGAATAGGGGGGTGAGGGGTGTGAACAGAGCTGTCACAGAGAGCTGACTAGGGTTCATTTCCTGCTCTTACTGCTTTATCACCGTGGACTACAGTCCTGGAAATCACAGTGTTGTGTTCAGGACTTTTCCAAATGTATACAACATTTCAAAATAAAATCTACTTAATGAATGAATTAATGAAATTAAATAAAACAATGGTCATAAATGAGAGATAATCCCTGATGAGGCAGTCAGCTATCGGGAAATGATTACCACTGTGGAGGCAAGCATGCTGTGAGGCCATTTTGACCTAAAAACCCAACTGAATCTTTTATATTAACTAGGACACTTGATTACGCTAAAACAATATGGTCAAAGGGCCACAAAAAATATTTCAATTTCAGCTGATTAATTCAATAAAAATCAATAAAGGTAGAAGTAGCTAATATAAAATCATTGTTGGTAACCATTGTATAAGATAATTGTCTGTCTAATAAATGGATAATCCCCGATGAGGCAGTCAGCTATCAGGAAATAACGACCTTCAGAGGTCATTTCTCGATAGCTGACCACCTCATCAAGAATTATCCCTACATATTGGACTGCAGAATGGCAAAAGGCTTATCAGAATCAAGCATTCAATGAAGCCATTTAATAAGCCTATATATTGTAGCTAGAAGCCAAGATTATGTCTGTCATCCCTGTAAAAAATATGACTGTCACTGTATGTGTAAGCATTTCAGTCCTTACTTGTTTCTCAGTCCTTTCTGCTGCAGCTGAGACTGTTTTATGCCCGCTGTGTTCATCCATCACACACAACAGACAGATACACTGCTGATCAGTACGACAGTAAACCTCCAGCAGTTTGTCATGATGAGAGCAGATCTTCTCCTGCAGGTTTCCAGTGGCTTTGACCAGTGTGTGCTTCTTTAACGCAGGAGATTCATAGTGAGGCTGGAGGTGAGTTTCACAGTAAGAGGCCAGACACACCAGACAGAACTTGACAGCTCTGAGCTTTCTTTCAGTGCAGAAATCACATGCCACATCTCCAGGTCCAGCGTAACAGTGAGCAGGAGGAGCAGCTTGGAGTCCTGTCTTCTTCAGCTTCTCCACCACTCCAGCCAGCATGGTGTTTTTCCTTAAAACAGGCCTTGGGGTGAAGGTCTCTCTGCACTGGGGACAGCTGTAGACACCAGTATGATCATCCTGATCCCAGCAGTCCTTAATACAGCCCATACAGAAACTGTGTCCACAGGGAATAGCCACCGGGTCCTTCAATACATCCAGACAGATCGGGCAGCTGAACTGGTCCTGATCCAGTGAAACTACAGCTTCAGCCATTTTACTGCTCACACTGACAGAGACAGAGTTCAGTTTCGTTTCTCTGAAACTACGTGACAGGGAGAGTGGGAGTGACTTCCTGGTTCTGCCCACAGCTGCAGGAGGTGTGGTGTTGGACTGAGGCCAGGCTGAGCAGAGAGTGTAGATTCCTGAGGAAATATTTAATCTTAGGGCTCAAAGGGCAGATATATAGAAAAAATAGTGTGTGTACTTTGAGCAGTAATGGCCTGTATACACATGCATGGGATGTACTACAGGTGCATCTGATCTGAGTACCCCAGTCAGAAATGCAGAGATACTACATGTAATATGAGCACACAGGTATTTTGTCTGCCCAAAGTTGACCTAATTATGAACGGAAACAGTGAATATTATACAGAAAATGAAATGGCTCAGTGGTCTCAGTTGTATGAAAAATAGGAAGTAGTTCCAGCCCAAAATAAGGTTAAATGTGATTTTTGAAGAATAATAATGTTTTGGAGTTACTTGAACTTTATTTTATTGCTTAAAACTCACAAACTCACAAATTCCCCTCTGATTATCTGAACTTCTCTATTTATTTAAAATACCCTTACTTGCACACATCAAATAAAGTATTAAACTATACCAGTTACACGTCAGATAACCCCCCTGCAGAAATGTGGCTATTCTGGTTTTGAGAGAGAGAGAGAGAGAGAGAGAGAGAAAGAGAGAGAGAGCAAATTCAACAAACAAACAAATTAAAATCTTTTAAAAACCATTCTCCCTCAAAGGCTCTGGATCAAAATAATTAACTGAAGTCACACGTGGCAGCATGCTTTTCAGTCTTTTCCGTCTTTTCAGCTTTTGAGCTGTTCAGTTTTTCAGCATTTCAGCTTTTTAGCTTTTCAGTTTTTTAGCTTTTCAGCCCTGTTTGTTTTATCTCACTCACGTCTCTCTCACTCTCTCTCTCAGTGAGCGAGTCCACATCTCTGGACTTAAGGAGGAAAAAGATTTCTGAGACACCTCTGAGTTCTGTGTACATTCAGGATGTTGAGGTGGAGGTTGTGACGTCCTGTAAGTTTTTTGGGTGTGCACACTGATAACAAGCTGGACCGGATTGTCAAAACAAAACCAGTCAAAGCGGACAGTATTTTACAGAGAAACAGAGATCTTAGGTAGCAAATTGCCTTTGATGTATTAATCAGAGTGTCTTTTCTAATCTTTTAGATAGGATTTCATATATTTATTTATTTATTTATTAATATCGGCATTCTCTGGATGTGTTAAACTGTCTGTTTCTGTCACTGTTTTATTAATGTTTTTTGTTTTGCTTTGTTTTTTGGAATTCTCCTTATGGGGAATAATAAAGTTCTTCTTTTCTATTCTATAACCTGGCCACTGTAATTTAAAAACATTGAAGAATAGGGCAAAAATGTGCATTAAAATCATTTTAATTTAAATTAATCTTTGCCTTTTTGAATCTTATTAGGATGTAAAAAAAAAAAAAAAAGAAGAAAATCTGAAAATCTTGTTATGATTCTAATTAGTAGAGTCAGGTGTGCCAAATTAGGGTTGAAATGAAAACCTACAGGAGAGTAGATCTCCAGGAACAGGGTTAGGCAGCCCTCCTCTACTTTGTCACCTATTCTGATGATTTTGCAGATTGAGTTCCGTCAGCAGAACAGAGGGGGGTTACAGGTGGAAATTAGGCATGGTAAAGTTCACGCTGATAACAGGATACTTTCTTTCACACAGAGATGTAAATCTGTAGAACACTTTGCCAGGTCATGTAGCAGAGGCAGAGACTCTGGGAGTTCAGATCCAGGCTTGATGCAGTGCTGGATGCTCTCTAGTTTGCAGGTGAATGATCAGACTAGAGGAGCTGAATGGTCTGTTCTCATCATGAAAAATTCTCATGTCCTTATTCTTATGTTCTTCACATATTCATCTATTGCATTCAAAATACAACTTCTAATAAATATGTTTAAATTGCATGAAATATCAGAGAGGGAAATGTGGAGACATTTAAAATTTATGAAACGCAGTCTATTAAAGGACGGCATATAAAGAGAAAAAAATCTAACGGAGCATCTCATATTTCTTACCTCCTCTCAAAGCGCCTCTAATACAAGGCTCTCTGGCACTATCTGGTGGTGAGGACTGAATGTGCACCTTTTCTTCCAGCTCTTTCACTTCTGACCCATTCCATCTCTGGACCCAGTCCTGACCAATCCCATTTCAGGACACCAGCCCAGACCAATCAGTGCATGAAGGCCTCTGGTCTCCATGGGAACCGGTGTCCTGGAAACCCTCCCAAAGAAAAACTGCTGAATGCAGATGATTATTTTTATTAATTTTATTATTTTTATTAATCAATTCCCAACTTCCCAGCATTTTCACATAATCAATCCAAAAAGAAGCAGCAGACAGAATTATAAAACACCTTGAACTGAATCTTGGCCGTGATAGCAAACTAAAATAAGATAGTCACCGTAAACGTGATGACAGTGCAAGCAAACCCCAGAACAGATGGGCTGAGTGAATGTGGTCTGGATTCCATTTTTATTTCAACCAGTTAATCTTTTAAAATTCAATATTTCATTTAATTGAACTCATTTTCTGTCTCACTCCCTGCCTCAACCCAGATCATACAGTTTTACAGAGTATCCAGCAGTCCGAACCCTAAAGCCAGGATAGAGAGGCTGGGTGAATGTGGTCTGGACTTTGTGCAGGAGGGTCATTGTGTCAGAAACACTGTAGAAGGACAGAGTTCCTGCCCTGTGATCCAGGTACACTCCTACTCTGGAGGAGGGGGGAACAGGGATTTCAGTGTCCTCATTATTGTGCCAGAAAGAGCAACTGGCGGCATTACGGAGCAAACTCCAGGACTTGTTATTACATCCCAGACAACAGTCATAACTGACCCCTTTCCTGCTGATCTCTTTATATGACACTGCTATCTCATCCCCATCCCCTCTCCACTCAGCCTCCCAGTAACAGCGTCCAGACAGACCCTCTCTGCACAGCACTTGCCACATGTAGTCAAATCTCTCTGGATGATCAGGATATGGCTGGATCTTTTCCACACGGGTCACCTCTCTGTTCCCCTCAGACAGACGGAGGTATTTATATGCTGTGTTGGGGTCCAGTGTGAGCTGACAGGAATCTGATGGAGGAGAATAGATAGTGAAGACATGAAAATTTCAATTGTTTGTGTGTTTGTGTACTTTAAGCAGAGTGTGTTTGTCAATTATTGTGAAACATTTAATGATTAATTAATGCAGAAATCTAGGTAATTCCAAAGGCAACTGTATCTATTCCAGGTACTTTCCCTTCAGTTATGTATTCCTCCAATGTATTCAATTAATCAATCACTATTATATCAATATTAATTATCTTGTTTTTGTGTTGTTGTGTCGGCAGTGATCACGTACCAGGAAACCAGCACAAGAACAATACCATCAAAAATGAAAATCGCTCCTTACTGTGAATATTGCACAATTAAAATGTTTTTTTTTTTTACATATAGAGCTTGAATTGTGTGGCCCATGGATGGTTGTGGCCCTAAATGACAGGATAGAGCATTTATGCCCGCAGCCAGCTCTGACTGCAGGACATATATTATCATATATGATCCATATGTTTAATACCAGGAGGACTGCAGCTGAATTAACAGGGATCTGATGGAGGAGAAGATGCGATGAGATCCCAATAGCGAGTCACTTATGAATACAGAAAATTATGCAAATCATATCCCATCCATTATCTATACCCTCTTATCCTGGGCAGAGTCACGGGGGGAGCCTACCCCAGCATGCATTGGGTGAGAAGGCAGGAATACACCCTGGACAGGCTGCCAATCTGTCACAGGGCACACACACTGTTCACTCACCATTCAGTTACACACTCATGCCTAGGGGCAATTTAGAGTATCCAATTAGCCTACCTGAATGTCTTTGGACTGTGGGAGGAAACTGGAGTACCTGGAGGAAACCCATGCAGAAACATGCAAATTCCACACAGAAAGGCCCAGGCTGGATTTGAACCCACAACCTTCTTGCTGTGAAGCGACAGAGCTACCCACTGCACCGCCGTGCCACCCCATGCAAATCATATATTTATTCATGTTACCTAATCGTCTAATGTTGATTCATTCTCTTAATTTGAGGTTTAATTACAGACTCACGTTGTAAGAAGTCCTCTCTGGTCTTGGGCTCCAGAATATGGACCTCCCCTACTGTGGAGAGAGATCAAAAGATCACAAGCCAGCAAAGACTGAAACCTAACATACTGGGAGGATTGGATGTCTCATACATAAAGCTGCTCAAATTTTTATTCATTTAGCATTTTGTGAGCACTTTAACTGTGCCTCCACATACTGTGACATTTAACCTGTGAGACAAACTGAAATTTAACCCATCCCTGTTATTAATATATATGTGAATGTGTGAAAGTGTATTTCATGATGTAAAAGTGAATCATAGGCTGAGCACCTCACCAGTGTGTGGTTTGCAGTGGCTAAGCCCACTTTTGGCAGTAGGGTTTGTCCACCAACCTCTTCCAGAAACTTTGTCCAACTCCACCTTGAAAACATCCTCCAGTCGGTCATTCAGCTCAGAGACAGATTTCCTCACAGCCTCAAAAGAGTCGTGTGGACTGACAGTGATGCTGGGAAAGTCTCCAGGTCCAGGAGGAACACAGAGAGACTGACAGCTCTACAGAGAGACAGAAAATTTTCTCAACACAGATACCAGAGTAGAACACTGTAAATGAAGCACAGACCTCACCATGTATGTACAATGTACATAGTGCAGACTGTCAGAGAGCCAGTGATGTTACCTGGAGGAAATTGATGTGATCCTCTGTGTGTGAAAGCTGCTCCAGCTCAGCATCTCTCCTCCTCAGCTCAGCAATCTCCTGCTCCAGTCGCTCCAGGAGTCTTTCAGCCCGACTCACTTCAGCCTTCTCCTGATCTCTGATCAGCTCTTTCACCTCAGAGCGCCTTCTCTCAATGGAGTGGATCAGCTCAGTAAAGATCCTCTCACTGTCCTCCACTGCTGCCTGTGCAGAGCGCTGTTAGGAGACACAGAGAGAGGAGGGCTGTACATTTTAACTAGGCTTTTCACTCAGCTCTTACTGGGACCCCAGACAACCTGTTCCCCACAGTGTGGCTCAGTGGGATTAAGCCCCACAGGGCTGGAAAGTGGCCCAACGCTGGGCTCCTCACTGGCCGACTGGAGGAGAGCCCTGACTGAGCCCTGAAATGGCTCTTCCAGCTGGCAGCTCTTGTCTTCTCCTCTGGTCAGTACCCACCTTGAGTGACTGCACAGCCTGTCTCAGATCCTGCAGCTCCTTCTCTCTCTCCTGGATTCTTTGCTGGAATTTACTCTGTCTCTCCTCCAGTTGCTTCTGCAGATACATTATATTCCCAGTTATGTCATATCACATAACAATGTCAAACGTTGCAACTGTATTTTCATATCCCAGATCAAACTAAATACTTTCCCATGTTTGATATACAGCAAGTCAGTGTGCAAAGTGCAATGGCCTCACAGATAAAGCTTCTAAACTGTGTGAGTGAACTAATTGCTGCAGCCATGTTGATTCCCATTCAGGGAGTGAATAGGGGGGTGAGGGGTGTGAACAGAGCTGTCACAGAGAGCTAACTAGGGTTCACGTCCTGCTCTTACTGCTTTATCACTGTGGACTACAGTCCTGGAAATCACAGTGTTGTGTTCAGGACTTTTCCAAATGTATACAACATTTCAAAATAAAATCTACTTAATGAATGAATTAATGAAATGAAATAAAACAAAGGTCATAAATGAGAGATAATCCCCTGATGAGGCAGTCAGCTATCGGGAAATAACGACCTTCAGAGGTCATTTCTCGATAGCTGACCACCTCATCAAGAATTATCCCTTACATATTGGACTGCAGAATGGCAAAAGGCTTATCAGAATCAAGCATTCAATGAAGCCATTTAATAAGCCCATATATTGTAGCTAGAAGCCAAGATTATGTCTGTCATCCCTGTTAAAAATATGACTTTCACTGAATGTGTAAGCATTTCAGTCCTTACTTGTTTCTCAGTCCTTCCTGCTGCAGCTGAGACTGTTTTATGCCCGCTGTGTTCATCCATCGTACACAGATAACAGATACACTGCTGATCAGTACGACAGTAAACCTCCAGCAGTTTGTTATGATGAGAGCAGATCTTCTCTTGCAGGTTTCCAGTGGCTTTGACCAGTTTGTGCTTCTTTAACGCAGGAAATTCATAGTGAGGCTGGAGATGAGTTTCACAGTAAGAGGCCAGACACACCAGACAGGACTTGACAGCTTTGAGCTTTCTCCCAGTGCAGAAATCACACTCCATGTCTCCAGGTCCAGCATAACAGTGAGCAGGAGGATCAGCTTGGAGTCCGGTCTTCTTCAGTTTCTCCACCACGTCAGCCAGCATGATGTTTCTGCCCAGAACAGGCCTTGGGGTGAAGGTCTGTCTGCACTGGGGACAGCTGTACACACCAGTATGATCACCCTGATCCCAGCAGCCCTTAATACAGCCCATGCAGAAACTGTGTCCACAGGGAACAGCCACCGGATCCTTCAGTAGATCCAGACAAATCGCACAGCTGAACTGGTCCTGATCCAGTAAACCTCCACCTTCAGCCATTTTGCTGCTCACACTGGCAGAGACAGAGTTGGGTTTTGTTTCTGTAAAACTGCGTGACAGAGAGCGTGGGAGTGACTTCCTGGTTCAGCCCACAGGTGCAGGAGGTGTGGTGTTGGACTGAGGCCAGGCTGAGCAGAGGAGGCTGAGCAGAGAGTGCAGATTTATGCGGAGATATTCAATCATAGGGTTCAAAGGGCAGATTTATTTAAGGACTGTGTGTGTATTGTGAGCAGTAAAGGCCTGTATAATCATGCATGGGATGTACTACAGGTGCATCTGATCTGAGTACCCCAGTCAGAAACGCACAGATATGCATATAATACGACTACGATAAAGAAGATGCCCAACACGCTTCAAGCCAGCTAAACGAAAGAGGACTGGATAGGTGCTCAACAGGCCAGGGCGCTCAAACAAGAATAAAACTCCAGACCCCGACACTTCATAGGGACCGGCCCAAAATAAGGAATACTGGAGCACACGGACACTGTTTTATTCAACATGGAAGGGCTGAAGTTTCGGTGACTACGACGTCTTCCTCAAAGTCCATAAACACACCAGACGCCGTAGCCGTGGGACGTCAGTCCCTACCCTGTTTATTAAGACAGCGCCCTTGGCCCTGAGCAGCGCGTGCTCCTGACTTCCTTATTTTGGGCGAGTCCTCGTGAAGCGTCCGGGTCAGGAGTCTTTTATTCCAATATGAAATGAGTACACAGGTATTTTGGGGGCGACGTAGCTCAGGAGGTAAGAGCGGTTGTCTGGCAGTCGGAGGGTTGCCGGTTCAATCCCCGCACTGGGCGTGTCGAAGTGTCCTGAGCAAGAACACCCTAACCTCTAACTGCTCTGGCGAATGAGAGGCATCAATTGTAAAGCACTTTGGATAAAAGTGCTATATAAATGCAGTCCATTTACCATTTTTTCCTCCCAGACAAATTATTAATGGCAAGACTGCGTATTATACAGAGAATGAAACTGCACAGTGGTCACAGGGAATCAGGCAATGCACACACCTTCAACTTCTGTTGAAAATCGTAACTTTGCTTAAAAATTTGCTTTGGAGTTACTTCAGGTTGATTTGTTTCTTTTTTTTTTTAAACTGTTTTATTTTTTAAACTATGAACTTGCACATTTCCCAGCTGTAATTTCTGTAGTTATTTAAACTATCCTTCCTTGAACTATTCCAGTAACATGCCAGACCACACCCCCGCAGAAATGTGGCTATTCTGGTTTTCAGAGAGAGAGAGAGAGAGAGAGAGAGAGAGAGAGAGAGAGAGAGAGAGAGAGAGAGAGAGAGAGAGAGAGAGAGTGAGAGAGAGAGAGAGTGGAGAGAGAGAGAGAGAGGAGAGTGAGGAGAGAGAGATTCAACAAGCAAACAAACAAAAAATCTTCTGCTTTCCCCCTCACAGGTTCTGTGTAAAAATAATAAACTATTACGTGTGTTAGGCCTCCATCGACATGGTCTATGTGTAGCTCATCTGAGAAGAACAAGCGCTTGAAATCCAAAAAGCATCCTTAAAATTAGTTCTGATATGTTGCTCAATAATGGCATGTCAGACGACATCGTCTGTGGTCTCAAGGCTTTCTTCTGTCTCCAAAATACACTTCCAGTGGATTATCTTTGAAGAAAATAAGCACTCAATGTGCTTATTTGTTTTGAAGTTGGAGTGTGAGAATGATCTGTCATCACCACCAGCCACCACAGATGTTGTGACGTCCATCAAAACAAAACAAAAAAATAACGACACTTTAACTTAAACTGAACTCAGGCTGAAGGAGTGGGCGGAGCCGGTTTGACGGACAGCTCAGGTGGAGACCAGTGGAAAACAGGAGGCAGAGTCAGAGAGGCAGTTCTCAGGCATTTTAATACAAGCGCTCAGGAGAATACTGCAGCCACACAGAGTTTCAGAAATCTGCTCAGAATGCCAACCACCTCAAATATCACACCCTTTACAGGGGCTTTTATACAAAGTATATACTCTGATAATAATCTGTATGAGTGTGTGTGTATGTGTGTGTGTGTGTGTGTGCATGCGCATGTGTGTGTATGTGTGTGTGCGGCTGTGTGCATGCATGTGGGTGTGTGTCTGTGTGTGGCTGTGTGTGTGTGTGTGTGCGTGTGGGTATGTGTGCGTGTGCTTCTCCCTGTCTTTACTTACAGCTGATTTTCTCTTGACTCACCCCAGATCACACAGTTTTAAAGAGGTTCGAACAAAGTGAACCCCAAACCCAGGATAGAGGGGCTGAGTGAATGTGGTCTGGACTCTGTGCAGGAGGGTCATTGTGTCAGAGACGCTGTAGAAGGACAGAGTTCCTGCCTTGTGATCCAGGTACACTCCTATTCTGGAGGAGGGGGGAACAGGGATTTTTGTTCTCTCATTATTGTGCCAGAAAGAATAACTGGAGGGACAGCTGTTCAAACTCCAGGACTTCTCATTACCTCCCAGAGCACAGTCAACATCCCGCCCTTTCCTGCTGATCTCTTTATATGACACTGCTATAGAAACCCAATGATCCCCACTCCACTCAGCCTCCCAGTAACAGCGTCCAGACAGACCCTCTCTGCACAGCACTTGGAACAAGTCCTCAAATCTCTCTGGATGATCAGGATATGGCTGGATCTCTCCCACACGGGTCACCTCTCTGTCCCCCTCAGACAGACGGAGGTATTGATTCACTGTGTTGGGGTCGAGTGTGAGATGACAGGAATCTGAGGATAAAGATGTTACATTTCATACATGTTTTATGTCTTACATATTGTACATATTTGAAGTCAATATTTTCTTGCCTAAAATTTGATTACATCTTATTTTAGTTAATAATTTTCCCCATGCATTGAATTTTCAACTTTTACTAATATGATCTTAATTGTATTTATATAAATGCATATCGGTCTTGTAACTTTCTTCACACAGTCCTACTGCAGGACATATATTTATTATATATGATCCATCCGTTTAATACCAGGATGACTGCAGCTGAATTAACAGGGATCTGATGGAGGAGAAGATGTATGAGATCCCTAAAGAAAGTCACTTATGAATATAGAAAATAATACAAATCATCTTTTTATTCATGTTACCTCATGTTCTCACATTGCTTCATTCTTTAAATTTAAGTTTAATTACAGACTCACATTCTAAGAAGTTCTCTCTGGTCCTGGACTCTACGATATGGGCTTCTTCCACTGTGGAGAAAGTTTAACTCCGAAACATTACTTTATTTCACTATTTCCCAGGGAAATTTCACAAAGAATATTCAGGTAAATGAAAACTGATGTTATCCAGAATGCAGTATCTGTACCAGTTTCAATTATTATCCCAAAACTGAGCAAAGATGCGATGAGATGAGACAAGATGGTAATGTTTTATCATAAAATGACTGAGTTTTAGAACGTCTTCCGTTGGCATCTTCCCACAGTATCTTGCATAAGGGATGAAACATATTTGGTTCTTTGAAGGTTACACAAAGCTCTGAATGTGAATGCTTAAGGTTATGCTGAGCCAGCAAGGACTGCAGCCTAACATACTGGATACTTTGTAGGTTTCACACAGGTACAATTCACACATAAAAATCCACATTTTGGGTCATTTAGAGTTTGTGAGTACTTTAAAAATCAATCCAGAATATAACCTGTGAGACAGACTGAAATATCACTCAGTCCTGTTATTAATATATAACCTGTGAAAGTGCATTTCATGATGTAAAAGTGAATCTTAGGAAAAGCACCTCACCAGTGTGTTGTTTGCAGTTAGTAAGCACACTTTCTGTGGCTGGGTTTGTCCACCAATCTCTTCCAGAAAATTTGACGAACTCCATCTTGAAAATGTCCTCCACTTGCTCTTTCAGTTCAGAGACAGATTTCCTCACAGCCTCAAAAGAGATGTGTGGACTGACAGTGATGCTGGGTAAGTCTTCGGGTCCAGGAGGGGCACAGAGAGACTGACAGGTCTACAGATAGACAGACAGAGAACAGTCTCAATACAGATTCCTGTGCAGATGCCAGGAGCAGATCTTTGTAAATGAGGAACATGTCTGACAAAGTTATTCTTACCCTGAAATGGGGTAACAAAGGGAAACCAAAAAATACCCATTGATAAAAGTGGGAATATGCACTTCATACAAATGGGAGTTGTTTGACTATAAATGTAAAATTGCAGAGTACAGAGCCAAATTAAGAAAAAATATGTCTTTACCCCAAACATTATAAGGAGCTCTGCACATGTACAATGTTCACAGTACAGACCGTCAGAGAGCCAGTGATGTTACCTGGAGGAAGTGGATGTGATCCTCTGTGTGTGAAAGCTGCTCCAGCTCAGCATCTCTCCTCCTCAGCTCAGTAATCTCCTGCTCCAGTCGCTCCAGGAGTCCTTCAGCCCGACTCACTTCAGCCTTCTGATCTCTGATCAACTCTCTCACCTCAGAGCGCCTTCTCTCAATGGAGCGGATCAGCTCAGTAAAGATCCTCTCGCTGTCCTCCTCTGCTGCCTGTGCAGAGCGCTGTTAGGAGACAGAGAGAGGAGGGCTGTACATTTTAACTAGGCCTTTCACTCAGCTCTTACTGGGACCCCAGACAGCCTGTTCCCCACAGTGTGGCTCAGTGGGATTGAGCCCCAGAGGGCTGGAAAGTGACCCAACACTGGGCTCCTCACTGGCTGACTGGAGGAGAGCCCTGACTGAGCCCTGAAATGGCTCTTCCAGCAGCCAGCTGTTGTCTTCTCCTCTGGTCAGTACCCACCTTGAGTGACTGCACAGCCTGTCTCAGGTCCTGCAGCTCCTTCTCTCTCTCTTGGATTCTCAGATGAAATTTACTCTGTGTCACCCTCAGCAGCTTCTGTAAAGAAACACAAGCTATTTAGTTTTAAAAAAACTGGTGTCAACACTCCAGCAAGCCCTAAGGAATGCAAGGAACTGGGGGGTCACCGATCTGATCACCCACTCAATGAAAACACCCACGGAATCGCAATCTTCTAAACTTGCGAAAGAAACAAAGAGGAAATAAAAAAAATGAATGAATAAGCCAGTTACAGTGCACGTTGGAGTGCAGTGTGATGCACATGCAAGAAAACATGCGCTGTCATAAGTGCATGCAGGTCTGGATGCATGGCAAGCTTTTCACACAGATTCAGCCCATTTATCCTTTTTTCTTTCGCTGCAGTTATTATCAGTACTTTTGGGTTTTGTGTTATAAATTGAGCTCAGTGAAAACTGCCAGTTAAGAACTTCAGTCCTTACCTCTTTCTCAGTCCTTTCTGCCGCAGCTGAGACTGTATCATGGCCTCTGTGTTCATCCATCGTACACAGATAACAGATACCCTGTTGATCAGTACGACAGTAAATCTCCAGCAGTTTGTCATGATGAGAGCAGATCTTCTCCTGCAGGTTTCCAGTGGCTTTGACCAGTTTGTGCTTCTTAAAGGCAGGAGATTCATAGTGAGGTTGGAGGTGAGTTTCACAGTAAGAGGCCAGACACACCAGACAGGACTTGACAGCTTTGCGCTTTTTCCCAGTGCAGAAATCACACGTTACATCTCCAGGTCCAGCGAAACAGTGAGCAGGAGAAGCAGCTTGGAGTCCTGTCTTCTTCAGTTTCTCCACCACTCCGGCCAGCATGGTGTTTCTGCCCAGAACAGGCCTTGGGGTGAAGGTCTGTCTGCACTGGGGACAGCTGTGGACACCAGTATGATCATCCTGATCCCAGTAGCGCTTAATACAGCCCATACAGAAACTGTGTCCACAGGGAATAGCCACCGGATCCTTCAGTAGATCCAGACAGATCGGGCAGCTGAACTGGTCCTGATCCAGTAAAACTCCAGCTTCAGCCATTTCACAGCTCACACTGACAGAGACAGACTTAAGTTCAGTTTCTCTGAAACTGTGTGACAGAGAGTGGGAATGACTTCCTGGTTCCGCCCACAGCTGCAGGAGGTGTGGTGTTGGACTGAGGCCAGGCTGAGCAGAAAGCGCAGATTCTTTAAGGGAACCCCACCTGTTAAGACTTGTAGGCCTTAATACGGTGTGAATGCCTTCAATTATATAAATACGTCATGAAAACCACATGACCATGGCAGTGCACTCTGGGTAGTGACATTAAATGGTTGCTCAGTCTCCATTCCATTGTAAATGGACTGCATTTATATAGCGCTTTTATCCAAAGCGCTTTACAATTGATGCCTCTCATTCGCCAGAGCAGTTAGAGGTTAGGGGTTAGGTGTCTTGCTCAAGGACACTTCGACATGCCCAGGGCGGGGTTTGAACCGGCAACCCTCCGACTGCCAGACAATCGGTCTTACCTCCTGAGCTATATCGCCCATTGTTGTTGTCCATTGAGCGACACTGACAATGTCTTCTGTCCAGCCTTTTCAATTCGAGCCAGAGCGGGACGTTACTCAGCAGGAAAGCACCGAGGACAGCCCTCATCAAATAAATCAAAACAACGAGGATCGGGGGCCAGAGGAGAGGGAGAGGAGAGTAGGGCATAAGAGATGGTGTCTGCAGAGGAGAGGAGAGTAGGGCATAAGAGATGGTGTCTGCAGAGGAGAGGAGAGTAGGGCATAAGAGATGGTGTCTGCAGAGGAGAGGAGAGTAGGGCATAAGAGATGGTGTCTGCAGAGGAGAGGAGAGTAGGGCATAAGAGATGGTGTCTGCAGAGGAGAGGAGAGTAGGGCATAAGAGATGGTGTCTGCAGAGGAGAGGAGAGTAGGGCATAAGAGATGGTGTCTGTGCAGCAACTGCCTGCCGATGCCAACATTGATGGAAAAGTTGTCTGTAGTAAAGAGCTCTGCTTTTTTTTTTTTTTTTTGGTGAACCTGAAACATGTACATCATCCCCATTCATTTAAGTGACACAACGTTATTACTGATCCGCGCCATATATATCAGCTTAAGCTGGTGATGACACTTCTTTTAAATGCATAATCCCTAATGAAAATAGGTGCTGATACACTAAGATGTTTAGCTATTGAATCCATCCTATCCACAGATATCTCGTGTATCAGATCACACACAAATAGTGTGTCATTCCGTTGACATTTTTCACTATTAACAACCACAACCGCTGGACAAGACAACAGAGTTAACCTCCAGAATGGCCATTCTGTGTGGAGTTTGCATGTTCTACCTGCAGTGCATGTTCTCCACTGAACCACAGTGAGAGCCAGTATCTCCAAATGGAAAACACTTGGAACAGTTGTGAATCTTCCCAGGAGTGTGCCACAATTTCATCTCTAGCCTCAGTTAAAGTCAGTGTTTACGAGTCCACAATCAGAAAGAGACTGGGCAAAAATGGAATTCATGGGAAAGTAGCAAGGCAGAAACCACTGCTAACCAAGAAAAACATCAAAATCTCACCTCACATTTGCAAAAAGCACCTGGATGATCCCCAAGCCTTTAGGGATAATGTTCTATGGACAGACGAGTCAAAGGTGAAACTTTTTGGATATCACGGGTCCCATGATGGATAGCATAAAGCAAATAGCCTACATCTTTTCACAGTAAGTACATTGTATCAACAGTCAAATATGGTGGTGGTAGTGTGATGGGGTAGGGATGCTTTGCTGCCTTGGAACCAGAACAGCTTACCATTATTGAATGAACCATGAATTATGCTCTTTACCAGAAAATTCTTAAGGAGAATGTGAGCTGAAGCTGAAGCATAATTGGGTTATTCAGCAAGACAATGATCCAAAACACAAAAGCAAGTCCACATCTGAACGGCTGAAAAGAAACAAAAGTCTTGGAGGCTAGTCAAAGTCCTGACTTGTACCCTATTGAGATGATGTGGCAGGACCTGAAACGAGAAGTTCATTCTCAAAAACCTACCAAATTGTCTGAATTAAAGCAGAGAAGAGTGGGCTAAAATTCCTCCACATGAATCTGAGACTGATATCGAATTAATGGAAGCACTTGGTTGCAGTTATTGCCGCTTAAGCAAGTTTTTAAGTTTAAGGGGGCAATTACTTTTTCACATGGGTGATATGGGAGTTTGATAGCTCTTTTAAGTAAAGGAAATTATTTTGAAAAACGTGTGTTGTGTTTACTTGCCGTTGTCTGATTATGACATTTTGATATGAAACCATTCAGTTTGACAAATACGCGATAATGGAGGAAATGAAGAAGGGGGCAAATGCTGTATCACGGCAGTGTGAGTCCACTTAGGAGGGAGCGGGTGTTCGGGGACCACGGAATGACAGGCTTTGAGCCAGGCCGTTCCCAAGAGCCATTCTCCAGGAAATAACCGGACCAAACTGGTCCAAACCGGACCAGCCTGGCCATTACAGGCAAACCGACCAAACCGGTCTGTGGGCTTTCAGGCACTACGGGGCAGACAGGACGACACCGCCATTCCTCATCTTCGCCACGCCAGCCAGGCTGGATGGTATGATTAATACGACACGCCGATAGCTAGCATTACACTGCGGGGGAACAGGCCAACATCGAAGCGCAAGCAGCGTCCGGTTTCCCAAACGCCATCGGCACCCATTGACTGCACTGACGCTGCTATAAGCAGGGGCGTGGCTAGGAATTCTCAGGCCCCTGAAAGAATATTGCTCTGGGCCCCTCTTTGTCAATAAAATAAACAGATTTTTTTTTCAGCTGTGGGCCCCCACCCCAAAGCTGCTGTGGGCCCCTAGAATCATCCACATTTCGCCCCACTAGTGGCGACCCTGTTACACTACTGTCTCATTCCCCATTTGATGTCTGTAACTGGTTTGTCAACTGTTTTTTTTGTTTTTTGTGTGTAACTTTGTGTTTTATGTCAGGTCCCTGTTGGAAAAAGAAATTTTGATCTCAGTTGGGTTTTATAATGGTTAAAATAAATAACGGTTAAATAAATAAATTTAAAAAAACAACAGTGTATGTTTTAACTAGCTCCTTTAATGTGGAACATATCTGGCATAAGACGTTTCCGATGTGTTTCAGTTCAGAGGTCACGTTGTCGATGGATCTGATGAGGTCCCGTTGCGTCTGAACGGCGGTGTCGGTGGGGTCGTGCCCGCTGGCGTGACCCCGCCCCGCACCGGAGACGCTGCTGGGCCCAGGCGCGCTGTCGTCCTCCTGCTGCACCTCCTCGCTTCCCTCCTGCACCTCCTCACTTCTCTCCGGCACCTCCTCGGCCCCGGGCACACCCATTTTCTGATCCTCCGACTCTGGAGAGCACAGAAAATTGTGCACCGTGTTGGACCTGCAGTGTGTGTGGTCGGGCACATTCTTTCAAAGACTGTCGTTAAATTAATACATTACATGAGTGCAGATATTTTTCTACAGTCGTGGTGCACTGTTACCAAATAAAATGAAATATACCAGGCCGGCCAGTGGAGGATGGACTCCCCCTCTATAGCTGGTTTCCTCCTGAGATTTCTTCCCATCGGGAGTTTTTTCTTGCCACCTTGTGAGGATTTTTCTCTGCACTGGGGAGTTTTTTTTATTTATTTATCTCATGTTCTTGCTACTTGGGAGTTCAGGCCTGGTTTCTGCTCTTTTTCTGTTGCTCTGCAAAAAGCGTCTTCGTGACAACTGACTGTAAAAAGCGCGAAACAAACAAAATCTATTTGGGGAAAAAAAACTGACTTTTTACCTGTTTTCACTGCAGGTGGATTCGGCCATTTCAGTGAACTCATCCAGTGGCGGTAGCATTGCGCTCATGTGGATGTCCCCAATGATCGACGCCAACCGCTCATCCAGCGGGGAGAGCGGCGGAGCTCCCGCGCACCACCCGCCCACACCCACGCTTTCCCTGTGCGCCGATATGCGCTTTTTGGCCTGCACTTTGATGTCGAACCACTTCTTCTTAACTTCCCCCGCCGAGCGGTTCACGGCGCTGGACGCGTTCACGGCGGCGCAGACCCTGTGCCACTCCAGGCGCTTCCTCTTGTTGCTGACGCCCATGCTGACGCCGTTAAACAGTATGCTACGTCTCCTCTCCACCTCGCCCAAAAGAACTTCAATTTCGCGCTCTGTGAAATTCTTCTTCTTGCACTTGTGTCGCAACAGTGCCATCTTCTTGCCAAAAAAAACTGTTACAGGATTGCCCAATTTATATGCAAGGCGCATTCATAAAGGCCGTTTCATTAACCATGTATGGTTAATTGTGGGGAGTTAACCGGCGTTAATACGATGCTTATGCACGTGCACTCAATTTCCAGTGAGATGTTTTATGATAAGAATATTTGCACAGGGCTGAAAAAGAACAGTTTTATATATCACATACTTTCGTGCGCAGTATTAAACCTACGCAGTCTTTTAAAATAAGTCTCTGGAAACTACATCACTGGGTAGAATGAAGAATGGAAAAGCAAAAAATGTTTTTCTTTCTTTCTTGGGGATGCACACTTAGAGCGCCGATTCAACTAGACGTACAGTTCACTGTTGTGTTATTACATAATTACAATGCACAACTTTACATGATCTTCACATGTAGCTATAGTTAGCTGAACTACAAAGCAGCCAGTTATGTCATGACAGGTCCACTTGGTAAACACGGTAACTCGCCGAATGCTTGAAAATTCGCCACAAAAATTAACGCTGAGCACTGCCAGATTTACGTATTTAAACAGACACTGTTCTTTTCCCTCATCCGCTATACAGCCCTACCTTATTTTCAGCTAAGACGTGAAGACCAGCGGCCCTTTCATGAATTACCACCCCGGGACACGCTACCTAGCAACCACGGTAGGTTTCTTCTTTTTTGGGCCGCAAATGATGACATCATTACTAAGGGACGGAAAAAAGAGCATGTGGATATACGCAACTTCTGGCGGAAGTGCCAGAGAAGCTGCACTACTGTGGACTACTCTGGAGGAATTTATTTCATGACAACAGCCGGACTGCCACCCCTGTGGAACCCATAAAACACTTTTTGGTAGGTTCTGCGCACGTATGTGTAACGCTATGCATGTCGATATAGACATGTAGTCCAATTTCATATTGATTGTTATGTTTTTGTCATCTGAGTTGGCTTAGCCTGAGCTCGCATGGGTGGGGATCTGACTACATCTGTTTAAAAAAAAAAAATCAGGTCCGGGCATTTCTCTTACCGCAGACAGCATTGTTTGAGTCTGCATTTTATTTGACGGCATGCGTACGAAGCCGATGGGATGTTTATTTACTTACTGACATAGGCATGCGTCATTTTTGGGGAAAACCGTCTTGGCATTTTGTGTTTCGCTGGCCAGCTCGCTGCTGTTTGACAAGGCTGTCAGACAAGTTCGCGCACGCGCTTGATATGTTTATCTGGAGAATGTTTCTGCTGTATCGTTGTGAGGACGCTGTCACCTGTCTACTGTTAAATTAGTTACCTGCTTTACCTCCCGTTCACAGGTTCGGATCTTTTTTTTTTAAATACCGACGATGGTGAGTGAGTTTTTAATTCTGTTACCCATCTTTACCCATTTCTCTCACTTTATCTCCCCTCCCCCGATTCCTCAGTCTCTTCCTCTCTCACTGTTCCTCTCTCCCACCACCCTCCCTCTTTTCCCCCCTCCCTTATCTTATCCGCTTCACTAACTCTATCCCCATTCTCTCTTTCTCTCACTCTAGCTCTCTCTCTCTCTCTCAAATTCAAATTCAGAATGCTTGATTCGCGTGAAATACATCTGTGAATATTACCAAAGAAGTACATTTAGGAAAATTAACATAAATTGAACCAAGCCATTGCTGTCTCTCCCTCAGCACGGTCGAGTGAAGCTGAAGTCGACAGCTCAGCAGGAGGAGGAGAAGAAGAAAGAGAGAGAGAAGAAGCTGAAGGTCTACAAGGCGGCTCGGGATGCCTGCTTCAGCAAGGTTGACACTCGTCCGCCACTGTCCCCTGACCGCACCCGTACACTCCGGGCTTCCAGTGCCCAACCTCCCTCTCTGCTGGTGCTAACCGCAGCTGTCCGGGCTAACATCTGTGTGGCAAACTGGGAAAACTGGCCGGCCTTAAGTTTCACATGTTACTGATTTATACCGATGGAGGTTACCTGATCTAATTTGGTACCTTACCTTGTTTAGGGGTACAGTGTTAGTCACAGTCACATGGAAAACCTGGTTAAATCACACACACATGCATGCACACAAGCGTGCATTCAATGAGGTCAATGAAGATTTTTCCTTTATTTTTTTGGTATACGTGTTTATTGATTAGGGCGTGTTGGGTGTAAATATCGTCAGTTGTGCGGTGTTTTGGAATAAAGCCAGTCTGACTCAAGACATTATGTTCGGTAAGAAAGGCTTGTATTCGGGCATTAAGAATACTACAGAAAGCCTTCCCCAGATTACTGCTCATACTGTCGCTTGCTCTCTCGCTCTCTCTCTTCTCCCCCTCTTCCCCCCTCGCTCTCTCTCTTCTCCCCCTCTTCCCCCCTCGCTCGCTCTCTCTTTCTCTCTCTCGCTCTCTTTCTCTCTCTCTCTGACAGAGGAAGGAGGGCACAATGGATGTTGAAGCCTTGCAGCTCACTCAGCAGCTTCTGTCCTCCAACCCAGACTTTGCCACGCTGTGGAACTACAGGAGAGAGATCCTGCTGCACCAGGAGACTGTGCGGTGAGGACGCACTACAACTCCCACAGTGCACTGGGTCGTCTAGTAGAGACTGGTGGGAGATGAGCTTTAACTCTCACTGTGATGAATGCAGAAAGGGAGATGAGGAACGTAGTGCAGAGCCTGAACACAGTACATTTACAGGCATGCAGGCAGTTTGTATTGTTACTATTGTGAAATCTCTCTCTCCCCCCTCTCTTTCCCTCTCTCCCCTCCCTGCCCTCTCTCCCCCCTCCCCCCCTTCCTCTCTCCCCTCCCTCTCTCCCCCCCGTCCCTCTCTCTCTCTCTCTCTCTGTCCCTCTCCCCCCCTCTCTCCCTCCCCCAGGGCGGAGGAGGAGGTGCAGAAGCTGTATGAGGAGGAGCTGTCCTTCCTGGAGGGGTGTCTGAAGGTGAACCCCAAATCGTACGGGAGCTGGCACCACCGCGGCTGGGTCTCCTCCCGGATCCCCCGGCCCGACTGGGGCCGAGAGCTGGGCCTGTGTGACCGCTGCCTGGCGCTGGACGATCGAAACTGTGAGAGGGGGGCGGGGACGGGACGGGGGGACGGGGGGGGGGCTCGAGGGGTGGGCCTGTGTGACCGCTGCCTGGCGCTGGACGACCGAAACTGTGAGAGGGGGGCGGGCGGGACGACGGGACGAGGGGACGGGGGGACGGGGGGGGGCTCGAGGGGTGGGGCTGTGTGACCGCTGCCTGGTGCTGGACGATCGAAACTGTGGGGGGCGAGATTTCTTTTTGTGTTGTATTTGCTTTTTTGGGGGTGGGGGTGGGGGTGTGGGTAGGGGTGGGTTGTGGGTTTGTAAATAGGGGGCTGGGATAGGTTTTAAGGTAGTCGTGGAAAATTCAGTGTTTCAGTAAAGTAACATCAAAATTCCCTCTCTCCGTCTTTCTGAAAAGTGAAAGGGTTCTTAAATTTGTATATATATATGTATATATATATATATATATTCTTTTTTTAAATAATGTTGTGTTTGGTTTGATACTGCGGGTATCGGTGTTCTTTTTTTGGTTCCTTTTTCTTAACTTATTTTTTATTATTTTTTTTTATCTCTCTCTCTCTGTCTCCCTCTCTCTCTCTCTCTGTCTCTGTCTCCCTCTCACTCTCTCTCTGTCTCCCTCTCTCTGTCTCTCTCTCTCTCTCTCTCTCTCTCTCAGTTCACTGTTGGGACCACCGCAGGATGGTGGTCCGGCTCTCTGGTGTTCCGGTGGATCAGGAGCTGCAGTTCACCGATCGGCTCATCGGCTCAAACTTCTCCAACTACTCCAGCTGGCACTACAGGAGCACCCTGCTGCCGCTGCTGCACCCCCCCCAGGCCCCCGAGCGGGACCCCCCCTCCCCCAACACCCACTCGCACCGCGTCTGTGAGGAGCAGCTGCTCAAAGGTGCAGTACGCACACACACGCATACACACACATACAAGCACCCGCGCGCACACACACACACGCACACACACACATACAAGCACCCGCACACACACACACACACACACACACACACACACATACAAGCACGCACACACACACACACACACACATACAAGCACACACGCACGCACGCACACACACACAAACGCATGCACATGCACATGTATACATGCAAATGCACACACACAGGAGCACATGTTTCCACACACACACACACACACACACACACACACACAGACACTCACACACACACACTCACGCACACACACACACATTTGAGTATGACTTGGTGCTGTTTTGCTTCTGTGTCTCAGAGTATGAGCTGGTGCAGAACGCCTTCTTCACCGACCCCAACGACCAGAGTGCCTGGTTCTACTACCGATGGCTACTTGGCAGAGGTACGTGAGTGTGTGTGTGTGTGTGTGTGTGTGTGTGTGTGTGTGTGTGTATATGTGTGTGTGTGCCTGCGTGCGTGTGTGTGTGTGTGTGTGTGTGTGTGCCTGCGTGCGTGTGTGTGTGTGTGTGTGTGTGTGTGTCTAACAGCCTGTCTCTCTCTCTTGCAGCGGAGCGAGAGGAGATGATTAGCTGTGTGTATGTGAGCAGAGAGGGAGAGAGGCTCATTGTGGCTTTCTCCAGGCCAGTAAACGTGAGTACTCCTGCTCCTCATATCCCAAAATCGCCCCCATCCCCAATCCCCCTCTACCTACCCTTCTCTCATTCCTCTCTCTCTCTCTCTCTCTCTCTCTCTCTCTGTCTCAGGCCCTGTCTGTCGGGCTGCTCTTGGTGGTAGACGGGCAGCCCCTGAATGTGGACTGGAGAAGTGCTCACCCGCGATTCCGCCACAGCCCCGTCTGGGTATCCTTTCAACCGGGGGTCAAGGGTCAGAGGTCGCAAGGTCAGGAGTTCAGGGTCACCCAGAGATTTTACATAAAAGGGTATGCTTTTAATCGGGGGTCAAGGGTCAGAGGTCGCAAGGTCAGGAGTTCAGGGTCACCTGGAGATTTTACATCGAAGGTGAAAAGAATTTTGTTGCCTTCTTTTTGCCTCCCTCCCTCTCTCCGATATGTGATATCTGCATAATAAAGCTGCCAGGTATGGCAAATATGAATCTTAATATCTGATGAATTCCTGGCATATCGTACCATGATGAACGCTTCCTGTGACTCTGCCACAGAGAGAGAGAGAGAGAGAGAGAGAGAGAGAGAGAGAGAGAGAGAGAGAGAGAGAGAGAGAGATGGAGATGGAGATGGAGATGGAGATAGAGAGAGAGAGAAATATAGATAGATAGATAGATAGATAGAGAGAGAGTAAGAAAGTGAGTGAAGGAGCGCTTATCGGCGTGTGAAGCGAAGCGTCTTATCAGCATGCGAAGCGAAGCGTCTTATCAGCATGCGAAGCGAAGCGTCTGTTATCGGCTCCAAACGCACAGTGACCCTCCGCACGTTATCCCTTCATCAGCGCATGCCTGGCGGTCTGTCGGCGCGGAAACGGCACAGAGTGAAAAAACCGGTCGGGCGGCGTGGCGGCGGGGCGACGGGGCGGCGGGGTGGAAGCGGGCGACGGTCGGACGCTGCCGCTGATTTTAGGGCGTGTCCACGTTTGCGGGCTTCGCGCACGGTCCCTTCATACGGCCAGGTTATTCACCGAAGGGGGGGGGTCCCCTAGCCTGTGCCCTCGAACCTGCAGCCTTGGAGTACTCTTCAGCAGCTTTATCCTGTTAGCCCCGAACGTATTATCAGTTAAAATACGATCGCTGGATTATTGTCATTAATCGTTAATGTTGCTGCGGAGCCGGTTTGTTCATGCGGTTTTTCAGACTTGGTTTTTTGTTTCGACGCGTCCTGTCTTTGTACCGCAGGCTCAGTCATCTTCATCACACTGTTCACCGTCTCCCGCAGTGTGTCAGTGCGTCTCCCGCAGCGGGTCAGTGCGTCTCCCGCAGCGGGTCAGTGCGTCTCCCGCAGCGGGTCGGTGCGTCTCCCGCAGTGTGTCAGTGCGTCTCCCGCGGTGTGTCCCAGTCTCTCCACTTCCTGCCAGTGAACGGCTCATTTGAGTTTGAATCTGAAGCTGTGTTTGAGCGTAAACAGGGCGGGTTTGTGGTCTTTAACTCGCTGGCCTCGCTAGATCTGCGAACTGCCACCTGGGACCATCAGTGACTCCAGTAACGAACACAACCTGACCGTGCACTGGACCCAGAGGCACATACACAGGGACTGCGCACTTTACACAGGTAAGCCACGCCTGTACACAGGTACACTGGACCCAGAGGCATATACACATGATTGGTTAATTGCAGTGTACATTCCATTGTGCTCCAGAGCGCCCTCTGCTGCTTACGGTGTGTCTCTGTTCTGCAGGTCGATCAGAAAGCTGGTGCAGAGATTCAGCCACTGACCAAGAGCTTTTTAGGTAAAGACCTTGTGTGCGTGTGCGCGTGTGTGTGTATGCGTGTGTGTGTGCACATATGTGTGTGTGTGTGTGTGTGTGTGTGTGTGTGTGTGTGTACGCATGTGTGTGTGTGCGTGTGTGTGAGTCTCTTCTCCTTTCTTTTACTGATTTAACATCTTAAACGCAAAAGAATAAAGGTAAAGCAGTAAACTGGAAGATGTTTCAGCAAATTGAAATATTTCCAAAAATGTCAGTTTGTGCCCTGGTACCCAGTCAGTCATGTCTTACCAAGAGTCCGACCCGATGGGACTCTGTCAGCAGGAGGCGGGGTTTACCTGACCATTAGCTCCTCCCAGCTATGCTCCACGGGTTACGGACCGGTCCTCCGCTTCCTCTCTGGTTTTCTGCCGCCTCCTCCGTTCAGTTCAATCCAGTTCATGTCCGATCAGTTCAGTTTGGTCCAGTTGAGTTCACCTGAATTTAATTCAGTTCATTTCTGTTAATTTCAGTTCAGCTCTCCTGCTCCTACCCCTGTTGAAATTCAATATTTCATTCTTGTCATGTATTCTCTCTCTGAAATTCCAATTCAAACTCTCTCTCTGTTTCTCTCTCTCTCTCTCTATTTCTATCTCTCAGGAGTGATCTCTCTGTAGAGAAGACTTCAGTGCTGCAGTCAGAGCTGCTGTCCTGCACACAACTGCTAGAGCTGGAGCCTCAGAACAAGTGTGAGTTTTACTGTGTGTGTGTGTGTGTGTGTGTGTGTGTGTGCGTGTGTGTGCGTGTGCGCGCGTGTGCGTGCGTCTGATCTCGCTGGGTTATCGTCACTGATCTTAGTGCTGGGTCATGCTGGTCTTTCTCTTGCAGGGTGTGTACTGACCATAGTCCTCCTGATGAGGGCGCTGGATCCCCTGGGCTATGAGAGAGAAACCCTGGCCCACTTTGAGACCCTAAAGGTACACACTCACCGTTACCATGGTTACACACACTCACACCCGCAGTCACCACGGTTACACCCAGTCACACCTGCAGTTACCACGGTTGCACACACTCATACCTGCAGTTACCACAGTTACACACACACACACTTGTAGTTACCATGGTTACACTCACACTCACACCTACAGTTACCATGGTTACACGCACACGCTCACCCACAGTTACCACGGTTACACGCACTCCCACACCCACAGTTACCATGGTTACACGCCCACCCACAGCTACAGTTAGCACGGTTACAGTCACACTGACACATGCACAGTTATGCTCCCACGGGTGCACACAAACACATGCAGCACAGTTACTCAAACATGTATACATTAATACTCACACATGTACTGTATATTAACATGGCTGCTTGCCACTCACCCCCACACATATATCTAGATACAGACACACGTGTGTATGTGCTGATGTTTCTGTCTCTCTCGTTCAGGATGTGGACTCCATGCGTTCTTCTTACTACAGTGACCTGTGCAGTAAGTTTATGATAGAGAACACCATTCTCAAGATGGAGTATGCTGAAGTCAGAGTCTTCAGTTTGTCTGGAAAGGTACTGCCTTAGTGTGTGTGTGTGTGTGTGAGTGTGTGTGAGTGTGTGTGTGTCTGTGTGTGTAGGTGTGTGTGAGTGTGTGTGTGTGTGTGTGTGTGTCTAAACATCTAATCTAAACATCTGACGCCACACTGTCACGCACCCGTCGTAACTGCCATCGTTAATGTAGTCAGTTGCAAAAAGATCTTCTGGAAACTTGGCTTTCTGCTACTCAAGTGAAGGACATCAGACAGCAACTGAAATATATTTGGGCCCTTATGATGTATTTTATAAATGTGGACCTAAATAAAGAATTAAAATGTGTGTGTGTGAGTGTGTGTGTGTATGTATGTTTATGTGGCCTGTACTATTGGTGATCGCATGCTGTCATTTTCCCCTCCTTCACAGAAACTGACAACCCTCTGCCACCTGGACCAGCTGCTATTGGTCACTCATATAAACATCTCCTCCAATCAGCTGCAGACCCTGCCCCCTCAGTTTGCCATGCTGCAGTGTCTCGAGGTAAATCATGGCAGTGAGAGAGAGATAGATGGAGAGAGCGAGAGAGAGAGACCGACTGAGACAGAGAGAGACAGCGAGAGAGAGACAGACAGACAGACAGACAGACAGACAGACAGAGACAGATACTTTTTTGTATGAGACAGTCCTGTGGTCTTCCTGACCTCTGTCCTTTCTTACCATCGAAGGTTCTGGCTGTTAACGGGAGAATTCACAATCAGCCAGCCAATCAGAACACTTCAGTGAGTCAGCTGTGCAGCAGTTCAGGAGTAAACAGAGAGCGAAAGTGCAGTGCGTCCATTTTTGTGAATACTGCAGTAAATTAACGAGAAGGTGTCCTAAAAAAAACAGAGTGGAGTACCAACGATCTCTGTTCACACTCACAGTCAACAGCCCGGTCGATTCTAGTCCCAGTGGGTTCTGATCCCAGTCCGTTCTGATCCCAGTTCATTCTGATCCCAGTTCATTCTGATCCCAGTCTGTTCTGATCCCAGTTCATTCTGATCCCAGCCCGTTCTGATCCTCTCTTGCAGGTGCTGGAGGCGGATGACAACGTCATTGAGAGTCTTTACGGACTGTACCATCTACCCCGACTGGAGGAGGTGTCGCTGAAGAACAACCGTATCCTTTCTTTGGCGTGCTAATGCTAATGCTGTGTTTAAACTGGTGTTAATGCTAATGCTGTGTCTAAACTGGTGTTAATGCTAATGGTAATGCTGTGTTTAAACTGGTGTTAATGCTAATGGTAATGCCTTGTTTAAACTGGTGTTAATGCTAATGGTAATGCCTTGTTTAAACTGGTGTTAATGCTAATGGTAATGCCTTGTTTAAACTGGTGTTAATGCTAGTGGTAATGCCTTGTTTAAACTGGTGTTAATGCTAATGGTAATGCCTTGTTTAAACTGGTGTTAATGCTAATGGTAATGCCTTGTTTAAACTGGTGTTAATGCTAGTGGTAATGCCTTGTTTAAACTGGTGTTAATGCTAGTGGTAATGCCTTGTTTAAACTGATGTTAATGCTAATGCTAATGCCTTGTTTAAACTGGTGTTAATGCTAATGGTAATGCCTTGTTTAAACTGGTGTTAATGCTAATGGTAATGCCTTGTTTAAACTGGTGTTAATGCTAATGGTAATGCCTTGTTTAAACTGGTGTTAATGCTAGTGGTAATGCCTTGTTTAAACTGGTGTTAATGCTAGTGGTAATGCCTTGTTTAAACTGGTGTTAATGCTAGTGGTAATGCCTTGTTTAAACTGATGTTAATGCTAATGCTAATGCCTTGTTTAAACTGGTGTTAATGCTAATGGTAATGCCTTGTTTAAACTGGTGTTAATGCTAATGGTAATGCCTTGTTTAAACTGGTGTTAATGCTAATGGTAATGCCTTGTTTAAACTGGTGTTAATGCTAGTGGTAATGCCTTGTTTAAACTGGTGTTAATGCTAATGGTAATGCCTTGTTTAAACTGGTGTTAATGCTAGTGGTAATGCCTTGTTTAAACTGGTGTTTATGCTAATGCCTCGTTTTAACTGGTGCTAAGAATACCAGAGCTGTTTTAGCTGTAGTACTGCGACTACCAGCTCTTCTTCATGTGGCTGTCTCTCTGAAGCAGGTTCATTTATGAGCTGAACCTGCCATTTCAGCGGTTGCCTCTTTCCAGTCCTAATTATTAATACTCGTTAGGATCGGTTAATTATTCATACTTTATTATAGAAGAGAGTGTGCAGTCGGGAGAGAGCTGATGCCGCCATCTTGCGTCCAGCTTCTTTGACTCCTGGCAGAAATCTCTCGGATCTCGGACCTGAAGCCCCTGACCACCTGCCCCAAGCTGACCCGGCTCGATCTCCGTGGAAACCCGGTTATCCAGACTGCCAACCTCCAATCAGAGCTGGCCCAACTGTTGCCCTCGGTCACCGACCTCCTGCTATAACGGGGCAGTTCGTTGGCACGCGCCGCAGTTCCAGCTGTGGGGTGCAAGGGGTGGGGAGAGGCGGGGTGGGGTGGGGGTGGGTGGGGAGGGGTGGTGAGGGGGGAGGGGGGGGAGGGGGGGTGGGGATAGGCGGGGTGGGGTGGGGGGGGTGGGGTGGGGTGGGGTGTGGGGGGGGGGTGGGGGGGGGAGGGGGGGGGTGGGGTGGGGTGGGGAGGGTGGGTGGGTGGGTTTTGGGGCATGTGTGTGTTCTGTCTGTAATTTGCTCGTGGTTATTTATTCATGTTGGACAGTTTGGGGTCCCCTGCTGAGGTTCTCCCTCTCTGTCACAAGCCTACATCTGTGTGTATGGGCAGCCTCTGCCTTGTCGTGTGCGCAAGTGTGTGTGTGTGTGTGTGTGTGTGTGTGTGTGTGTGTGTGTGTGTGTGTGTGTGTGTGTGTGCATGTGCGTGCGTGCGCGTGTGTGTGTATGTGCGTGTGTGTGCTGTAGTTTGCTGCATCACCTTGTCTTGGTCTTATGTTCTCACACACAAGCAAACAAAATATTATCACAAACACACAAAAAAGCACACATGTAACAACTCAAGTGCACACAAATGCAGACACACGCACACACACACTGCACACACTGCGCACACACACTGCACACACACACACACACACACACACACACAGACACACACACACTGCGCACACACGCACAAATCACCATAAGTGCATCCCTCGCAAACGCACACACACACACATACCACATACAGACACACACGTATACACACACACACGCATACCACATACAGACACACATGTACACACACACACACATACACACACACACACACCACATACAGACACACACACACACACACACACCACATAGAGACACGCACACACACAAAACACACACCAGTACAGTGTTCCACTGGTGGGATGGTAATTAAAATAGGTGGGTCTTTGGGTGGGAGCAGTGAGGGAGGGGCTGTAATAAGAGGCTGGCGAAAGAGGGCGTGGCCATAAAAGAATGTAGCGATCACTGAGCGGTGATTGGGTGAATTTGAAGAAAGCAGAGGGACCTGTGATTGGGTGAAATGGCTGTACATTAAGGCTTGTAAAAGGGGATGCAAAACTACACCCTGTGTCAATAAAGCTGCCTCACTGCATCACTGCCCCTCCGGAGTGTCTGTGTGTCTTTCCTGCCTGTGGTGTTCCGTCCAGAGTGGGTCCGCACCTCCGACTCCGTCCAGCAGAGGGAGCCAGCGAGAGTCGTCCTGCTTCCTGTAAGCAGAAGGCCAGGTAGGAATGAATCTGGGTTCACTCTGGGTGCAGTTCATGAATGGATCAGGGGGCTTTGGTCTCTTTTTGTTCTTCTTCCATGAGCTGAAGAATATAAGCAAATGATAATAATAATAAGTATTATCATTATTATTATTATTATTATTATTACAGCTTGCTTAAAATGCGCATTAATTTTTTTAAAGTATCTATTCTTAAAGATAAAAACCAGTTAAAAGTTATGGTTATAAGCCTCGCTGCTGAATACTTGGGCCTTGATTGCTTGTGCATTTCCAGCGTGTGAATCACATTTTTACACACAGTTCACACAGCTGGATAATTGCTGATGCCGTTCAGGTGAAGTTCAGGTGAACTCGGGTACGAGGGCCAACCCCTCCCCGGGAGTGGAAACTGCAACGACAGAGCTGCTGGGGCCTCGTCCGCCATTGGCCCGCCGATGTCGCGGTTCTAAAAACACGCTGACGCATTGCGTTATACGCGTTACTGGATAGCGGAAATCAGTATCGCGTTTGTTCGCACAACATTTCTCCTGAGGGAGCGACTGGGTCTGACTGTTCTCTCAAAAATTACAGGAATGTTGTGATGGTGTGTGTGTGTGAGAGAGAGAGAGAGAGAGAGAGAGTGAGAGTGAGACAGAGAGAGAGTTTTGTGTGCGTGTGCATTTGTGTGTCTGTGTGAGACCGAGAGTGAGTGTGTGTGTGTGTGTCAGTGAGACAGAGAGTGTGAGTGCGTGTGCTTGTGTGTGAGAGAGTGTGAGTGTGTGCATGTGTGGGTCTGTGTGAGACAGAGAGGGTGTGAGTGTGTGTGTGTGAGACAGAGAGACTGAGTGTGTGTGCATGTGTGTCAGTGAGACAAAGAGAGAGTGTGTGTCTGTGAGAAAGGGAGAGGTTGTCTCCCTCAGTGAAAATATGGAATGCGTAATGCCCTGATGGTTTGATTGGCAGTTCATCTCTGTTCTCACACTTCTGTCACTGTTGCTCAGAATGCTCCGGTCCCTGGGAGCACCTGCCGGCCATTACTCACTTCCTGTTGATCCCACAATCACCCTTCCTTTTACAGGCAGGAAGTGACATCCGTGCGTTTGCTCCACAGTACACCTTAAAGGTTAAAAGGTCAGCCTCGTGTGGTCGTGTGTGAGTAAGAGGGAGGTGGAGGGTTCTGTGTGCGTGTCCAGGAGGAGGTGCGGTAGATCCTACGGGGCTAGATGTGAGTGCGGGGGTACCATAAATCTGTGGGTGGAGCCCTTCTCGAGCTGGGACGGGGGGGGGGGGGGGGGGGGGGGGGGGGGACGTGCAACGTTTCTCTTTTCAGGATCGGTTGCGTGAAAACAGACTGCCCGACAGGTCCACGGTGTCTGCTTTGGCCATGAAATACGGCTTTTCGTCAGAGGCGAAGATCTCATCCACATGCTGGAGTGTGCATGTGAGTGAGCGAGTGAGTGAGCGTGAGTGAATGAATGTGAGTGTTCGGGTATGCATGCGCATGCACGCGCGAATGAATGTGTGTTGTTATGTGTGATCGCGTATTAGTTTCAGCCAGTGAAAAGTGTTCCCTACGAGTGCCTAAACTCACCAGATATCACCACTGAGAAATAATAAATGTGTGTGTGTGTGTGTGCGTGTGTGTGTGTGTGTGACTTATGGAACAAACATATATGCTCATATATTGACATATATATTGACATATATGAAATAATGCAATTGAATATATGGATGGACACCCTATATATTTTGCAAAGTGTCCTCTCCCACTGGTGACCCAGCTTCCCTGGCATTACAAAACGACATGCCATGTGGAGCCATATATGTTTTAAATGGATGCATTTTACAATATATTAAGATCAATATATTGTTCATATTTTTACAATATATGGAGAATGTGATCTCATATGTATTTTGCAATAAATGCATAATATATGGGAGTATATATTTTTGTTGCGCAAGGTATGTGTGTGTGTGTGTGCGCGCGCGCGCGCGCGCGCACCTCTTCCATGAGGAATGCACAATTTGTTGGATCGCTCTGGAAACATCCTGGCAGTGTTCCGGGACTTCCAGCATGTGAGTGGGGAATTTTGTTCCTTAAATGGACTTTTGAAGACAGAGACTGTGTATTTTTGTGCGTACGTTTACATAACTAATATAACTATGACTATTATCGATGCATTGCATGCCGATAAAAGCCCGCTGCCTAACTTATTTTCGTACAGTTGCCTAACACACAATCTCTCTCTGTCTCTCTCTCCCTCTCTGGCAGAATGGAAGAACGTTATCTTGCCCCCGCGCAGCTCTCCTAACTTGTGACTCTGTGAGCGTGACTCGCTCCGCGGTCCCCCCCCATCCGCGGGGCCGCGGGGCCGCGCGCCGGTACCCTTCGGGTTGCCTCGCGCTAGCATCGGAGTCCCACCGATAACTACTGTCAGCAATACAGTGACTCCATCCGCCGTGACTCATGTCTGTACAGTAAGACAGTCGCTGTCTAAGATGGTCTGTGGGCGTATAAATCTGCGTGCCACGCCCCGCCCGCCCCACAATACAGGGAGGGGTGCAGGGGTGAGCAACGAGGGAGGGACGAGGAGGGGGGCGGGGGTTGTGCCTATTAATGTCCTCTTGGGACACGCTCCTTTAGGGAATTTAAAAAGCCCGTTTGCCCATTTTGGAGACTGAGGATACTCTCTAGACACATTCCTCCGAGGACACCGCGAGGGACAAGCGAACTGGAAAAACGAGCATAAAGCGGACGCTGTCACTCAGTTTTACGTATTAAAGAGACGCAATAACTTAAACTGTGATTTTTTTTCCACGCAGCTTTTCGACAGCTCCCTATCGTAAAACATCGCCTGCCTCACAAACAGCAACAAAGTAAGGCTTATATTTTTGTTTTATTCTTTCATGCTTTTTCAAAAATTGTTGTTCTTAATAATGTGAGTGACAAACTTTGATTACGAACCTACAACTGCGGTGGTTTCCAGTTTCTGGAATTTAACGCATGAACTGGAGCGGAACCAGTTCACAGGGCGGCGCTTTCCTCGGTCTTCTGTCCCATTATTTATCTTAGGCTAGTGAGTCGGATTAAAAAGTGCAGTGGAAACTAGTCAGCCGCTCTGCATATCAATGTCACTGACGATCATGATGTAACATTATTTGTTGTTTTGGGGGCGTTTCAAATTAAGCAAATTAAGCGTACTTGCGGAGCAGGGACTACACCTGTTGCCACAGTGACCGGAACAACTGGCTGAAGGTATCTGTGTCCCTGGCTTCGAACAGGACCGGCCGGGGCGCTCCCTCCCCAAGCCAAGCTTGCGCGTTAAAATCTTGTGATATATCACTGGGTCAGATTTACAGGGTACATCTGTATTGATGCATGTGGGTGTTTAGTAGTGCCAGCAGTTCTGTGTGCGTGAGAGAGCATGCGCATCAGTGAAGGAGAGAGAGCGAGCACTTGCTCACGTGCAGGAAAAATCTTTTTTGAATAGATATTCATAACCGGAACAGTTCTACCACATTGTTAAGATGCCTCTCTCTTTCTCTCTCTCTCTCTCAGTGTCTCTCGCTCTCTCTCTTTCTCACACACACACACACACACACACACACACACACACACACACATACACTCACGCACACACTTGGTCTCTCACATGCATTCGTTCTCCCTGTTTTTCTTTCCTTTTCACTAATTTTTCCTTTATTTTATTCAAGGCATTGGAGAAACCACTGCTTTTGCAGTTAACTCCCTTTATTCATTTTTTAAAAATAAAAACAATAAAAAAGAGGTCTTGACCGAGGGAAAGTTTTTGTGCTGGGAAAATGTTCTGCCGGATCAGAGGCTTGAGTGTGCTGCTCCCTTTGCAGGCCTCCATCTGCCCCTCGGTTCATCTGTAGATGTTTTATTCTGTCACTGCAGTGACGGTTTTCCTAATATTTACCCTTTTACCTTATGGTTACATGCATATGCATATGCACAAATGAGCATGTGTGTGTGTGTGTGTGTTTCTTTGTGCGTGTATGTGTGTCCTGGTTTGCATGCACGCATGCATGTGTGCTTGTGTGAGAATTACCCAGCTCTAAGATCAGTGAGAATAACCCAGCCATGAGATCAGTGAGAATAACCCAACCATGAGATCAGTGACGATAACTCAGCCCTGAGGTCAGTGAGAATAACCCAGCCCTGAGATCAGTGAAGATAACCCAGCCATGAGATCAGTGAGAATAACCCAACTATGAGATCAGTGACGATAACTCAGCCCTGAGGTCTGTGAGAATAACCCAGCCCTGAGATCAGTGAAGATAACCCAGCCATGAGATCAGTGAGAATGACCCAGCCCTGAGATCAGTGAGGGTAACCCAGCTCTGAGATCAGCTAAAATAACCCAACCCTGAAACCTTGTGCTCTCCATGTGCCATGAGACAGAGAAAAGGAGAGAGAGAGAAAGAGAGAGAGAGAGAGAGAGAGAGAGAGAGAGAGAGAGAGAGAGAGAGAGAGAGAGTCATAAAGGATAAATTCTGATGCATTTTTTTTTGGTCTTTAGAAATGCGTTTGTTTTGTTTTCAGATGCTAGGCCGTTTGGCCAGAGGTCAGCAGTTTACGATTTGGGTGTCTGGGTGTTTCTCAGAGTGCTGTTGCGCAGGCACGTTGGCACTCCTGCTGCATTTCTTTCCTTGCAGTTCCAAATAACGAGCTTTTGAGATAAATAACTTTAATCCCCGAAGATGAAGCATGCGGTAGTAACTGGAACAGTGGTGTTACTGAACAACAGCTGCAGCACATTAGAAATCAGCTTCTGCCCATACTAGATTTCTTCTTAATTTCTTTATATATGTAATACCGCACACACACACACACACACACACAGTACAGAAAAACATAAACTGCATTGTGAGGTTGCTGTTTTGTATCTGTCGTGAGGTAGAAAGCCCGTTATATGTCACATGGTACATGTTGTGTGCTTGGGGGGGGGGGGGGGGGGGGGGGTGTGGTGATGTCATAAGGGGGCGGCGTCGGGCCTCTGTTTGGGTGTGGACCTCCTTTGTTTCGGGGGATTTGCAGTGTAATTACTTCATAACCATGAGCCAACGGGTGAAAAATGCAGGGTTAGTCAGTAACGAGGTGAAAGAGAAGCAAAAGGCGTTGAAGGTAAAAAGACAGTCTTTCAGTATTACCACATCCATGACTGTTATTGGCCGAACTGCGAGTGGAGCTTTAGTTTGATCCTTTGGAGGAGCTGCTGTTAGAATTTACAAATTTAAGTAAAATTCTTTCTCTGTGCAAATGACCTGGAGCTTCAGTCGACCGATGCTGCTCTGCCATAAGACTCTGTCTGAATCAGCACACTTGCCCACTATTGAGTATGCAAGTCACATTCAACCAACGCACTTGTCTACTATTGAGTACGCGAGAGGCATTCAACCAGCGCACTTGTCTACTATTGAGTACGTGAGATACATTCAACCAGTGCACTTGTCTACTATTGAGTACGCGAGAGGCATTCAACCAGTGCACTTGTCTACTATTGAGTACGCGAGAGGCATTCAACCAGCGCACTTGTCTACTATTGAGTACGTGAGATGCATTCAACCAGCGCACTTGTCTACTGTTGAGTATACAAGTCGTATTAAAGTTGTATACAACTTGTGTGTTCTGACTCTGGGGTGTGACTGGCTTTGGCGGTAAAGGCCCCCCGCTTCACTCTGTCAGCGGCCCCTCAGACAGCTGTTGGCCTTTGACCTTTGACCCACACTTGACCCCAGTTGTTATGGCAGTGGTGTGAATACGCCCGGGCAGGCCTCGAGACAAGGTGCCACTAAGAGGGGGAGAGAGGCAAAGAGAAGAGAGAGAGCGAGAGCAGAGACTTCATTCGTCTTTTAGTCAAGAAACTGTAGCCGGGGCCAACCCAAAAGGAGTTGTGGATATTTATCAGGTCTGTGTGTGTCTGGCCCAGCGGTTCGGTATGAATGTGGGGGCGGGGGCAGACCTGCGTGTGTACGTCCTGTGTTTGTAGTTCTGTCCTGTTCCAGAGTATAAGCATGAGATAAAAAAGGGCCCCTTCATATGACCCTCCCTAACTTCCATCAGTTACTCTGTAAGCTGCAGTAATTGTGCCTTTGTTTATAGATTATGATTCATTGCTGTAGTGTGTTATATTTAATTATATCGCAGTATGTTCCCATTTCCATAGGGGGCGCTGTGTAGGGTTGCCAGATTAAAAATCTGTGAAAACCGGACATCAGCTGGAAGCTTAATCTTAATGGGGTGGGGAGCTGCACCAATGGTGGGGGTGATGGTGTGGGTGGGGGGGGGGGGGGCATTGTTATCGGAAGGGATTGCAGAAAGAGGTGAGGTTCGCACGAGAATTCATTACAGACTATCGGTTAAGTTTTTCAATCGCTTGCTCAGATCGGGCATTATGTTGTCCTGTCGGGGCCCACAAACCGGGCCTGTGCGAGTAATTTGAAAGGAACCCGGCGTGATTTCTGTCTGGTTAGGCCTTAGGCCTCAGTGGGCAGGGTCTTTGCGCTGGGTCCTGAGGTCTCACCCACACCTGTAGAACCTTTTTTTCTTCCAGGTCTCAGGAGGATATGTAGTGCAGTTAGCAGGTTGGCATTCGTTACAGGATGACACATCTCTCCTGTAGAAGCTCTAAGGGTGTGATTGGCTCCCTTGGCTGGGGACCCTGGTCTTTAGCCAGCTGGATAGCGGTGTCCCTTGTTGTGCTGTGTAGCCACAGTTTTGGAACATGCAGCAGACCAGCCATTACAGACTCATATGTATGCAAGCATGCATGCAGGTGTGTGTGTGTGTGTGTGTGTGTGTGTGTGTGCGTGTGTGTGTGTGTGTGTGTGTGTGTGTGTGCAAGCACGCGTGTGTGTGTTTGTGGGTGTCTGAGCCTCTCTTCTAAGAGTTCCATGAGGGGGATGAGTTGGGATTGGGGTGGGGTGGGGGGGGGGGGGTGGCTTTGGGTGAATAGAGAGGGGTACAGCGAGGCCTGCATTCCACACACTCCGGCCCTTTTGTATTTTTGGTTATGGGACAGCCAGAGAGTGGGGGGGGGGGGGTGGGGGGCAAAATCCCTCTTCCTTTTTCTCCATTAATTGCCTGTTATTATATTCTGAATCTTGCTCTCTCTTTCTCTCTCTCTCTTTGGGACACGGTGGGAAAGTCGTGGGTTCCAGCTTGTTAGCTGGCTGTGGCTGTCTGTCTGTGTCCCCAGTCCTTCTCAGCTCTCTTTCTCTCTGGCTTGTTTTCTTTCGTGTCCTGGTGGGGGGGGGGGGGTGGGGGGGCGGGGGGTGGGGGGCAGACCTATTCAGTCTGTGAGACTCTGGCATGAGTTACCAACCTTTCTCTCATAACTAGCCTCTCCCCTATTTTCAACATTTAATGTTATTCTCTCCCTCCCTCTTTTCCTGTCTCCCTCCTTATCTGATCCACACACACACACACACACACGCACACACACACACACACACCGAAATGCACACACACACACACGCACACACACACACACACACACACACTCACTTCACACTCCCTTCCTCTCTGTCTTTCTTTCTTTTTCAAACAGAGACAGACTCACATACTTGCACACACACACACACACACACACACACACCTTTGTCTGCTCTTTTCCCTTATTTAGTCCCCTTTTTGTCATTCTGAATGTGAGGACTGGACTGGCCTCTATTCAGTCTCACATGCATTGTGAGGACCTCTGCCATTGTGGGGACACGGTCTGTGAGTAGCAGCCCCGTAGAGAGGGCCAGGAATGTGGGAAAGTGAATTACCCAAAAAAACAAGAACAGAGGCTCCCGTGGGGTAAAGGGAGGGATGGAGGGAGAGAGGGGGGAAACTGTCAGATTAAAATAATAAAAAACATTGTTCACAGAAAGAATAGCTGATAAAGGAGGAAGAGGGAAATGTTGACTCTGGGTCCTTTAAGGACACAGGCATCGAGGTGCACAGCTCTACACAGGTGTGTGCAGGTGTGTGCAGGTGTGTACAGGTGTGTGCAGGTGTGTACATGTGTGTACAAGTGTGTGCAGGTGTGTGCAGGTGTGTACATGTGTGTACAGGTGTGTGCAGGTGTGTGCAGGTGTGTACATGTGTGTACAGGTGTGTACATGTGTGTACAGGTGTGTGCAGGTGTGTACATGTGTGTACAGGTGTGTGCAGGTGTGTGCAGGTGTGTACAGTTCCAGACTTTATTGTTTTTCCGTACCCACTACCTGCCACACCTATGTATTTAAATTTGTCGACCAGCATTATACTCATAAGCATAAATACTTCCAAACAGCATTTAAATGTTTAATCCCAGTTTTCAAGTTATCGTGACCCATAATGGTGGCTGTTAATATCCTTGCTAACAACAACAATGGGAACGGCTTTGCAGTATCGCCACCTCACGACATTATGATCGGAAATGGATAATAAATTTTAATCATGTCAATATATACTCTCTCTCTCCCTGTTTTTGTACAGTAGCCTAACACACATTCTCTCTCGCTCTCTCTCTCTCTCAGGATGCCAGTGGAAACGGTGTCCCACAGAGACCGGTCAGCGATCGGGAGGTTCCCTTCTGTCACCCTGGGCTGGGGGGAGGAGCCTAGCACAGAGAAGGAGGAGTCAGAAAAGGGGGAGGAGCCAGTGCAGGAAGGGGCGTGCCGCCGCTGGTTCCGCAGGATGTGCCCGTGCTGCTGTCGCAAACCCACCGACCCGAATGACATCACGGATACCGTCGTCACGGGGATCAGCGAGGACGGGGAGAAGCCGTATCAGCCCCACACGGGGGTCAGCGAATTGGACGGTATCTAGTCAGCCAATCAGACGAGCCCGTGTGGAATGGGAGTGTAAAACGCGGAGACATTTAAATAAACACTATGTGTTTCTTAATTTATGTCTACATTTTATAAACACATTAAAATAGGACAGAACATTTATTTGATGCATGTTAGGACGTGTCTTATCATATGTGCCAGTATACCAATAAACATAACATAAAAAACTAACACACACACACACACACACACACACGCACACACCCACGCACGCACGCACACACACACACACACACACACAAACACACACACACACACACACACACACAATTCATTTTGATCTCCCTCTTTGCGTCCCTCAGAGTTGACGTTGACCGTCCGCTCAGTAGACCTGATGAAATCAAAGAAGGGCCAGATTCGGAGCTTGCACCATACAGATCGTTACCATGGCAACGACCTCATCATACGTCGGGGTCAGACCTTCCAGATGTGGCTTGAACTCTCGCGACGTTTTGACCCCAGCACAGACAAACTGCACCTGGATCTGAGGATGGGTGAGGCAGTCTTCCTTTATACAACTGCGCAGTCACGCATATCTGGGCATTCAGCTGCGCAGTCACACGCATACCTGCGCATACAGCTGCGCAGTCACATGCATACCTGCACATACAGCTGCGCAGTCACATGCATACCTGCACATACAGCTGCGCAGTCACACACATACCTGCACATACAGCTGCGCAGTCGCATGCAAATCTGTGCATCCAGCTGCGCAGTCACACAGTGTGTGTGTGTGTGTGTGTGTGTGTGTGTGTGTGTGTGTGTGTGTGTGTGCATGAGAGTCAGAGCTGCTGCAGGATTGGTCATGTGAGAGTTTGCGCTTGTGAGGAAGGGGTTATGCAACAGATCTTTGTGCTGATGACACGCATTTTTGAAGAGCTGAACTTTTTTATACCAACGTCTGGAACTCATCTGTACACAGCTGTGGTCTAATGAGTAGACGCAGTCCCACCGAGAACTCTGTGTGTGTGTGTGTGTGCGTGTGTGTGTGTCTGTGCATGTGTCAGTCTGTATGTGTTGTTTGTGTGTACATGTATGTGTATTTGTGTGTGTGTGTGTGTGAGTGTGTGTGCATTTGCATGTGTGTGTGCGTGTGTGTGTGTGTGTGGGTGTTTGTGTGTGTGGATGGGTGGGTGTATGTGTGTGTTTCTGTAAGCATTTCAGTGAACCATAGTATTTGCTTGTTGCTACGGTGTGTTTTGACTACTGTTTCCCTGGTAACAGTGATCTCTTGCCCAGGCTTGTTTCCAGTAAGATGTAAAAAAAAAATTTTTAAAAATCATCCCTCTTCTCACTGACAACCCACTCCTACACCCAACCTCTCCCTTTAATAAAAACCCACAACCAATTAAAACAACTTTATTTCCTCTCATCACACACGCTCTCTCACCTACAGCCAGCGCACATCATGACATCATACCAGATCCCATTAATAAAAAAAACGAAACGTTTACAAAGGTGAGTGGCTCTGTATTCCGTATGAAATGCACACAGGCATCGCACACATCACCGTTCTGTGCATTTAGCAGATGCTCTTATCTGGAGTGGCTTGCACAGGTTACATTCTTTTACACAAAGTCTGTTTACACAGCTTGGTATTTTACTGGGGCAGTTTAGGTGAAGCACATTGCTGTGTGAGGGCAGTGTGACGTATGGCGTACCATATTTCAGCGTGATTGGCTGTGGAAGCTGCAGGGTGCCACGTGATTGGCTGTGGACACTGTGGAGTGCTGTGTGATTGGCTGTGGAAGCTGTGGAGTGCTGTGTGATTGGCTGTGGAAGCTGCATGGTGCCGCGTGATTGGCAGCTGAGATGACCGTGTGTCAGCGCTCATCAGTGACCCCGTCTGGTCAATTGTGTACCCGCGGTGCGCACGCAAAGCGTCTCCGTACGAGCCGAGCTCGTGGACCTCGCCGGTGACTGGAAGCGCCGGTTTGGGAGGCGCACGCGAGTTTGGTGTATTAATACTGTTTTACAGGCTAGCGGGTGTATTAATACAGTGTTACTGGCTGGTGTATTAATACAGTGTTACTGGCGGGTGTGTTTATACAGTGTTACAGGCTAGCGGGTGTATTAATACAGTGTTACAAGCTAGCTGGTGTGTTTATACAGTGTTACTGGCTGGTGTATTAATACAGTGTTACTGGCTGGTGTGTTTATACAGTGTTACTGGCGGGTGTGTTTATACAGTGTTACAGGCTAGCGGGTGTATTAATACAGTGTTACAAGCTAGCTGGTGTGTTTATACAGTGTTACTGGCTGGTGTATTAATACAGTGTTACTGGCTGGTGTGTTTATACAGTGTTACTGGCTGGTGTATTAATACAGTGTTACTGACGGGTGTGTTTATACAGTGTTACTGGCTGGCAGGTGTATTAATACAGTGTTACTGGCTGGTGTGTTTATACAGTGTTACAGGCTAGCGGGTGTATTAATACAGTGTTACAGGCTAGCTGGTGTGTTTATACAGTGTTACTGGCTGGTGTATTAATACAGTGTTACTGGTTGGTGTATTAATACTGTTTTACAGGCTAGCGGGTGTATTAATACAGTGTTACTGGCGGGTGTGTTTATACAGTGTTACAGGCTAGCGGGTGTATTAATACAGTGTTACAAGCTAGCTGGTGTGTTTATACAGTGTTACTGGCTGGTGTATTAATACAGTGTTACTGGCGGGTGTGTTTATACAGTGTTACTGGCTGGTGTATTAATACAGTGTTACTGACGGGTGTGTTTATACAGTGTTACTGGCTGGCAGGTGTATTAATACAGTGTTACTGGCTGGTGTGTTTATACAGTGTTACAGGCTAGCGGGTGTATTAATACAGTGTTACAGGCTAGCTGGTGTGTTTATACAGTGTTACTGGCTGGTGTATTAATACAGTGTTACTGGTTGGTGTATTAATACTGTTTTACAGGCTAGCGGGTGTATTAATACAGTGTTACTGGCTGGTGTATTAATACAGTGTTACTGGCGGGTGTTTATACAGTGTTACAGGCTGTTACAAGGTGTTACTTGTTTACTGGCTGGGTGTGTTTATACAGTGTAATACAGGGTGTTTATACAGTGTTACTGGCTGGTGTGTTTATACAGTGTTACTGGCTGCGGTGTATTAATACAGTGTTACTGGCGCTGGTGTGTTTATACAGTGTTACTGGCTGGTGTACTGACGGGGTGGTTTTATACAGTGTTACTGGCTAGGTGTGTGTTATACAGTGTTACAGGCTAGCGGTGTACAGTGTTACTGGCTGGCGGGTGGTGTGTTACTGGTTAATACAGTGTTACAGGCTAGCGGTGTATTAATACAGTGTTACAGGCTAGCGGGTGTATTAATACAGTGTTACAGGCTAGTGGTGTATTAATACAGTGTTACTGGCTGGCAGGTGTATTAATATAGTGTTACTGGCTGGTGTGTTTATACAGTGTTACAGGCTAGTGGTGTATTAATACAGTGTTACAGGCTAGCGGTGTATTAATACAGTGTTACTGGCTGGCAGGTGTATTAATATAGTGTTACTGGCTGGTGTGTTTATACAGTGTTGCTGGCGGGTGTGTTAATACTGTTTTACAGACTAGTGGTGTATTAATACAGCGTTAACTCCCAGAAGGGGTTGTGTGCTTGAATTACAGTAGGGTGAGCAGTCTGTGGGGAACACCAGGTTGTGTATTAATAGCCCCCCAGTGCTGTAGCTGGTGACCCCTCTGTGTATTTATAGACTGCGCAGTACAGAAATTTAGACAATGTAAATGTGTGCGTGTGTTTGCGTGTGTGAGTGTTTGTGCGTGCATGTGTGTGTCTGTGTGTGCATGTGTGTTTCTGTGTGTGCATGTGTGTATGTGTATGTGTTTGTGTTTGTGCGTCCATGTGTGCGTCTGTATGTGTGTACAATATGTGTGTGTGTGTGTGTGTGTTTGTGTACGTGTGTATGTTTGTGTATGCTTGTATGTGTGTGTATGTGTGTGTTTGTGTATGCGTGTATGTGTGTGTATGTGTGTGTGTGTGTGTGTGTATGCGTGTGTGTGTGTGTGTGTGTTTGTGTATGCGTGTATGTGTGTGTAGTTCATAATGCAGGTGTGTCTATTTTTTCAAGCACTCCCTGAAAGGCAGGAATGTTAGGAGAGTCAGGCCTGTGGCTGAGGATCATGCAGTATGACACAGATCCACACTGTATTACACACGGGGGGGGGGGGGGGGGGGGGGGGGGGGGGAGGCGTGTACAAAAGGACAGGTTAGGACAGCATGTTAGAACAACGTGTTCTGTGTGTGTGTGTGTGTGTGTGTGTGTAACAGAGAGAAAGTGTGTGTGTGTGTGTGTGTGCGTTTTTGTGTCTGTCTGTACGTGTTTGTGCGTGCATGTGCTCTGTGTGTGCATGTGTATGGATGTGTGTGTGTGTGTGTGTGTTTGTGTGTATCTGTACATGTGTGTCCCTGTATGCTTTTATTTTAATTATTTAGGTATCTATTGTTTGTCTTGTACTTTTTGGTTAATTACAAGTTACTGCAGTAAATGAATATCATGTCTGATTTTGGTGTGCATGTGCGTGTGTGTGTGTGTGTGTGCGCGTCAGGTCCGCTCCCGGTGGTATCCAAGGAAACGCATGTCATCGTCCCATTGGTGGATGAGCTGGAGGACGAGAGATGGGAGGCCAAGATCGTCGAACAGAACGGCAAGCGGATCAAGCTGTCCGTCAACTCACCGCCCACTGCTCTGATTGGCCGATATCAGCTCACCGTGGAGACGCACAGCCCCAGTGGAGAGGCCAGGTCCACTCACAATCCCAGCAATGACATCTACATGCTGTTCAACCCCTGGTGTGAAAGTAAGGGAGAGAGAGAGCGTGCACTGTCACAAAGCTTATAATGCTTTTATAACATTGCTACAACACTCTTACAATGCTATAATAAACTGTAATAACACCTTTATAGAACAAGAAAGTACACACAGTATGCAAAACTCAAAACTGCTCGACGTGGCACAGTGCAGCAACATAAAATAAGGTATAATGTAGCACGGTATAATGCTGTTACACTGGCTTTACAGCTCTGCTTGTGCTGTGGTTTTACAGCACTGTTGCACTGTTGTGACGTAGTGCATGCGTAGAACAGCCGAGAACCTAGCACGTGGCTTCCATGTCACGATATGTCACGACATGCAACGATAGGCAGAGAGCGTCTGAGGCTTTCTGTAGATACAGCCTGAGTGGTCAGGTGAGCCCTTCTCTTCAGTCGTTCCGTAGGGCTCTTCTTACAGACTCCAGCCAACCTCACCAAGGGTGAGAAACAGCTTCTCTCCCACAGAGCGGTTCTCACCAAACCACCTGGAAACCAGGAGGTGACCATTCCTTCCCAAAACAATCCCCCCCCCCTCCCTCCCCCGTGGTTTCCAGCTGTCAGCTCTTTCTACCTCCATTGTGACGCCCAAACCGATCCATAGTGCGCTCGCTTTGCGAAATTCCGTTTTCTGGTACGCGGCCGATGCCTGCCCGGTGGCAAACGCCGCGTCGGCGCCGACTGGCAGGTAAAGGTGTGCGCCGCCCCACGAGGTTCCCTTCTGTCGCCCAGGTGACACGGTGTACATGGATGAGGAAGAGGAGCGGGAGGAGTACGTGCTCAACGACGTAGGGAGGATCTACTACGGCACCGAGCAGCAGATCGGGGAGCGCACCTGGAACTACGGACAGGTGAGGGCGACTCTCTCTCTCTCTCTCTCTCTCTCTCTCTCTCTCTCTCTCTCTCTTTCTCTCTCTCACTCTCTGTCTCTCTCTCTCTCTCTCTCTCTCTCTCTCTCTCTCTCTCTCGCGCACACACACACACACACACACACATAAATTTGATGGTATTGCCAAAGACTGGGGTAAAATAATATTAAACTTTAAATAATCATGCAGTAAAGATTAAATAATACATTTTTTTAAAACTCTGTCTCTAAGTTTGATGAGGGGATTCTGCCAGCCTGCATGTACATCCTGGAGAAGAGTGGGGTTCCACCCTCCGGTCAAGGAGACCCTGTCAATGTGGTCAGAGTCATTTCTGCCATGGTGAGTTTGTGCAACCCTTCATTGTTAATCACCATGCAGTGTATCACCATTCACTATCAATGCTCTCTGTAACATTCACCATGCAGAGTATTACCATTCACCATCAATGCTCTCTGTAACATTCACCATGCAGAGTATTACCATTCACCATCAATGCTCTCTGTAACATTCACCATGCAGAGTATTACCATTCACCATCAATGCTCTCTGTAACATTCACCATGCAGAGTATTACCATTCACCATCAATGCTCTCTGTAACATTCACCATGCAGAGTATTACCATTCACCATCAATGCTCTCTGTAACATTCACCATGCAGAGTATTACCATTCACCATCAATGCTCTCTGTAACATTCACCATGCAGAGTATTACCATTCACTATCAATGCTCTCTGTAACATTCACCATGCAGAGTATTACCATTCACCATCAATGCTCTCCGTAACATTCACCATGCAGTGTATCACCATTCACCATCAATGCTCTCTGTAACATTCACCATGCAGAGTATTACCATTCACCATCAATGCTCTCTGTAACATTCACCATGCAGAGTATTACCATTCACCATCAATGCTCTCTGTAACATTCACCATGCAGTGTATTACCATTCACCATCAATTCTCTCTGTAACATTCACCATGCAGAGTATTACCATTCACCATCAATGCTCTCTGTAACATTCACCATGCAGAGTATTACCATTCACCATCAATGCTCTCTGTAACATTCACCATGCAGAGTATTACCATTCACCATCAATGCTCTCTGTAACATTCACCATGCAGAGTATTACCATTCACCATCAATGCTCTCTGTAACATTCACCATGCAGAGTATTACCATTCACCATCAATGCTCTCTGTAACATTCACCATGCAGAGTATTACCATTCACCATCAATGCTCTCCGTAACAGTGATTTGTGATGTACAGGACATTATTTGTGATGTACAGGAAGTGATTTATGATGTACAGGAAGTGATTTATGATTACAGGATGTGATGTGTGATGTACAGGAAGTGAAGCTGTATATTCACAGCTGCCTCCTCGAGCCTTGGAAGCTCCTACTTTACCTAGGGGGTAGTGTAACCCATGTTTCTCTTTGTCTATCCCCAGATAAACTCCCCAGATGATAATGGGGTGCTGGAGGGGAACTGGTCGGGGGACTACACGGGTGGGACAGCCCCCACATCATGGAGCGGGAGCATGGACATCCTGAAACAGTTCCACCAACAGGGGGGCAAGCCCGTCAAATACGGCCAGTGCTGGGTCTTCTCTGGGGTCACGACCACAGGTGTGTGTTCGTGTGCGTGTGTGTGTGTGTGTGAGTGTGTGTGTGTGTGTGTGAGTGTGTGAGTGTGTGAGTATATGAGTGTGTGAGTGTGTGTGCGTGTCCGTGTGCGTGTGCGTGCGTGCGTGTGCGTGTGCGTGTGCGTGTGGGTGTGCATGTGCGTGCGTGCATGTGCCTATGTGTGTGTGTGTGTGTGTGTGTGTGTGCGCGTGCGTGTGTGTGGGTTGGCATGCATGTATGTGTGTGTGTTCAGTATTAACCTTACCTCTCTTCCAGTGCTCAGGTGTCTAGGAATCCCCTGTCGCAGCGTGACAAATTATAACTCCGCCCACGACACAGACACCTCCTTGACAACAGACATATATTTAGATGAGAATTTGGAGCCGATCGACCACCTTAACGGAGACTCAATCTGGTGAGCACAGCATCACTTTCTGGGCAACGTGCGTGCTACGTGAATATGTACACCTCAAATGTTCCCCAAAAAAATGAAATGCAAATGATCTTCAGGAACTTCCACGTGTGGAATGACTGCTGGATGGCACGGCCAGACCTGCCCCAAGGGATGGGGGGGTGGCAGGCCGTCGACTCCACCCCCCAGGAGACCAGCCAGGGAACGTTCCGCTGTGGCCCCGCCTCCCTCTCCGCTGTCCGCAGCGGATTGGTCTACCTCAAGCACGACACGCCCTTCGTCTTCGCCGAGGTGCGACATCACTCGCTATCACTCTCTGCTAAGCCCTCTTCTCTGTCTAATGCTACTCTACTAACTCTTCCCCTGTGTAACTCTGTACTAACTCTACTGATGTGTAACACTGTACTAACTCTTCCTGAGTGTAAGACAGTACTAACTCTTCTGATGGGTAACTGTTCTATCATCTGGTCTTCTCTTTCTGCCTCAGGTGAACAGCGATAAGATCTTCTGGCAGAGGAAAGCTGATGGAACGTTTACCCAGATCCATATGGAGAAGAAGGTAGTGGGGCACTGCATCAGCACCAAGGCTGTGGGGTCGAACATGAGACAAGACATTACCCACCTCTACAAACCCCAAGAGGGTAAGGGGCCATCACCCACCTCTACAAACACACAGAGGGTAAGGGGCCATCACCCACCTCTACAAACACACAGAGGGTAAGGGGCCATCACCCACCTCTACAAACACACAGAGGGTAAGGGGCCATCACCCACCTCTACAAGCACCCAGAGGGTAAGGGGCCAATACCCATCTCTACAAACACCCAGAGGGTAAGGGGCCATCACCCACCTCTACAAACACACAGAGGGTAAGGGGCCATCACCCACCTCTACAAGCACACAGGTTAAGGGGACATCACCCACCTCTACAAGCACCCAGAGGGTTAGGGGACATCACCAACTTCTTAGTTTCATCTTTCATACCCCTGACCATTCCATCCTCTCCTCTCCTCCACTCTTCCCTCCTTTTCCACTTTTTCTCCATCAGGCACGGAGGAGGAGCGTATCGCCGTGGAGACCGCCTGTGGCTACGGCTCGAGGCCAGGGACCTACACCGCCGCTGCAGCACAAGACGTGTCCATCAAGGTGACCATGGAGGGGGAGGGGCCTCGCATGGGAGGCGACGCCCAGCTGACCATTGTGCTCAGCAACAGCAGCTCCGAGCCCCGCAGTGCCACCCTCCACAGCCAGGTGGCAGTAATGTACTACACCGGAGTGCACAAGGCCACCGTGAAGAAGGACACAACCCCCGTTGAGCTGCTTCCCAATGAAGGTGAGAAACTGAGGCTCTAAGGGAGGGCCATCTTGGCTCAAGCCCAGCTAGCTCAAATGTTCTAATCTGACTGTGGTGTGTCATCAACTTGACGAGCCCAGGTTCTCTATGAACTGATTCATTCTGAGCATTCTGACAGTTCAGAAACCACAAAATTATTAATTGACATTGCGGCCAGTAATCATTGGCTCCAACCAATGCAGCCATCTTGGTTTTGGTGACCTCTTCATTTCCAGTCTATTATATGATAAACATTGCAGCTTTTTTTTCTGTGTCTCACAGTGAAGTCAAAGGCAGCCATCTTGGCTCAGATGGCCTCTTTATTTTCAGCCTATGCTAACCGCCATTCCGGCTCTACCCTTGCCTTGCAGTGAAGACCTTGGACTGGGTTCTGGAGTACAAGCACTACCAGGACGAGCTGGTGGACCAGGCGGCACTGATGCTGACGCTCTCCGGTCGGGTCAAGGAGACCCAGCAGGTTCTGGCCACGCAGTACAACTTCCGGCTGCGCACTCCGGACCTCAGCATAACGGTGAGCCGTCGCCAACGGAGCTTCTCGTGTCCCTACCACGGAGCTTCTCGTGTCCCTACCACGGAGCTTCTCGTGTCCCTCCCACGGAGCTTCTCGTGTCCCTACCACGGAGCTTCTGGTGTCTCTACCACGGAGCTTCTCGTGTCCCTACCATGGAGCTTCTCGTGTCCCTACCACGGAGCTTCTCGTGTCCCTACCGCGGAGCTTCTCCACCCTAGCTCCCCAGTGGCGAAACAAATTCCCTGTTCCTCTACAAACCACTCAGTCATTGGCCATTCTCGGTCAGAGGAAAAGATACCCTTTTAGAGTTTAACACTGACCACATTGCTCTGGGGTAGTTGAGAATATAATTTATTTTAAATAGTCAGAATGAGTTTTTTTAATGTGTGACTAAGTCAGAGATGTGAGTCAGAGATGGAGAAATAGCTGATCTGAGTGTTGTAGTGACGTGCTGTCTGTGTGAAATAGCTTGTCTGAGTGTTGTAGTGACGTGCTGTCTGTGTGAAATAGCTGATCTGAGTGTTGTAGTGACGTGCTGTCTGTGTGAAATAGCTGATCTGAGTGTTGTAGTGACGTGCTGTCTGTGTGAAATAGCTTGTCTGAGTGTTGTAGTGACGTGCTGTCTGTGTGAAATAGCTGATCTGAGTGTTGTAGTGACGTGCTGTCTGTGTGAAATAGCTGATCTGAGTGTTGTAGTGACGTGCTGTCTGTGTGAAATAGCTTGTCTGAGTGTTGTAGTGACGTGCTGTCTGTGTGAAATAGCTGATCTGAGTGTTGTAGTGACATGCTGTGTTTGTGTTTATTCCTCCCAGCCTGAAGGGGACGCTGTGGTGGGGAAAGAGATGGCGGCCAAGATCTCCTTCACCAACCCCCTCCCACGCGTGCTAAAGAGGGTGCTGTTCCGGGTGGAGGGGCTGGGCCTACAGAGCGTGAGGGAGCTTGCTGTGGGGTGAGGAGTTTCTCTCTCTCTCTCTCTCGCTCTCTCACACTCTCTCTCTCTCTCTCTGACTCTCTATGGTAAAATGTATTCTAGCGTCCAATCAGCTGGGGCAGAATGGACTGTATTAAACCGCTCTCTCAGCAGTGTTCTAGCCCCGCCCCCCTCAGAGCAGTGTAGCTGTGCAGCAGTGTTCTAACCCCGCCCCCCTCAGAGCAGTGTAGCTGTGCAGCAGTGTTCTAACCCCGCCCTCCTCAGAGCAGTGTAGCTGTGCAGCAGTGTTCTAACCCCCCCCCCCTCAGAGCAGTGTAATGATGCAGCAGTGTTCTAACCCCGCCCCCCTCTCTTTCAGTGACGTGGGAAGCCACGCCACGGTGACGGTAACCGAGCGCTTCGTGCCGACGTTGCCGGGGCCGAGGAAGCTGCTGGCCTCACTGGACTGCCGCCAGCTCACCCAGGTGCACGGCGTGGTGGACATCGTCGTCCGGGAGAAGTGAATCCCCGCCCGCCCGCCCGCCCGCCCGCCCGCCCGCCCGTCCGTCCGTCCGTCAGAGCCAGCGCTCGTCCCTGCGATTGTCAACCCGTCCTCTCCCCACCTCCCCCGATTCCCCCGTGTCTGCACTGTGAAGGACTACGACTCGCTGGTCTGGGATCAGTTCAAGCAGGCGTTACCTCACAGGACCGGTAGCTGCAGTCCGCGCTAAACTGATCCCAGACCAGTGCTGCTCTGCGCCCCCACTTACAGCACTAGCACTAGTCCAGCTCTAATGACATTACTGTGATTCTGTACAATATGTGAATCCCACGGGGGCAATAAGATCTACTTCTGCTGTCACGATGAAAAAAATGATGACACAGAAGATGGTGATGATGATTTTTGTTGTTGTTTTTTAGACTTTGTTGCTGTGACATATGTATCATGTTGCCACCATTTTATTATATTTTTGTAACTTATGGTTGATAAGAAGTTGTCTCAACTGACTACATTGGGCGGCAGTGTTGTATAATGGGAAAGGAGCTGGTCTTGTAACCTAAAGGTCACAGGTTCGATTCCCAGATAGGACACTGCCGTTGTACCCTTGAGCAAGGTACTTAACCTGCATTGCTTCAGTGTGTATCCAGCTGTGTAAGTGGATGCAGTGTAAATGCTGTGCAAAAGTTGTGTAAGTCCCTCTGGATTAAATGCCTGCAATGTACATGTCAGGTCATTGTTGGCCGACATTTTGAAGAAATGCTTCCTGATAGGGTACAAATACATGACTGGCCATTTAAAGCGAGTTCATTTGTGCGGCAGCTTCCGTCAGAAGAGGCTGGCAGAATTTTAGGGGACACGTGGGTGAACTGAAATCTCCTGGGCTCTTCTTCTTTCTGGAGGGGACGTCACGTCCCATTCGGGCTCGTCGGTGTCGGGACCGTCCCAGGAGAACATCAGCCCTGCTCCAGTGTGCCTGTTACCCAGAATGCAGCAGGGCACAAGCGTTTCCCCTGCTGCTTTTCTGAGGCGCCGCTCCCAAACTCAGGCAGGCGAGGGGCAGCGTGCGCGAACACTCCCTGGGTGCGCTAGCGTGGATTCGGCAGGGGAGGGGGAACGGAGACGCGCATGGACACAGGGGGCCCGTCCCCTTACCCACACTTGGGACACCGTGGCCAATCAGTGGACCCGAGTAACACAGGTAGCCACTTAAACACAAAAACTGCAAGTGTGAGTGATGGGATATGCGTCATCCATGCTTTTCCTTCCCATGAAGCACTGCTGTATGGAGCTCCTCCGCAAATCAGCCGAAGAAGAAAAAAACTCTGACCTACAGTAAAAAAAAAACTTTTATTGGAAATGTTTTTCATCAGCAAATATTTTGTTTTTTCATGCCCGAATAGACATTCTGAGAAGCCTTTTTAAGTGTTTATAAAAATATTTAGCAATAGTTGATGGGACTCTTTTTAAGGATGCTAGGTGCGCGTACACAAGAGGGCAATGTTTGTAGTAAGGTAAAGTTTTCTCCATGCTGCAGACATGCATACTTGTTAGTATTTACTCACCAGTATACATGGCTGTACGCACAGGCACAGATTAATTAAACACAAAAAAGTGTTGGTGGAAAATGCTGATGTGTTTTAAATGTACATAAAATTGATAGAGATATTGTGCTATATGGTCATTGACATTACAGTGGAGGTATCAGACTATACATTCAGTAAAACTACAGTAGAGCTGTCACACAATGTGGCCCCTAACACTGGAGTCAGGATATCACACTATGAGTCAGGATATCACACTATGAGTCAGGATATCACGCTATGAGTCAGGATATCACACTATGAGTCAGGATATCACACTATGAGTCAGGATATCACACTATGAGTCAGGATATCACACTGGAGTCAGGATATCACACTATGAGTCAGGATATCACGCTATGAGTCAGGATATCACACTATGAGTCAGGATATCACACTATGAGTCAGGATATCACGCTATGAGTCAGGATATCACACTATGAGTCAGGATATCACACTATGAGTCAGGATATCACACTATGAGTCAGGATATCACACTATGAGTCAGGATATCACACTAAGCGACCGCTAACATCACGCTAACCAGTCGTCAAACTTCTTGCAGGTTGCCTGAATGCAGTCCTCCCATGTGTTTGTGAATATTAAGTGCATGTCTGAAGAAATATTATCATCAGTATTAAGTTCAACGGCCGTTTTTCTGACTGTCCCCATACGTAACCATGACAACGTTGGCCAGTGACACTCTCTTGGTGAGCGGTGATGTCACTGCTCTGGGCTGAATGACCCCATCATTCTAAGCTAAATGATGTCACAGTTCTGGAACGAGTGATGTCACAATTCTGCATGCGGAAAGCCACCGGGTTGTACAGTCTCCACCCAGGACAGGAGTCAAGCACCCCTGTCCAATGAGCAAGTTCATGTGACTGCCCTTCTATCCATCAGTACAAACTCCCAACCTCGCTGTCTATACTGTGTCCACTGTCTGTCTGTCAGTCTGTCAGACATAACCAGCCTCCCCACTGAGTGATGTTTCATAGCGCCAGCGGTAATGTAACCTTCCAACTGTCCAACCAATCAGCCTCCCCACTGAGCAAAAGGGCAGCCAATCACAGCCTCCTAATTGAGCCGAAGACCTGGAATGGCCAATCACAGCCTCCTCACCAAGTTAAAGACCCAGGGCAGCCAATCACAGACTCCTCACCAAGTTAAAGACCCAGGGCAGCCAAGCACAGACTCCCCACTGAGCTGAAAGTGTGGTTCTCCAGCATGGGCAGCCAGTCACATTCATGGGATCATTACCTTGTGCGTCTACATTGATAAATACTTTTTAAAAATTTGTATCGTAAAAGACGTGTGAAAACATTTCATCATTCTATCATGGCTCGCCTTGTAGTCCGGGTCTGTTTTTCCATCTCCAAAACACACACGCCACATACACACGCACACACACACAAGTCACACGCACACACAGGCACGCACACACACACACCCTTTCATATTCCTCTTCCACCATTCTTCAACGCTGGAGCGATAATGGCGGTATTGAGAAAGAGAAAGGTGCAGCGCCAGCCGGTGCTGATCAATAAACTACATGTCGCCACGGCGACGCCTCAGCCCGCCCGGTGGCTCACCGTCTGCCGTCATGGCGACGGCAGCCGGGATGAGGTGGCGCGTTGATGGGCGGGGTCAGGCAGGCGTCTGTGCCCGGGACTTCCAGTGAACCGAGAGTCGTGGCGAAACGCAGGGGTGCAGGCTCGCGCCCCGCCCGCCCCTCCCGTCCCTCGCGTCAGCTGCAGGCCCGCACAGGAATTCGGGTGTGACAAAAGCAGGTCTGTGTGAACGCTTTTAGCTGTCACTCCCCGCCCTCCCCTCTACGGCACAGTCACATAACATCGCCTGCTGAGCACGGCACCCCAGCGTTGCCCAAAAACCGACACACGTCGCTGTCCGGCAGCGGCCCTCCTAACGGAAACCTCCCCAAAATGTAGCGACTTTAATTTTGCAAAGCTTGCAAAGACATCGCACGCTGCCTCCTTGGTACGATGACGCGCAAGAGTTTGGGGGAAAATTCCACACCAATTCAGGAAACTCACTGAAATCCAATTTGTTCGATTAAAAGGCCACACGGAGGATTTTTCAACTTCTGAAAACTTTCTCAGTTTACTGATTCGAAGTGGAATTAACCTACAGCCCTGATATGCAGAGTGTGTTGATATGAGCAGGCAAAAAAACGAAACTGAAAAACAGCAAACTACAGGAAAGCTGCCCAACCCTGCTCCTGGAGATCTATCATCGTGTAGGTTTTAATTCTCTAGCAAAGCACACCTCATTGAACAGCCAGAGGTTCTGTGAGCTGCTAATTATTAGTCAGGTGTGCCAAATTTGAGTTGAAATGAAAACCTACAGGTACGTCACTTTGGATAAAAGCGTCTGCCACATTAAGGTAATGTAATGCAATGTAGATCTCCAGGAAGAGGGTTTGGCAGCCCTGGCCTAGATGAACTGCGGCGAAAGCAGAAGTGTACCGGTAACGTGAGAGACATGCAGTTACAAGTCTCTGAACTCGGTGTCCTCAAAACCACAACAAGCCCCAAAACCGCCAGCAAGGCAACAGGGGTCACAATGGACTGGAGGTGTTCTACACTGCCCTCTAGTGACAAAGAGAGGGACTGCGGCGATCTTTTACCACAAGAGCAGAAGGCATTCACGGAACAGCGTCACAGCGATCCAATGAGGATGAGTTTATGGTTATCCAATGAGGATGAGTTTAAGGGTATCCAATGAGGAGGATTTTCAGTGGAATTTCTGTTTGTTTCCTGGACTGAACCTGAAAACCGGGACAGAAGCCTCACGGCACTGTTACATCTTTGCAACAGAATGAAAGTTCTGTCCCACCAGGATAAAAGGACAAAGCAAACTTGCATTTAGTTGGATTTCAGCAGTATTTTATTGATAAATTTGTTTAAAATGTGAGAAAAGTCTGCCTGCTGACTCGAGGATGTTTCATTTTCAGCAGAAAGCTCTGACTGTGTTGCGTTCTGCTAACAGTGGACAGTGCTGCCCCCTATGGGAGACTGTGATATGGTGCTTTACTGTAACTTCAGAAAAAAATCTCTAAACCAACTCTGTCTACTCTGATACAGTAGCTGTGCGTCGCGGGCTGACAAACACACACACACACACACACACACACACACACACACACACACACACACACACACACCCTCTCACTCTCTCTCTCTCACGCACACACAAACACACACTCTTAGTCCACACTCACATATTTTCTGCACCATTCTGTTGAACTCTTCTGGCTGATCAGCGTAGACATGGTGAGACGCGTCTTCCACAATCTGAGCGGGAGAAAGAGAGAGAGATAGAGCGAGAGAGAGAGAGAGCGAGAGAAAGAGAGGAAAAGAAGAGAGAGAAGTGAAAATGAGATATCATATCTGCAGAAGATTGTTCTGTCCAAAGGTCTCTCTGTCCCTTATCAGTCTGACCCCATCGTTTAAATAATGTTTTCACCCCAAACTCCTTCCGCACGTTTTCACCCCAAACTCCTTCCTCCTCACTGTGGAGGTCTCAAATGAAGACTGCCCAACACCTTACAAACAGGCATTCAGCAGAAGCTCTTACCCAGAGCAACTTCCACAGCTGTAAATTTACATACAATCCTTTTACAAACCCATCCATCCTTTTACACATCCATCCATCCTTTTACACAGCCTATCCCAGCATGCGTTGAGTGAGAGGCAGGACTACACCCTGGACAGGTCGCCAATCTATCGCAGGGCACACACACCATTCACTCACACACTCATACCTATGGGGCAATTTGGAGTCTCCAATTAGCCTAATTTGCATGCCTCTGGACTGAAGTACCTGGGGTAAACAAACATGGGGAGAACATGCAGACATAACAGCCCCGAACGGGATTCAAACCCGCAACCTTCTTGCAGTGAGGCACCATGTCACTGCCACCATTCCTTTTACAAACAATTCTTTCACACAGTTGGATATTTTTAATGTTTTCTATACCTTTTTTCTTTAGCCCCCCCGCCCCCCAAATTCCTCACCAGGACGCGGGTGGTGCCCGGGGGGCGGAGCTGCTCCACCCGTTTCCCGGTGGAGCTGTCGACCCAGGACCGCGCCCCGTACAGCAGGGTCACCGGCAGGGAGGGGGGCAGCAGGTGCACCCTCTCCAGCATCGGCCTCTTCGCCCAGCCCAGAGACTCCGACATCGCCCGGAACCCCACCTCTCCGCTAAGGGGGGGGGAGGGGGGGGGGAGGGAGACGGGGAGAGATAGAGATGAGGAAAGAGAGAGAGATTATGTAATACATTAATTACAAATTCACCAGAGGCACTGGGCATTACAGTGGTAATGTACCTGGAGCTCTGGGCATTACAGTGGTAATGTAAAGTACCTGGGGCTCTGGGCGTTACAGTGGTAATGTAATGTACCTGGGGCACTGGGCGTTACAGTGGTAATGTACCTGGGGCTCTGGGCATTACAGTGGTAATGTACCTGGGGCTCTGGGCATTACAGTGGTAATGTACCTGGGGCTCTGGGCATCACAGTGGTAATGTACCTGGGGCTCTGGGCATCACAGTGGTAATGTACCTGGGACTCTGGACATTACAGTGGTAATGTACCTGGAGCTCTGGGCATCACAGTGGTAATGTACCTGGGACTCTGGGCATTACAGTGGTAATGTACCTGGGGCTCTGGGCATTACAGTGGTAAATGTACTGTGTCATGGTGTCATCATCAAAGAGGTCTTCAAACTTCCTCTTAAAGTCTGGGCGGAATCTGTTCACTAAACCGGGACCTGTGCAGGAAAAGTGAGGGAGGGAGGGAGGGAGAAAGAGAGAGAGACAGAGACAGAGACAGAGAGCGATATAGAGAGAAAGAGATTGTTGTTGTAAATACCACCACGTATTTAAATGCTTCTGCTACACAGGTTCTCTTGTCATACAATTAAAGCTTATTTGAATTTGAGATATTGGACAGAATTGTTTACATAAAACTAACAACACAAACCCACCCCCACCCCAAACCCCAAAACTACCCGAAAAAGCATGTCCTCTCTCTCTCCCATTTCTCCTACCCCCATCTCCCCTCCTCCCTCCCCCATCGCTCCATCTCCCCTCCTCCCTCCCCATCCCATCTCCCCTCCCCACTGCTTCCTCCTCCCTCTTCCCTCCTCTCTCACCCCATCCCCTCCAGCTCCCCTCCTCCCTCCATCTCCCCATCTCTCCTCCTCCCTCCTCCCTCACCCCTCCCCCATCCCCCCACCTCCCCGTCTCTCCTCCTCCCTCCTCCCTCACCCCAGGGCCCGGCGGCTCGGATCACCGCCAGGGGGTTGAACATGGAGGCGACGGAGGCCACGGCCTTCAGCCAGCGAGGAGGAGCCGGCCTCTTCACCTCCAGCCCCTGACCTCCCGACCCCTCCTCTGAGGGCTGGGGTCGCTCGGGGAAACCCCAGGGGTCCACCAGGATGAGGTGGCTGACCCTGAGACAGACAGAGAGAGAGAGAGAGAGAGAAAGAGAGAGAACAACATGGGATAGAGAAAGAATAAGAAAACGTTTTCTATTACATATGTACTAAGAAAGAAAAAAAGCCCATCACAAAATTATTAAATAGACACAAAAATGTACGTTATGACATAGGAGATATTATCATGCTGGAAAAAGATATTGAGAGACAGTAGAAAAAAGTAAAGAGGGAGGAGGAGAGAGAGAGAGTTTTAAAATTAATCTGAATTTGAGAGAGAGAGAACACATGACACAAATGAAAACTGGAATTTCAGCAGGTAAGAGTAGGAGGGGGAGAACTGAACTGAACTGAGCTGAGCTGAACTGAACTGAGCTGAGCTGAGCTGAACTGAGCTGAACTGAGCTGAACTGAACTGAGCTGAGCTGAACTGAGCTGAACTGCACTGAGCTGAGCTGAGCTGAGCTGAGCTGAACTGAGCTGAACTGAACTGAGCTGAACCGAACCGAACTGAGAGAAAGGCAGAAAGACAGAGTGGATGAGGTGGACCCTCCTGTGAACCACCCGGCCCAGAATGAAGCCAGCACCTCCAGGAGAGGGCGCCGTTCCACTTACCTCTCGGGGTACTGAATGGTGTAGGACGTTGCTAGGTAACCGCCCAGGCTGTGGCCCAATAGGATCATGCGCTCCAGGCCCATGGCCTGGCGCCATTGCTCTATGGAGTCCAGGAAGCGCTCCTCGGCCTGGGCGGGGTCGGACGGGAAGAGGGGGCGGGAACTGCGCCCAAAACCCAGCAGGTCGAAGGTCAGCAGGGGGCGGGACCGGCACAGGGGGTCCAGGTTCCGAATCCACAGCCCAACCCCGCCCCCGAACCCATGCACCATCACCAGCGGGGTCTGGGGTACTGAGAGAGAGAGAGAGAGAGGGGGAGAGAAAGAAAGAAAGGGGAGAGAGAGAGATTCTGATCATTAACACAGCACTGAGAGTGGGTTAATGTAGTATATACACACTGACTGATTGACTGCACACTACAGTACATTAACACAGCACTGAGAGTGGATTAATGTAGTATATACACACTGACTGAAAGGAGGAAGAAGGGAAGAAGGGTGAAAGGAAGAGAAAGGGGTAAATAGAGAGAGAAAGGCACAGAGACACAGCAGTGGGGGGAGGTTAGGCTCACCCTTCTCAGGTGCTTTGCGGAGGTGCTTGTTGGTCACAGTGAGGGTCCATATCCTGTCCTGAGTGGGGAGGGTGACAAAGCGAGCCCACAGGTCATTCTGAATACCTGAGAGCAAGACACACACATACTGTAACCTGGCCCCTCCTACAGACACACACTGTAACCTGGCCCCTCCTACAGGTACACACACTGTAACCTGGTCCCTCCTACAGGTACACACACTGTAACCTGGCCCTTCCTAGACACATACTGTAACCTGGCCCCTCCTACAGACACACACTGTAACCTGGCCCCTCCTACAGGTACACACACTGTAACCTGGCCCCTCCTACAGACGCATACTGTAACCTGGCCCCTCCTACAGACACACACTGTAACCTGGCCCCTCCTACAGGTACACACACTGTAACTTGGCCCCTCCTACAGACACACACTGTAACCTGGCCCCTCCTACAGGTACACACACTATAACCTGGCCCCTCCTACAGACACACACTGTAACCTGGCCCCTCCTACAGGTACACACACTGTAACCTGGTCCCTCCTACAGGTACACACACTGTAACCTGGCCCCTCCTACAGGTACACACACTGTAACCTGGCCCCTCCTACAGGTACACACACTGTAACCTGGCCCCTCCTACAGGTACACACACTGTAACCTGGCCCCTCCTACAGGTACACACACTGTAACCAGGCCCCTCCTACAGGTACACACACTGTAACCTGGTCCCTCCTACAGGTACACACACTGTAACCTGGCCCCTCCTACAGGTACACACACTGTAACCTGGCCCCTCCTACAGGTACACACACTGTAACCTGGCCCCTCCTACAGACATATACTGTAACCTGGCCCCTCCTACAGGTACACACACTGTAACCTGGCCCCTCCTACAGGTACACACACTGTAACCTGGCCCCTCCTACAGGTACACACACTGTAACCTGGCCCCTCCTACAGGTACACACACTGTAACCTGGCCCCTCCTACAGGTACACACACTGTAACCTGGTCCCTCCTACAGGTACACACTGTAACCTGGCCCCTCCTACAGGTACACACACTGTAACCTGGTCCCTCCTACAGGTACACACACTGTAACCAGGAATGAATCGGCTTAAAACCTGGAAGGACCCTGAGTGAACTCACAGGCCAGAATCTTAGCTTCTGTGTTCTTCAGGAGAGACATGGACGTGGGCCTCCAAGATGGCCACCAGCCCTGTGCTGAGCCCCTATGGGTGTAAAGAAGTGAACACAGATACAAACAGAGTGATGAAAGACTGAAGGCACAGCGATGTCTGACCTCCGAGCACAGTGAGCACCAGATTGCTCTAATGGTGCTCATCTGGCCGTAGTTATGAAGCCTTTGTTCAGATAAGGGTTTCCGTTTTTGTGTGTGCACACAGAAATAACAGCCAAGCGCACACACACACACACACACCCACACACACACAGTGCATTCTCAACAGAAACAGGAGAGTGGTGGTTGAAGAGAACCACTTCAATACTGTGCCAATTGAATGGAACACACCTTGCTGAAATACACTCTCTGGATGTTCTTGCCACGTAATATTTATAGTTCACAAGCCCTGACGTTTTTCAGACCTGCTTTCTTGCCGGGGCAGTCACGTAACGCGTGGAATAGCGCCCTCGGTAACGCAAGGACGTTCACCTTAGTTTTATAACAGTCACCAATCGTCTTTTGACGACAGATTAACGTCCGTTTAAACGTGTGTTCGCTACAGTCCTGTGTTTTTAAGCAATACAGCCTTATGTGAAATTCCATGCGCGACAAACAGTGGGGCAAACACAGCATAAAGAAAATAGTTTGTCAGTAGTTAGCAAGTCGCTAAAATGCCAAACTAGCAACAACATACTTACTCTGACTCAGTCTCGTCTTGCATTAGCAGGTCTCAGAAGGGGGCGAGTCCCGAAAACTAAATTCTCTTTACTTCGCTACATAAGTGCGCTTACATACATGCCGAAGCATTTTCCTTTTGTTAAAAAATGATTGATGCTTGGCAGATTAAACTTTGACTACTGCCGCACGGCACTCCCGATGACCGTCCGCGACGGCGTGTATTTCTTGTTTTGTAACCACCATCACGTTACTCAGTCAGCTGATACAGAGTCTGGGCGGTGGTTGGTTGAGACCGTCAGTTCTGCACTTCGTACTGCACAGCGGATCTAGGAACATCCTGCGCATCTCCAAACACTAACTCCATTCATTCAGTGTGACATTTTATATTTTCATCCAGGATCAGTAGCCGAAAGAGAACTTATCCCACAACCTCTGCTCATCCACTATCGCGGTTTAACACACCCCTCACAAAGGTTGAGGTAAAGTACAACAGTAGCTACAATGACAGCGAACATTGCCTGATAAACTTGAAATGTATGAGTTAAAAAAATATATAAAATGAATAATAATAATAATTATTATTATTATATATATATATATATATATATATATATATATATATATATATATATATATATATATATATATATGTACAGTGCTGTGCAAAAGTCTTAGGCACCCTAGATTTTTAAATATAATATATAGTATTATATGTGTCAGTAGAAAAAGCAAATTTGAGATTTCCAAACATGAATTTTCCAAAACATGAAATTTTACAGATACATTTTTCTATTTTGTTAAATAAAGTAATATTTTAAGTAATAGACTACTTTTCAGATAAAAACTTGATCAGGGGTCTCTGGGATTACCTGGAGAGCCAGAAGCAAGCGAAACAGCCAAAAGTCTGCAGAAGAACTGTGGCACGTTCTCCAAAATGCTTGGAACAACCTACCAGCCGATTTTCTTATAAAACTGCAGGACAATGTACCTAAGAGAATTGATGTAGTTTTAAAGGCGAAGGGTGGTCACACCAAACATTGATTTTATTTAGTTTTTAACTATTTACTGCTCTTTATATTATTTTTTGGATATTCATAACCTTTCATTTCATTATTTTTGAAAGCATCTTAGCTGTACAGCATTTTTTTTACAGGTGCCTAAGACTTTTGCACAGTACTGTGTATATATATATATATATATATATATATATATATATATATATATATATATATATATATATATATATATATAATAGGAACAATAGGACATAATGACACCCAAAATATTGAATTATTTTTCCGTCCAAGTATCAAACAGATTTCACATTTCTGTCAGTTTAATTCCTGTCACCGGTCATTTAAAATAAGCTATGCAGTGGCATTGAATTTGGTGTGTTGTTAAACAAAATGAAAATAATGTATTAATTCGCAGTATTTCACGGCATAATTTACAGACATCACTATTAATATTTCCCGGAACTATAGTGCAGTGTAGTGTTGTAGCACGGCGGTTTGTGTTGTACCAGCCGTTTCTGGTCTGTCGAAGCGACACGTCATTTAGAGCCGATTGAGTTCTTTTCAGGGCAGAATAAAAATAAGCAATTAGACGTTTTCATTAATTTTGTGTACTTTAAGTTTAAGGCGAAACAAAATGTCTAATTCGGTAATTTCCGTGATTTCTCGGTTTCTGGAGGAGTACAGGACAAGTACGCCAAATAAACTGAAAGTTGTGGACGCCTATCTCCTGTACATTATGCTAACCGGGGCGCTGCAGTTCCTTTACTGCCTGCTTGTCGGCACCTTCCCCTTCAACAGCTTTCTCTCCGGCTTTATATCGTGTGTCGGAGCCTTTATCCTGGGAGGTATGAAGCGCATTGTCGTTTTTGTTTGTTTTTAAGTTAGCTATCTTATTCAGCCTGCTACTTACTGGCTAGTTATCATAGCTTCTCACAGTCAGACTGTTCCCATCCGTGTCAGTCCGTGTGAATACGTGATTTTTCGTGTGGTATGTTTGCCGTGTTATACATTTTTGTTCTAGGAATATATATTATGTTAATGATTTGCAATTAAGTATATAACTTATCAAACTGGCGTTAATTCGTATAAGATACATCGAATGTGTAGGTTATATTAACTGCTGCACGAGTGCAGAATTCGGGAAATCGCTAGTTGACGAACTGGCAACAAGATATCGTGCACCCTTCAGACCGAGCACCAGGTGCAAAAGCTGAATCTAAAGTTTACCAATGCGCGGCCAAACCTGTTTAAGACAAGCTGCAACGGAAACCAGCGGGTACGGTGTTCTCCCAGTGTTCGGGGGAACCCTGCCGTAGCCCGTGCAATAGAAAAGTCCTGTAAATCTACAGGGTCATTGATTAATGTCGCACGTAATATTTTGTAAATGTATAAAACTCTACGTTTCTGTATCTCTGGGTCACAATGCTAGGATGTAAATGTGGGTTACAGGGGGGGGAGTCATCGGCGTAGATCATGTAGCATGTTTTAATCGCGTGTGGCGTTTGATAGGTGGAGTGTATCAGCAAGCAAGTTCCGTGGCGCACCGTCTGTGTTCGTTCTACAAAAGCGCGCAGTGATGCAAACGACAGTAACCGCGGCGATCGTGCGCACCGCACTCCCCATTAAACTTGCCGTTCGTTATCCTCCCATCTCCCACAGTTTGCCTGCGGATCCAGATAAACCCTCAGAACAAAGGTGACTTCCTGTCCATCTCCCCGGAGAGAGCCTTCGCCGACTTCCTGTTCGCCCACACTGTGCTCCATCTCGTGGTCATTAACTTCATTGGTTGAGAGGCCCGGCCTCGTCCCTACCCGCCGTAATCGACATGAGAAGTGAGTTCATAATCTTGGATCACATACTGGAGAAACTGATAAATTACAAGTTTACTAGTCTCGCCCGTTTTCTTGGGTCTGAACTGATTGATAAGGTAAAAAAAACTGCCTGCAGTTGGTTTCATTTATGGTGGGAGAGAGGCTATAGGGCAGGGGTCCTCAGTCTTGCCCAGAAAGGGCCAGTGTGGGTGCAGGCTTTTGTTCCCACTAAGCAGTTACACACCTGATCCACACAAAAGATTGAGGACCCCTGCTATAGGGGGAATGATGTGGAAGTTCATTTCAGTCACTCCTCTGTGGGTGGGGGGGGGGGGGGGGGGGGGGGGGGGGTAGATTTGAGGTCTATTATTTGGTATAATCTTCCCTGCTGTCTTTGGAGTGCTGACACTTTCTTTTGCTGAAATAAACCGGTGGCAAAAATGTGCCTGTTAGACCTGAAAAAAATTGGGTTAAATACCGAGTCCTGTGTTTCTGGTCACTACAGAATTGCAACAGTGCCTATAGAAGAAAAGATTTTAAAGTTATGTTAGTGCTGCAAAATATAAAAATTGATCACATTAATAAAAATTAGAGCTTCTGAATTCTGTAATAACTGTGTTTCTCTCTCTGTCTCAGGTGAACGAGTTGAATTTGTGACCAAAAGGCAGGGAATGCCCAGAGGCATCTGCAGCCCCACTGTACAGCACAACAGCGCCCCCATCCAGTACGCAGGCCAGCAGTGGAACTGCAGCTCATTAGTAATTAATCACTGTCTCCCTGAAAATGTAGTGACCCACTACTCTGTACATATACACTTTTACACGGGGTTGCATGAAACCAATACATTCTCTTTTTTTCCGAAAAAAATGTGCTCTTTTGACTTGTTCATTATTTCACTTCATACTTCAGAAATAAAATGACCCGATTACAGTGGTGTGCTGTTTTATTGTTCTACGTAAAGTGCATTCAGTTAAAAGGCTTGTTTAAATACACACACTGAGCATACGTGCACACACCACATTTACAGAATTGTCAGAGTTTGGTTGCTGCTCCAGTACTGCAGTCCCTGTTGAAAGGTTTTTTGCTTTATATGTTGGGATGTGCATCAGATAGATAGATAGATAGAAACTTTATTTAGCCCGGGGGAAATTGCAGCAGTTACAGCAGCAGAATACACAATGGTAAACACAGGACAAGTCACAGTACAAAAAAATTCAATACTATAAACAGGACACTGTACAAAAGATATAAGACAGAAGGCATCACAATAAAATAAAATTAAGATAAAAATAAAATAAAGATAAAAATAGCAATAGAAATAGAAGTACTATATAGAAAATAATAGAAATGATAATAGAAAATACTGATAATAATAAAAACAGCGGTATACATGTGCAAAATAAATGGAGTGTTTGCCTGTGTTGTGTCTGTCAGTACATGTGCAAATGTATAGTGTAAAATGGCAGTGCAATAATAAGTGAATAGATAGAAAAATAAGTCAGTCAATTTTTTTTTGTTGTTCTATATATAAGGGACAATGAGTGGGGAGACTTGTTGAAAATCCTGATGGCTGCCGGCAGAAACGCCCTCAGGTAGCAGCCTGTTGCTGACATTGCTCCTCTGCATGGCCATAGCGCCTCTGCATGGCCATAGCTCCTCTGCATGGCCACAGTGCCTCTGCATGGCCATAGTGCCTCTGCATGGCCATAGCGCCTCTGCATGGCCATAGCGCCTCTGCATGGCCATAGCGCCTCTGCATGGCCATAGTGCCTCTGCATGGCCATAGTGCCTCTGCATGGCCATAGCGCCTCTGCATGGCCATAGCGCCTCTGCATGGCCATAGCGCCTCTGCATGGCCATAGCGCCTCTGCATGGCCATAGCGCCTCTGCATGGCCATAGCGCCTCTGCATGGCCATAGCGCCTCTGCATGGCCATAGTGCCTCTGCATGGCCATAGCGCCTCTGCATGGCCATAGCGCCTCTGCATGGCCATAGCGCCTCTGCATGGCCATAGTGGCATGCGGAGGGCGGGAGCTGTTGTCCGTGATGGCATGTAGTTTTGCAAGTGTCCTTTGCTCAACTACTGCCTCCAGAGAGTCCAGGCTGACTCCTATTACAGAGCCAGCCGTCTTTGTTAATTTGTTGAGCCTGTTGGCATCACCCGCCCTGATGCCCATTGCCCCAGCAAACTGCCGCATAACAGATGGCATTGCTACAGTGGACTGGTAAAACATCCACAGCATTGTCCTCCACACACCCAAGGACCGGAGCCTCCTCAGGAAGTAGAGGCGGCTCTGTCCCTTCTTGTAAAGGGCCTCAGTGTTACCAGTCCACTCTGTCCTGTTGTCCAGGTGCACCCCCTGGCATTTGTGGGACCCCACCGTCTCCACGTCCTCATCGTGGATACTGACAGCAGCCGGCAGGGCCTTGGACCTCCTAAAATCCACCACCATCTCCCTGGTCTTGGTAGTATTGAGCTGCAGATGGTTCCTGCTGCACCACTCAACAAAGTCCTCCACCAGGCTCCTGTGCTCCTCCTCTGACACACCCCACTATTGCTGTGTCATCTGGGAACTTCTGCAGATGACATGACTCAGAGTTACACTTAAAGTCAGAAGTGTACAGGGTGAACAGGAAGGGAGCCAGGACTGTCCTTGTGGAGCCCCCGTGCTGCCCATCACCATGTCTGACACAGAGGGTGTGTGTGTGTGTGTGTGTGTGTGTGTACGTGTGCATGTGTGCGTGTGTGTGTGTGCGTGTGTGTGTATGTGCGTGTGTGCGTGTGCGTGTGTGCCCTGCATCCGCACAAACTGTGGTCTGCCCGTCAGATAGTCTGCAATCCAGGATGTAATGGACTCATCCACCTGTATCAGCGGGAGCTGGAGCTGATAGCAATTAGTTAAAAGTACTCAAAGGAGAGAATAAATATTAGCCCTGCACTCAGATAAACAGTGTTAGAGTTGATTTAACAGTAGTAATTGCGCTGTATTTGTACGCAGTTACAATAGACCCATCACCTAATACCATCACAAGCCCTTGAGGGTAGAGGTGAGTCTAACCTAGTATTGTGTGTGTGTGTGTGTGTGTGTGTGTGTGAATATTTTGTTATTCATTGTTTAAATCCTCTCAGCCCTCCATGAACTGTTTTATAAGTAAATATTTACAAAATCACTTGTTTCTCTTATCATATCTGTGAACATAGTCATCCATCGGAGAGCATGCCACTGATTGTAAGACCTTTATTTCAGAAACAAATGAAACTGAACTGTACAATTTGAGTCAATAACAATAAAATGCTGTCCCTGTCAAAAAATAAAGAGTTTAATTATTTTCTGACCATAGTTGAAGTCATTCATAAACCATGTTTGAATCCAATTAATTCTTAGGCTCTAAACCCAAACTTTCATCCTTCTACAGCCAAGCCAAGCTTCAGCTAGTGATATTCGAACCTCTTGAAATTAATGTAAAAATTGTAGGATAAATGCAATTACATGATTTTTCAGGTTATAAAATCAATTTAAGATAACACCCATGAACTGCTTGCTACTGCTTTTAAAGCTGACAAAGGAAGAAAGATTTAAATTTCAGTTATAAAATAGTGCCGTGTTATTGGTTTGAATTTCCCTACTTGATTTGATTCCTGCTTATTTTTATTTTGTCTCCTTTGCCCCAGATCACACAGTTTTCCAGAAGATCCAAAATGAACCCCAAACCCAGGATAGAGGGGCTGAGTGAATGTGGTCTGGACTCTGTGCAGGAGGGTCATTGTGTCAGAGATGCTGTAGAAAGACAGAGTTCCTGCCCCGTGATCCAGGTACACCCCTATTCTGGAGGAGGGGGGGGCAGGGATTTCAGTGCTCTCAGCATTGTGCCACAAATAGTAACTGGAGGGAGAGCAGCACAAACACCATGACTTGTCATTCTGTCCCAGAGCAGAGTCATGATGCAACCCTTTCCTGCTGATCTCTTTATATGAGACTGCTATAAAAACCCCATCATCGCCACTCCACTCAGCCTCCCAGTAACAGCATCCAGACAGACTCTCTCTGCACAGCACTTGGGCCCAGTGCTCAAATCTCTCTGGATGATCAGGATATGACTGGATCACTCCCACATTTATCACCTCTCTGTTCCCCTCAGACAGATGGAGGTATTGATTTCCTGTGTTGGGGTCCAGTGTGAGCTGACAGGAATCTGATGGAAGAGAAGGTTAAGATTTGGCATGAGGACAGGTTCATCTAAAATTCACTCTTTTCTCCAAACCTACAGTACTGTACAGTGTGAGTTACGTTTTCTCATCTTAATATGTTTGTTTGCATGTGTGTTTTTGATTGTTTCAGACAAAACAGACACACAAGCGTAGAAGGTATTATCCATTATGTTTTATTAGTGAGTTATATTTTTCAATTTTTGTTTCAGAGGAATTATAATATATATTTCTTTATACTGACAGTGGGAGAGAGTTTGTGTGCATGTGTTTGCGTGTGTGGGTGTGTGTGAGTGTGTGAGGTAGAGAGATAGAGAGACATCAAGTATGTATGTATTTGCATGTATGTGTGTGTGTCTCACATACATTCAAACGAGTTTC
>CM045886.1:68796068-68977884 GCA_025169545.1 Anguilla japonica | reverse complement strand
TGTATGTGTGTGTGTCTCACATACATTCAAACGAGTTTCAGAGCGAGCACTCACACTGTAAGAAATCCTCTCTGGTCCTGGGCTCTAAAGTATGGACTTCTTTCACTGCAGAGACAGAGGGAGATGGATTTAAAATATTATTGAGTGCTTACGTTTTTACTGAAAATTACTGTTCACGCTCTCCAGCCTGTCTGCCTATTGGTTTTGCCTGGAAGAAAAACTGTGAAAACTTTTTTACAACCTGATTCGGAAATATTGACCAGTTCCACCCTGCAGGCATCCTCCAACTGCTCTTTCAATTCAGAGACATATTTCCTCACTGCCTCAAAAGAGATGTGTGGACTGACAGTGATGCTGGGTAAGTCTTCAGGTCCAGGAGGGGCACAGAGAGGCTGACAGCTCTGCAGACAGATAGACAGACAGACAGAACAGTCTCAATACAGATTCCTGTGCAGGAACAGATCTTTGTAAATTAGGAACATTCCTCACCATGTATGTACAATGTGCATAATGAAAACTGTCAGAGAAACAGTGAAGTTACCTGGAGGAACTGGATGTGATCCTCTGTGTGTGAAAGCTGCTCCAGCTCAGAATTTCTCCTCCTCAGCTGAGCAATCTCCTGCTCCAGTCGCTCCTGGAAACTTTCAGCCCGACTCACTTCAGCCTTCTCCTGATCTCTGATCAGCTTTTTCACCTCAGAGCACCTTCTCTCAATGGAGCGGGTCAGCTCAGTAAAGATCCTCTCGCTGTCCTCCACTGCTGCCTGTGCAGAGCGCTGATAGGAGACACAGAGAAAGGAGGGCTGTACATTTTAACGAGGCCTTTCACTCAGCTCTTACTGGGACCACAGACAGCCTGTTCCCTACAGTGTGGCTCAGTGGGATTAAGCCCAACAGGGCTGGAAAGTGGCCCAACACTGGGCTCCTCACTGGCTGACTGGAGGAGAGCCTTCCAGCTCTTCCAGTAGCCAGCTGTTGTCTTCTCCTCTGGTCAGTACCCACCTTGAGTGACTGCACAGCCTGTCTCAGATCCTGCAGCTCCTTCTCTCTCTCCTGGATTCTCTGCTGGAATTTACTCTGTGTCGCCCCCAGCTGCTTCTGTTGATAGAATATTTTTCCAGTAATACTATAATACATTGCCCTCACGTTTGTTTGATAATATTATGTTTAACACAATAAATAAGCATAAAAATATTTTAAATTCTCCAGGTCTGTGCAGGCATGTACTGGCCTTATAAATAAAGCTTGTAAACTGTGTGAGTGAACTAGCTGCTCCAGCCAAGTTGATTCCCATTCAGGGAGTGAATAGGGGGGTGAGCAGAGCTGTCACAGAGAGCTGACTTGGATTAACTTCTTGTTCTTATTACTTTATCACTGTGGACTTCAGACCTGAAAATGACTTTACTGTTCATTGCAGTTTGTCAAGGAAATCTTTTCAAAACAGACCTTGCAGATAATATTTTAATAAAAATGTTTTTACTATAAATAACATAAAGATGTGCTGTCTGTTACTTAAAAAATATCAGATCAATCCCATGGTTCCCAATTTACTCAGTTCCTCTCCCATTTTAACCAGTATCAGAGCTGCCAGTGAAGAGCTCCAGTCCTTACCTGTTTCTCAGTCTTTTCTGCTGCAGCTGAGACTGTATCATGGCCTTTATGGTCATCCATTGCACACAACATGCAGATACACTGCTGATCAGTACGGCAGAAGACCTCCAAAAACTTTTTATGTTGAGGGCAAATACTGTCCTGCAGGTTTCCAGTAGCATTGATGACATTATGTGTGTTTCCTGGGTGGAGTTCATTGTGAAGTTTGAGGTGAGTATCACAATAAGAGGCCAGACACATCAGGCAGGACTTGACAGCTTTGCGTTTTCTCCCAGTGCAGACATCACACGCCACGTCTCCAGGTCCAGCGTAACAGTGAGCAGGAGTAGCAGCTTGGAGTCCTGTCTTCTTCAGTTTCTCCACCACTCCAGCCAGCATGATGTTTTTGCCCAGAACAGGCCTTGGAGTGGATGTCTGTCTGCACTGGGGACAGCTGTAGACACCAGTATGATCATCCTGATCCCAGCAGCCCTTAATACAATCCATACAATAACAGTGTCCACAGGGAATAGTCACCGGATCCTTCAGCAGATCCAGACAGATCGCACAGCTGAACTGGTCCTGATCCAGTGAAACTCCAGCATCGGCCATTTTACTGCTTGCACTGACAGAGACAGAGTTAAGTTTCATTTCTCTGAAACTGCGCAACAGATATAGGGGGAGTGACTTCTTGGTTCAGCCCACAGCTGCAGGATGTGTGGTGCTGGACTGAGGCCAGGCTGAAGAGCAAGAGCAGCAGAGTGGAGATTTACTCATAAACATCACACACACACAAGCCTGCATGTGACGGGGAGATGAGTGTTTGGTGACTGAAACAGCTGCATTCGGGTTTATGGGCATAGTCCAAGTCAAACTCCATCAACCGTAGCAAAGCACTGGGCTGTGACAGTGTATCTGCAACATAAACAAAGCACAGCCCGTCTCCAGGACTGAGGAGGAAATCTTTCAGGAGTCCGTGTAAATCGGTGCGCAATACCTGTCAGCTGATTGCCATCATTACCAGCTGATTAACATTGGTATCCGTTTATCTGTAAGGCTATTGTCGGAAAGCTGCCACCTGATATCGCTATGATGCTGGATTGGAACTTCGGACCCTGTCTAACTTGCTCAAATGACTGGCTTGTGCTTAAGGTCCCCTGAGCACGGTCTGAATTTGGAAAGTCAGCTTTTTATCTTAGTGCCCAACTTCTTGGAATTATCTTTAACACACGATAAAAATCAATTCTCTACTAACCTATGGACAATCTAAAACCATGATCACAAACCTCCCTGCTTCTATATGTAACTGTTTTAACTGATTTTTTAAATCTGTGTTTTGTTTGTATTTTATTGTTTTTATTGTGTTTTATTGCTTCATAATGCAATCTTGGCATCATTGAAAATGAGGGCCCACCCTCACTGTATTCCCAAGAATTAAATAAAGGTTGAATGAATGAATGAATGAATCACCGAGGGCAACTGGTTTAAGGTTTATCAGAAAACAAGGTGCAAGTCAGAATTATTATTATTATAGTCTATAAAAAAAGTTTTCAGGACCACTGCCTTAAGCCAATATTTCACTATATTAAGAATATGGGTTTCATCTTTAGAATTTGAAAACCAAACCTTAAATAATTAGAATTAGTCAGTAATAAATATCCTAACCCACACTTCTAACAAAACTTTAGACGTGGAAGAAGAAGAAGAACAAAGAAAAGGAGAAGAAGGAAAAGAAGGAGAAGAAGAAGGGGGCTGCGCAAGACGCATGTGACAGAAATCTGCAGTGCTGTCCTCCCCGAAGGCGAGCACGATGAGCTTCAGGATACTGACATCACCCATCGAATCAAGAAAACTACAAGTCCCACAAACACCGCCCAAGCCACTCCAGGGGCGGCCCTTATTCCATTCAACAGCAGCACAGTGAGGGATACGGCCTGGAGGGAAGCCAAGAGCTGTGATTTCCTAAAGGAGAAGGACGATGAGCTTCAGAGGAGACTCAACAAAAATGGACAAAGACGTTCATCGCAGGCCAAGACCTCTGGTTGAAGCTGTGAGGCATGGTGGGAAAACAGTCGGCGTTGTTGGAGTGAGGACCTTCACTGAAGGGAAAGAAGTAAGAAGTAAATGAAACAGACCTGTGATGAGCTGCTGACAGCAGTGAAGGATGAGGGATGGTCTGTATCTCCCCCTAGTGGTGGAGAAAGGCTACTGCTTCACCATTTCATTATGCTGGTGCTGTTCTATTATTATTATGTGGAGATGATGTATTTCTCAGCATTAGGTTGTGTCTGGTCAACACCTCAAGCACCTTGTGGAGATGCTTGAAGCATAACACTGTTTAGTGTGCAGTGAGGTGTGTGTGTGTGTGAGAGAGAGAAAGAGAAGCATAACAATGTTTAGTGTGCAGTGAGGTGTGTGTGAGAAGCATGACACTGTTCAGTGTGCAGTGAGGGGTGTGTGTGTGTGTGTGGGAGACAGAGAGAGAGAGAGAGAGAGAGAGAGAGAGCGAGAAGCATAACACTGTTTAGGGTGCAGTGGGGGGAGGGTGTGTGAGTGTGTGCATGTGTATGAGAGAGGTAGCATAACACCGTTTAGTGTGCAGTGAGGGGTGTGTGTGAGTGTGTGTGAGAGAGAGAGAGAGAAGCATAACACTGTTTAGGGTGCAGTGGGGGGAGGGTGTGTGTGTGAGAACCAAACATTGTTTTGCAGACGTCACAAACTGAAAGACTTTTATTTAAAAAATGAATAAAACTAAGCAATTGTACAATTTGTGTTAAAAAGGAGTCAATTACATTACTTTTGCACTGATAAGATAATCAATGTTTAATTATTTTAAAACCAGTTTTAAATCCAACAATGTTTTTGGTTTGGTGCCCAAACTCATTATTCTACATCTGCACATCACAGAAACAAAGTCAAACTACAGCCAGAGCTTTTCCAAACTCTGGAAATTAATAAGAAAAGTATAAAATACTGTAAATGGAATTGTCTTCTTGTGATGAATTCAGTTCATGAAAGCATGCGTATCATGAACTCCTAAGAATGTCTGTTGCTTTTTTAACATTGTGAATTACAAAGAAAATCGAGGGTTATGAAAGAACATTTGATTTTTACATTAAATATTTCTCATGAATTTGAATTTGAATATTACATTGTAGTTATATAATTTTCTATGTTACTGGGTTGGATTAACCATTTTTACAGGATTACTGCTGGTTCTGATTTTTTTTTATTCATTGTGTAAGAAACATTCATCATTCTACTGTGAACAGCTGCATATCACCAAAATAAAGCAAAGCTTCAGCCAGTGCTGTTCTAATCTCTGGAAATAAATAACAAAAGTGACTATTTTCTCATATGTAAGTTTAGGATTTATTGAGTTTTTATTGATTTATCGACTACTTCATTCAGCCATCTATTATTTACTTTTGTGATTTTTATTCAATCAACCAGCGGAGGGCAGTAATGTGTAATAAACTTGTTGAAATCACTGAAGAAGAAGAAAAAGGAAAATAAATGAAATAGAATTGCATAATTATGCAGGTTACGGAAACAGACATGAACTCATAAAAATGCTTCTTATACATTGTGAACATTGAAGAATAAAGTTTATGAATGAATATTTGATTTTTACATTTAATTTAGTTCATTAATGTTAATTGTATTATTACATTTGTAACATAATTTATCTGTGTTATTCCTTCAAATTACCCTATTTTGTATCATTACTGCTAATTTGGTCCCTCATCCCAGATCACACAGTTTTACAGAGTATCCAGCATTCCGAACCCAAACGCAGGATAGAGGGGCTGAGTGAATGTGGTCTGGACTCTGTGCAGGAGGGTCATTGTGTCAGAGACGCTGTAGAAGGACAGAGTTCCTGCCCTGTGATCCAGGTACACTCCTACTCTGGAGGAGGGGGGAACAGGGATTGCAGTGCTCTCATTATTGTGATAGAAATAGAAACTTGAGGGAGAGCAGCGCAAACTCCAGGACTTGTTAATCAGTCCCAGATGACAGTCATTACCCCGCCCTTTCCTGCTGATCTCTTTATATGACACTGCTATATAAACCCCATCCCCACTCCACTCAGCCTCCCAGTAACAGCGTCCAGACAGACCCTCTTTGCACAGTACTTGGGCCCAGTGCTCAAATCTCTCTGGATGATCAGGATATGACTGGATCTCTTTCACACGGGTCACCTTTCTGTTCCCCTCAGACAGACGGAGGCGTTTATACGCTGTGTTGGGGTCCAGAGTGAGCTGACAGGAATCTGAGGGAGAAGAGGTGTGTTACATTCCTTAAATATTTTATAAATCTTACATATTTTACCCATCTTAAAATCATATTTCAATTACTGTTCTTCTTTAACCTCACATTAATCTTTTTATTTTTGTTTTAATCTTGTTTCTGTTACTGTTTCCTTCATATCTTGCCCCCCTTGTATCGAATTTTCAATTAATATATGAGCTTAGTTCTTTTTGTGTCACTGCACATTGGTCTTGTAGCTTTCTTCACACAGTCCTACTGCAGGACATACATTATCATATAGGATCCATCTGTTTAATACCAGGATGACTGCAGCTGAATTAATAGGGATCTGATGCAGGAGAAGATGTATGAGATTCCTAAAGTGAATCAGTTATGAATATAGAAAATGATACAAATCATCTATTTTTTCATATTGCCTAATGTTCTCATGTTGCTGTTTTCTTTTCATTTAGCTTTAATTAGACCCACGGTGTAAGAAGTCCTCTCTGGTTCTGGGCCCAACAATATGGATGTCTTCCACTGTGGAGAGAAATCACAAGAAAGTTCGGAAAGAAACAAACATAATTTGTTTTTTAAAAATCCGGAATTTTAAACGGTCTATGTAACAAAATATTAATAAAAGTATTTCAGCAGAAATAACCTGTTACACAGATCTTAACTAATTCCTCCTTGCAGACATCCTCCAGTCGCACTTTCAGTTCAGAGACAGATTTCCTCAAGGTCTCAAAAGAGATGTGTGGACTGACAGTGATGTTGGGTAAGTCTCCAGGTCCAGGAGGGGCACAGAGAGACTGACAGCCCTACAGACAGACAGACAGGCAGAGAACAGTCCCAAATCTGATTCCTGTGCAGATGTCAGGAGCAGATCTTTGTAAAAGAAGATCACACCTCACCATGTATGTACAATGTACAGCACAAACTGACAGAGAGCCAGTGATGTTACCTGGAGGAAATGGATGTGATCCTCTGTGTGTGAAAGCTGCTCCAGCTCAGCATCTCTCCTCCTCAGCTCAGCAATCTCCTGCTCCAGTCGCTCCAGGAGTCTTTCAACCCGACTCACTGCAGCCTTCTCCTGATCTCTGATCAGCTCTTTCACCTCAGAGCACCTTCTTTCAATGGAGCGGATCAGCTCAGTAAAGATCCTCTCGCTGTCCTCCACTGCCGCCTGTGCAGAGCGCTGTTAGGAGACACAGAGAGAGGAGGGCTGTACATTTTAACTAGGCCTTTCACTCAGCTCTTACTGTGACCCCAGACAGCCTGTTCCCCACAGGGTGGCTCAGTGGGATTGACCCCCACAGGGCTGGAAAGAAGCCCAACACTGGGCTCCTCACTGGCTGACTGGAGGAGAGCCTTGACTGAGCCCTGAAATGGCTTTTCCAGCAGCCAGCTGGTGTGTTCTCCTCTGGTCAGTACCCACCTTGAGTGACTGCACAGCCTGTCTCAGATCCTGTAGCTCTTTCTCTCTCTCTTGGATGCTCTCCTGGAATATACTCTGTGTCTCCCCCAGCAGCTTCTGTGGATAGATTATTTTTACCAGTTATTGGGATGGCAGGTATGCCATCCCGCCAAGTTACGCCTTGGCGGGGGCATGCCCCATACCTATACAGCACCGAGAGTTTGGCACTTTTCAGGGTTCCCCACAGAAATAACTACAACAGCCACAGACACTCAGCCTTTAAAAACATTAAATTCTGTACATTCTGACCCCATTTCAACAGACAGATTTCATAAACAACTTCACATGTCCACACAATAAAGCCCCAAACTAAGGGGATTTTGCGTTTTCTCCTTCTTCTTCTTCTTCTTCTTCTTCTTCTCATTCTTATTTTTCCTGCCGCCTATCCCACTAATAACATGTCTCCCCATTGGACATTTTACTGACACCCGCCAAATCTTCACCTACACAACCCAATGAAAAACTCGCATACACACGCAAAAAAACCCATACCTTTTTACTCTGAAACATTTTCAGTACAAACAGCTACTCTGCCTGTGGCCTAGTGGGTAAGGTTACAGTCTTGGCAACACAGGGTCCTAGGTTCAAGTCCTGCTGGGAATATGTTTCTTTAACCGGCTTTTACCCTCACTAATAATTGTCTACTACTTCTCAATTATTGGTTTTGCACCATATCTACCAGCCGTTCCCCGAACTGTATTATGACGTACCGTCTGCACGTTCAGTTGTTAACCAGCTACAGTATTGCAAAGCCATATGGATTCAATGGGAGCTCTTCTGTGCTCACTCGCCTGTGTTCTTCTTTAAAACCACGGACAGGTTTGCTAATGATATTTCACGCATTGCATAGCTATGTCATGGTGCTACCCTAACAAATGTGACGGACTGGTAAACCTCCGGTTGAACGACTGAATCCCGCCTCGTCCTCAGACAGATAATTTCCTCTTTTACACTAACGTTCTCTAACGCTTATATTTGCTTTACCAAAACTCACTCATGGCCACCCATATGCATTTCATGACGGCAAATGTATTCCTTTTATTCAAAAGTTACACCAGTTCACCGCTGTGCCATTTCTACTAACTACATTTCTTCACTTGACTACCATACAAAACCTTCTTATCAGCAAACGCCACGTTTCTACATTCATGTTACCTCGCCCTGTTCTCTATCTAGCCACATACAAACAATTACTACGTATGTACGTTCTGCAACTCCCCATTAAAACATTACATTTAAAATCACGATTCACTCATAATTACAACTACTAGTACTGAACATGAAAAAAACACAGCAATACAATAGATTGCACACGTTACTTAACCCTCCACTTTAAAAGCTAATTCTTTACAGCGACTTTTATATATACCGTTCAATAAGGAATATAAGCTTGGTCATGGTTACTCCATTTACTTCGCACTATACTCTGAAATCATATTAACCTTTACCTACTTGCCCATTCTGCTAAAAACATACTGTTTCAACTACGCAATTTCATAATTTCATCCTAATTTCTCTCACACTGTTGTTATTTTCTCATATGCAAAGCCTGCTGGGACATTTGCGTCTGCTCCTATTCTCCACTATCATGTTTTCCGGTTCTAGTTTAGCAAAACAGCGAAGAGGATTCCTACCTGCACATAAGCCTATCAAAATGCCTTATAAACCTTACAAACACTAAAAGTGCATCTCCACGAAATAACAGACAACGGAGCAGGACAGAAGGCTACACAAGTTGCGACCTAGGGAGTTATAATTCTACGGGCTTGCTGATTCTTTTGTCAGTCAAGGCTCGTTGGATGGACGTCAAATCCGTGAGTACATACACTGGCCATATTTCATCTGCGTTTCTGATGCGTTTATGCTTACGCCACCACACGCTTTCTCACAGCCACTGTTTTACATATATAGCAAACCGAAACTGGTGAACAGTACACCAGACTGTACAAATTCACACAACGATAGCCATAATCCACAACCGTTTCCTATAGGGTCACTTCGCATTTCTCACTCTCATAATAAAACACTTTGCAAAAAGAAATGATATTTCATAAAAAAACACGTGTTCAACGTACAAAAATGCCAAGTTGCTCAAAAGTATTGATATCAAAATGACGCCAAGTTACGGTACTACAAACAATATAGGCTATCTTGCCTCACCAAAATGACATAAGATGTATTTCAAAGCAATGCTACCCAATATTTCCTCAATTTTTCCTATGACAGTATGACAGTAAACCTCCAACAGTTGTATATGTTGAGGACAAATATCGCCCTGCAGGTTTCCAGTAGCATTGATGACATTATGTGTGTTTCCTGGGTTGAGCTCATTGTGAAGTGTTGTGAGTGTTATGCATAGGAGTTTCAGTCTTTACCTGTTTCTCAGTCCTTCCTGCTGCAGCAGAGACTGTATCATGGCCTTTGTGTTCATCCATCGTACACAGATAACAGATACACTGCTGATCAGTACGACAGTAAACCTCCAGCAGTTTGTCATGATGAGAGCAGATCTTCTCCTGCAGGTTTCCAGTGGCTTCGACCAGTTTGTGCATCTTCAGAGGAGGAGATTCATAGTGAGGCTGCAGGTGAGTTTCACAGTAAGAGGCCAGACACACCAGACAGGACTTGACAGCTTTGCGTTTTCTCCCAGTACAGACATCACACGTCACATCTCCAGGTCCAGCATAACAGTGAGCAGGAGGAGCAGTTTGGAGTCCTGTCTTCTTCAGTTTCTCCACCACTTCATACAGCATGGTGTTTTTTCTCAAAACAGGCCTTGGGGTGAAGGACTCTCTGCACTGGGGACAGCTGTAGACACCAGTATGATCATCCTGATCCCAGCAGCCCTTAATACAGCTCATGCAGAAACTGTGTCCACAGGGAATAGTCACCGGATCCTTCAGCAGATCCAGACAGATCGCACAACTGAACTGGTCCTGATCCAGTAAACCTCCACCTTCAGCCATTTTACTGCACACACTGACAGAGACAGAGTTAAGTTTAGTTTTGTTTCTCTGAAACTGCGTGACAGGGAGAGTTGGAGTGACTTTCTGGTTCTGCCCACAGCTGCAGGAGGTGTGTTGGACTGAGGCCAGGCTGAAGAGCAAGAGCAGCAGAGTGGAGATTTACTCATAAACATCACACACACACAAGCCTGCATGTGACGGGGTGACGAGTGTTGAGTCCCTAATCTGGAACCAGAGCTGCAGTTTGGTTAAAAGGCATCTTTCACGTCAAGCTCCACTAAACGGTGTTGAGCACATAGCTGTAGAAATCTACTGTATTTCAAATGCACATGAAGCACCTTCAGATTTAAGGAGCGAGTTATGCATTTTTCAGAGACTGGCGGGATCAAAAAAATGCTATCACGCAGTTAATCCCCAGGACCGATAGTGAAAACCTTTTCAGAGTCCTGGGGGCTCAGGTTCATAACACCCACTTCAGCTGATTTTCAGATATTTACTGTCAGCCGGATGGTGACGTCCTGTATCGCCATGGAGATAAACAATCTGTCAATCAAACGCCTGGGGCAGGAGGAAATAAAGCCTTTGGTCCCCCTTTACACTTTACTCACTGATGTGTCTGATGTGTCTGCATGCATGACTGAGATGGGCCCAGGATGGAACTGTGGGTATCTTCACTGGACGGGGATGTTCTTTAGGCAGTTGGGAAAAGCTCTTGTGACTTCCGCCCCGCCCCCCCCCCCACACACAGAGAAGATGGCCCCTCCCCGGAGCCCCACCCTCTGCATTCATGGTCAGGCTCACTGAAGTGGAGGAATGTGGTCCTGCTCCACCTGAAGTCCCACCTGAAGCCGCAGCACGGGGAAGTGAGCAGAACAGGAGACACGCCCACCCTTCCCAGCAAGGCCGCAAAACCAGAACAACCTGCTGCAGATGCAAAATGCACGTCTGCAAGCCGCACACACAGACTCACACATACTGCGCATATATAATGCGCAGTATGAATAGGTCACTTTCTGCAAAGCCATCAGTCCCTCCATCCTTTCACCCATTCATCCCTACAGTAGTGCATTCAATGATAAAAATTATTCAAATGTGACCAGTGAGCTGTGTATGTGAACATATTTGGTCAAGTTCATGTTCGTGGTATTTTTTGATATTCTACCTTCGGCTTAACCCTTCTATTGTGTTAGGGTGAAATCTGGCCCGTTTCAAGTTAAGATATGTCATAAATACCATGCAGTTCATTTAATTGAAACAAGGCTTCATGATATCCTCAAGAACAGCTATATAAACATAACAAAATCAATGGTCACCATTTTATTCAATTCTGAAAGTCTCTAAAAAAAATTGTTTCATCTGTGGTGTCGTGGCATGCAGCATTGGAACGTTGTGGGTAGCTCTGTGGATCAAATCTTTGAGTCTACACATCCCACCCCTCCCCTTCGTCCTCAGGAACAATTATTTTCTCGCTGTATGGACTTGTACTCCCAATCTCTCTGGCACCCCTCCCCCCACGAGAACTAAATGTTTCTCGCAGAATATGGACACAGATACACTCACACACACACACACACACACACTCACACACATCCCCTCTCTGTCTTCCTTCCCGGGAACAACTTTATTTGCGCAGTATGGACTGGTGCACCCCTCCTCCCCCCCAGGAACACACACACACACGCACACACACACACACATACACGCACACACACACACACACACACACACACACACACACACACACACTCCTCTTCAACGGTAAAGAGATTCTTCATAGAGATAATCCTGTATCTGGTACTGTCTGGCTATAATTATAATTGTTCAGGGTTTCTCACAATGTTGTCATCTGGACTCCCCCACCACTGCGGTCCGGCCCATCTTTCGTCGCCACCACCACCCTGCCCACTTCCGTCTCCACCTGCCACTCCCCACCACCGCCACCCTTCCCACTTCCGTCTCCACCTGCCACTCCCCACCACCGCCACCCTGACACTTCCGTCTCCACCTGCCACTCCCCACCACCACCACCCTGCCCACTTCCGTCTCCACCTGCCACTCCCCACCACCGCCACCCGGCCCCGCCCATCATCTGAGCCGCTACCTCAGGACTGTCACGTAGCTGCCGCTAATTTGATCGACCAATAAAACGTTGACTGACTGACCATGTGGGTCACCAAACTACACCCTGAGCCAACCAGAAGAGGATGGATGCCACCCCTAGAGTCTGGTTCCTGCCACTGTTGCTTTAGGCTTGCTCCTGTGGGGGTTAAAGGCAGGGTTGTCTGCGAAGTGTATTGTGACAATTGTTTGTGAAATGCGCTATATAAACACATTTAGATTTGATTTGATTATAGACCTTTTCCCAGTCGCTGTGCTATGGCAGGTAGACCTGGACTGGGGGTTGGTGAGGGAGTTCGTTATTTTGAGCCTTCAGACAAGCCTTGTGCAACCTCTGGCAAAGAGATGTTATCGTCAAACATTTGTTTAGGCCTTCAATTGAGCTTTGAGTACGAATTATTTTTCAGACAAATAACAGGACATTTGTCAAGTTACAAATGGATATTCATGGTGGTACTTTGTTTAGGTAAGGTGGGCTGTCTTGACTACATATGATTTGAGAAACCCTGTTGTTCCTATTCAATTAGAATTTGTTATTTTGAACAAATTTAAGTTTGGTTTCAGGAAAAAAGGAGAACTTTTTCTAACATAGATCTATACAGGTGAATTTTGACCCATAACACCACAGATGTCACTATGGTTGATAATGTAGTAATTTTAAAAAACCACAAGCAATTTATTCTAGAAAAGTGTGTTCTAATATTAGTCTGTTATAGTCAGATAACATAATTACCCCTTGTCTTCACTATAGGAAATATAATGAGAGAATCGAGACTTTTTTTTTTTTTTTACTGAAAACGAGTTGTATATTGTAAGGTAAATGGTCTTGGGGGGTTGAAATGCACAGAACCCAAGAACTGCAACCTTCTAGGGGGTTCTAGGGGCATTCCCACACCCTACTGGTCACTGTATCCCAATCACAACATGAAAACTGCATCATTATTATATGGAGTAATTTTTCTCATCATCATGGTGTATAATTGGAAGGGTTATTCAGCCTATTTGTTTATATTGGTGGGGGGGGGGGGGAGGTGTAACCCATCTGTTATCCCCATAAATTACACCCTTGTACACATCCATACATAAACATCCTTTCCCTTCCCCTCCCTATGTACTGTACCTGTGACCATAACCTCCCTATGCCCTCTCATAACAGCTCAGTGTGCCTGTCTATGTATCACCTATCTCATGCATTTCAGTCGATATTAGTCACAGTCCACCACATTTATCCTATCATTCCCACTTGTATACAGACACATGCATATAATGTTTCTTAAAGTCCATATTGTGGGTATTGGTCAACCAGGTTCTCATCTCACCCAGGTGGTCATGTGACCCACCATCTGGTCATTCTTCTGTTGTTCTTTTTTAAAGCCGCTTAGCCCTCGATAGACTGTTTTTCGGTGAATACTATCAACCATTTTCTCTTCTCATATCTGTGAACACAGCCATTCATCTCAGAGCATGCCACAGATTATAAGACCTTTATTTCACAAATGAATGAAACTGAACACCTGTACAGTTTGTGTTAAAGTCAGTCAATCATATTTTAATACAACTATATAAATAAAGATTGATTGATTGATTGATTGATACAACCCTGATCAAATAATTAATAGTTGATTGAAGCTACTCATTCACCATGTTCCAATTCAATACATTTTTTGGTTCTAAACCCGAACATTAATCACTCTACAGTGAACATCTGCACATCAAAGAAATAAAGCAAAGCTTCAGCCAGTGCTATTCGAAACCTCTGGAAATTAAATCAGAAAATACATGGAATTTAACAATACTTTAAGTTACAAATTCAGGTTATGAACATATACATGAACTCATAAAAATTCCTGTGACTGATTTTAGCATTGTGAACAACAACGAATGAAGGTTCATGAAAGAATATTAGATTTTTACATTTTATTTAGTTCATGAATTTGGGTTCAATAATTAATTTGCAGTCATATTCTTCCATAGTGGTTTTGGGTTGAATTTCCCTTTTTGATCTGATTACTGCTGATTTAGATTTTCTCTCCCTCATCCCAGATCACACAGTTTTACAGAGGATTCAACAGAATTAACCCTAAACGCAGGATAGAGGGGCTGAGTGAATGTGGTCTGGACTCTGTGCAGGAGGGTCATTGTGTCAGAGACGCTGTAGAAGGACAGAGTTCCTGCCCTGTGATCCAGGTACACTCCTATTCTGGAGGAGCGGGGAACAGGGATTTTAATGCTCTTATTATTGTGCCAGAAATAGTAACTGGAGGAAGTGCAGAACAAACTCCAGGACTTGTTATTACATCCCAGAGCACAGTCAGCATCCCGCCCTTTCCTGCTGATCTCTTTATATGACACTGCTATAGAAACCCAATCCCCACTCCACTCAGCCTCCCAGTAACAGCGTCCAGACAGACCCTCTCTGCACAGCACTTGGAACAAGTCCTCAAATCTCTCTGGATGATCAGGATATGACTGGATCTTTTCCATACAGGTCACCTTTCTGTTCCCCTCAGACAGATGGAGGTATTGATTCATTGTGTAGGGGTCCAGTGTGAGCTGACAGGAATCTGATGGAAGAGAGGTTAAGATTTAATATGAGGATAGGTCTATCTCAGGTTTGTCTCTAATTAATTATTTCCTCTAGGTTTTTAGCATAATTTAATTATTTGTCATCTCCATATGTTGTTTGCATGTGTGTTTTTCATTATTTCAGTGGAAACACACACAATGATACAGTCGGAGTTATGACAATTTTTTTAATGAAAGAGTTGTACTTCTCTATTTTTGTTTTAGAGTATTTTTAAAATACAGTCCTTTTAAGAGAGAGAGCGCAAGAGAGAGATAGAAAGTGTGTGTGTGTGTGTCTCTGCTGAGAGTTTCAGAGCAAGCATTCACACTGTAAGACAGAGACAGAGAGTGTCTGTGTGTGTGTGCGTGTGTGTATGTGGGCGTAAGAGAGAGAGAGCATGTATATGTGTGTGTATGTTTGTGTGTATGTGTGTGTGTGTCTATGTGGGCGTGAGAGAGAGAGAGCATGTATATGTGTGTGTGTATATGTGTTTGTGTGTGTGTGTCTATGTGGGCGTGAGAGAGAGAGAGCATGTATATGTGTGTGTGTGTGTGTGTGTGTGTCTCAGATGAGAGTTTCAGAGCGAGCACTCACTCTGCAGTGAGTTAATTATTTATGTACTGCGTATTATATGGCTCAAATATGGCAGTATGTCAATGTTGCTGTTTATTTCATATGTGCGTATGATATGTGTATATTTGTTTACAGGTTGTAGAGTTGATTTTTATTCTATTTTATTATGATTTTTAAAAATTAAATTAATTCACCTCTGACATCAACGCTCCTCAAAAAAAGCATCCTTATAAGATAACAGGCAGAAGAGAGAGAAATCCTGCCATAAGGGAGACATACCCGGACTCTTTCTGCAGAACTAAATCCTCTCTCATATATGTATACACTTTGTTTTACCTGGTCGCTATGAGGAGAGAAATCTCTCTGCCCAGCAATTTACATCACAAACAGGATTCTCAGCACAGACACCTATCAGCAGTACAGTGGACCATAATCCAGCAGGATGGAGAGTATTTGCCTTTACCACATCCTTAGTATGTTCTGATTACTGGGCTGTTTGTACATGAATGCATAAGGGAATAAAGAATAATAAAATTTAAAGTTTAAGTACACAGTAAAACATTGGCTTGGGTAGCAACTACCTTTCCATCACAGATACCGTTGCAAGGCAGGGCAGCAGCCTAAAGGTTCTGTTTGTCTGCAGGGGCCCGAACAGTGCTTTATTTTTATTATTTAATATTTTATAACATGATCATTATAAGTCTTGTACTCATATAAAATATGGCCACATCTGAGGAAGAGTGAAAGTGGGCATTCAAGCAAGGTTTGGATCCTCCAAGTGATAATGGGAGTCCAAGCTCGCCTCATAGGTGAGATGAACAAGGCTAGATCTGGGGTCTAGCATTTCTGCGGTGATGAGGACTGATGCACTGTAAGACATTGTCCAGACAAGACTGGGTGTTAGCAAAAGAAAGAATGTGAATCTTTCAGCTGGTAAATATTGAGCATGACTCCAATATTTATATAGAAACGATATTAGTGTGAACACAACGGGGCTGCTGCTCTGTCATTGGCCTAGCTAGAGTTCAGAACGAGTTTAAACCCGCATTGTCTGCAACAGGTCAGCTGGTCTCAAAGCGGATTGCTGTACGCTCAGAACATGTGGTTTAATGACCACCTGCGGTTTTCTGTGGAATGGAGTGAAGAAAGAGACTGGCTCCCGAGACTACCTGCGGTTTAGCCTGAACTCAGTTGCTGTGTGTTGTGAAATCACATAATTGCCAGTAGAGGTCACTATAACAGCTTTAAGTTAAACTGCTGCCAGCATGGTTCAACCGAGGTTCAAAAGGAGATGTCTACTGCTCAGATCATTTTAATACTTCAAAACATCAGTATGTTTCACTATGTGTGGCATTATACAGTATAGACTACTCTAATAGAAGGGTAAAACAAATACAATATTGTGTAATTAAACACATTTAAAATGTGTCATATCTGCCTTAACATTTTATGAAAGATATACTGTAGCTGTTGATACAATTCCAGGGGCTTACCACTGCAGTGAATGATCACAGTTACCCATAAACCCACATGCATGTGTGTGTCTCAGATGAGAGTTTCAGAGCGAGCATTCACACTGTAACAGAGAGAGAGAGAGAGAGTGTGTGTGTATGTGTGTGTGTCTCAGATGAGAGTTTCAGACCGAGCATTCACACTGTAAGCAGAGAGACAGTGAGTGTGTGAGCGTGTGTGTGTGTGAGAGAGTGTGTGTCTCAGATGAGAGTTTCAGAGCGAGCACTCACACTGTAAGAAATCCTCTCTGGTCCTGGGCTCTACAGTATGGACTTCTTTCACTGCAGAGACAGAGTGAGGGAAAAAGACAAATAGAAAGATGTGAGGATGAGGATGAAGGATAATGATTACACTGAGTTAGATTTGAAATATTAGTCAGTTTTTACAGTTTAGCTGAAAATTAATTTCACTCCACTCTGTCCACCCATTGGTTTTGCATTGAATAAAAACGGGAAAAAATGGTTTTGGTCCTTAAACTTTTTAACAACCTGATTCTGAAATTTTGACTAGTTCCTTCTTGCAGACGTCCTCCAGTTGCTCTTTCAGTTCAGAGACAGATTTCCTCACAGCCTCAAAAGAGCCGTGTGGACTGACAGTGACACTGGGTAAGTCTCCAGGTCCAGGAGGGGCACAGAGAGACTGACAGCTCTGCAGACAGACAGACAGACAGACAACAGTCCCAAATCAGATGCCAGGAGCAGATCTTTGTAAATGAGGTACATGTATGTCTGGCCTCATGTATGTACAATGTAAATAGCGCAGACTGTCAGAGAGCCAGTGATGTTACCTGGAGGAAATGGATGTGATCCTCTGTGTGTGAAAGCTGCTCCATCTCAGCATCTCTCCTCCTCAGCTCAGCAATCTCCTGCTCCAGTCGCTTCAGGAGTCTTTCAGCCCGACTCACTGCAGCCTTCTCCTGATCTCTGATCAGCTCTTTCACCTCAGAGCGCCTTCTCTCAATGGAGCGGATCAGCTCAGTAAAGATCCTCTCACTGTCCTCCACTGCTGCCTGTGCAGAGCGCTGTTAGGAGACACAGAGAGAGGAGGGCTGTACATTTTAATTAGGCCTTTCATTGAGCTCTTACTGGGACCCCAGACAGCCTGTTCACCACAGTGTGGCTCAGTGGGTTTGAGTCCCACAGGGCTGAAAAGTGGCCCAACACTGGGCTCCTCACTGGCTGACTGGAGGAAAGCCCTGACTGAGCCCTGAAATGGCTCTTCCAGCAGCCAGCTGGTGTGTTCTCCTCTGGTCAGTACTCACCTTGAGTGACTGCACAGCCTGTCTCAGATCCTGCAGCTCCTTCTCTCTCTCCTGGATTCTCTGCTGGAATTTACTCTGTGTCGCCCCCAGCTGCTTCTGTGTATAGAATTTTTTTCCCAGTTATATTATTGTACATTGTCTTTACATTTGTAAAGTAATAGAATCATGTTTAACACTAAATACATTAAATAAGCAACAAAACATTTTAAATCATGCAGGTCAGTGTGTAGAAGTGTACTGGCTTCATATATAAAGCTTATAAACTGTGTGAGTGAACTAGCTGCTCCAGCCGTGTTGATGCCCATTCAGGGAGTGAATAGGGGGGTGAGGGGTGTGAACAGAGCTGTCACAGAGAGCTGACTTGGGTTCACTTCCTGCTCTTAGTGCTTTATCACTGAGGACTTCAAACCAGGAAATGACTTTACTGTTCATTAAAGTTTGTCAAATAAATCTTATGAAACACACCTTATAGGAATCATAATATTTAAAAAATACAAATTTAGTTTTTACTCTATATATAATATAAAGATGTGACTGTTGAATTTTTTTAAATAATCACAGGAATCCCACTGTTTCTAATTTACTCAATTCCTCTCCAATTCTATCCAGTATCAGAGCTGCCAGTGAAGAGCTTCAGTCCTTACCTGTTTCTCAGTCCTTCCTGCTGCAGCTGAGACTGTATCATGGCCTTTGTGTTCATCCATCACACACTGATAACAGATACACTGCTGATCGGTACGACAGTAAACCTCCAGCAGTTTTTTTTATGTTGAGGGCAAATGTTCTCCTGCAGGTGTCCAGTGGCGTTGATTACATTGTGTGTGTTTCCTGGGTTGAGTTCATTGTGAAGTTTGAGGTGAGTTTCACAGTAAGAGGCCAGACACACCAGGCAGGACTTGACGGCTTTGCGCTTTCTCCCAGTGCAGACATCACACGCCACGTCTCCAGGTCCAGCGTAACAGTGAGCAGGAGGAGCAGCTTGGAGTCCTGTCTTCTTCAGTTTCTCCACCACTTCAGCCAACATGGTGTTTTTTCTCAAAACTGGCCTTGGAGTGAAGGTCTCTCTGCACTGGGGACAGCTGTAAACACCAGTATGATCACTCTGATCCCAGCAGCCCTTAATACATTCCATACAATAACTGTGTCCACAGGGAATAGTCACCGGATCGTTCAGCAGATCCAGACAGATCGGACAGCTGAAATGGTCCTGATCCAGTAAACCTCCACCTTCAGCCATTTTACTGCTCGCACTGACAGAGACAGAGTCTAGTTTAATTTCTCTGAAACCGTGTGACAGAGAGAGTGGGAGTAACTTCCTGGTTCTGCCCACACCTGCAGGAGGTGTGGTGTTGGACTGAGGCCAGGCTGAAGAGCAAGAGCAGCAGAGTGGAGATTTACTCATAAACATCACACACACACAAGCCTGCATGTGACAGGGTGACAAGTGTTGAGTCACCTACCATGAAACAGCTGGATTCGGGTTTATGGGCATAGTTCAAGTTAAACTCCATCAACCGTAGCAAAGCACTCGGCTGTGACAGTGTATCTGCAACATAAACAAAGCACAGCCCGTCTCCAGGCCCGAGGAGGAAGTCTTTCAGGAGCCCGTGTAAATCGGTGCGCAATACCTGTCAGCTGATTGCCATCATTACCAGCTGATTAACATTGGCATCCGTTTGTCTGTAAGGCTATTGTCGGAAAGCTACCACCTTATATTGCTATGATGCTGGATTGGAACTTCGGACCCTGTCTAACTTGCTCAAATGACTGGGTTGTGCTTAAGGTCCCCTGAGCACGGTCTGAATTTGGAAAGTCAGCTTTTTATCTTAGTGCCCCAGCTTCTTGGAATGATCTTTAACACACGATAAAAATCAATTCTCTACTAACCTATGGTCAATTAAAAACTATGATCACAAACCTTCCGGCTTCTATATGTAACTGTTTTAACTGATTTTTTAAATCTGTGTTTTGTTTGTATTTTATTGTTTTTATTGTGTTTTATTGCTGCATAATGTAATCTCGGCATCATTGAAAATGAGGGCCCACCCTCACTGTATTCCTGAGAATTAAATAAAGGTTGAATGAATGAATGAATCACCGAGGGCAACTGGGTTAAGGTTTATCAGAAAACAAGGCGCAAGTCAATATTATTATTATTATAGTCTATAAAAAAAGTTTTCAGGACCACTGCTTTAAGCCAATATTTCACTTTATAAAGACAACGGGTTTCATCTCCAGAATTTTAAGACCAAACTTTAAATAATTAGAGTTAGTCGGTAATAAACATCCCAGCCCGCAATTCTAACAAAACTTTAGACGAGGAAGAAGAAGAAGGAGAAGAAGAAGGGGGCTGCGGAAGATGCATGTGACAGAAATCTGCAGTGCTGTCCTCCCTGAAGCCGAACATGATGAGCATCAGGGAACTGACATCACCCATTGAATCAGGAAAACTACAAGTCCCACAAACACCGCCCAAGCCACTCCAGGGGCGGCCCTTATTCCATTCAACAGCAGCACAGTGAGGGATACGGTCTGGAGAGAGGCCAAGAGCTGCGATTTCCTAAAGGAGATGGACGATGAGCTTCGGTGGAGACCCAACAAAAATGGACAAAGACACTCATCACAGGCCAAGGCCTCTGGTTGAAGCTGTGAGGCATGATGGGTAAACAGCCAGCGTTGTAGGAGTGAGGGCCTTCACTGAAGGGAAAGAAGTAAGAAGTAAATGAGACAGGCCTGTGATGAGCTGCTGACAGCAGTGAAGGATGACGGATGGTCTGTATCTTTCCCTAGTGGTGAAGAAAGGCTACTGCTTCAACATTTCATTATGCTGCTGCTGTTCTATTATCATTATGTGGAGATTATGTATTTCTCAGCATTAGGTTGTGTCTGATCAACACCTCAAGCACCTTGTGGAGACACTACTAGCATAACACTGCTTAGGCTGCAGTGAGGGGCGTGTGTGTGTGTGTGAGAGAGAGAGAGAGAGAAGCATAACACTGTTTAGGGTGCAGTGGGGGGCGTGTGTGTGTGTGTGTGAGAGAGAGAGAGAGAGAGAGAGAGAGAGAGAGAGAAGCATAACACTGTTTAGGGTGCAGTGGGGGGAGGGTGTGTGTGTGAGAAACATAAGATTGTTTAGCACACGTCACAAACTGAAAGACCTTTATTTAAAAACTGAACAAAACTAAGCAATTGTACAATTTGTGTTAAAAACAAGTCAATTACATTACTTTTGCACTGATAAGATAATCAATATTTAATTATTTTAAAACCAGTTTTAAATCCAATAGGGTTCTTGGTTTGGTGCCCAAACTCATTATTCTACATCTGCACATCACAGAAACAAAGTCAAACTACAGCCAGAGCTTTTCCAAACTCTGGAAATTAAATTTTTTTTTAAAGTATAAAATACTGTAAATGGAATTGTGTAAGTCTTCTTTTGATGAATTCAGTTCATGAAAACATGCGTATCATGAACTCCTAAGAATGTCTGTTGCTTTTTTAACATTGTGAATAACAAAGACAACTGAGGGTTATGAAAGAATATTTAATTTTTACATTAAATATTTCTCATGAATTTGAATTTGAATATTACATTGTAGTTATATAATTTTCTGTTTTACTGGGTTGGATTTCCCATTTTTATTGGATTACTGCTGGATCTGATCTTTTTTTTATTCATTGTGTAAGAAACAATCATCATTCTACTGTGAACAGCTGCATATCACCAAAATAAAGCAAAGCTTCATCCAGTTCTGTTCTAACCTCTGGAAATAAATAACAAAAGTGACAATTTTCTCATATATAAGTTTAGGATTTATTGAGTTTTTATTGATTCATCGATTAATTCATTTAGCCATCTATTATTTACTTTTGTGATTTTTTCAATCAACCAGCGGAGAGCAGTAATGTGTAATAAACTTGGAAATCACTCAAAAAGAAGAAGAAAAAGGAAAGTAAAATAAATAGAATTGCATAATTATACAGGTTATGGAAACAGACACGAACTCATAAAAATGCTTCTTATACATTGTGAACACTGAAGAATAAAGTTTATGAATGAATAGTAGATTTTTACATTTAAATTAGTTCATTAATTTGAATTGTATTATTACATTTGTAACATTTTTTATCTGTGTTATTCCTTCGAATTACCCTATTTTGTATCATTATTGCTGATTTAGCCCCTCATCCGAGATCACACAGTTTTACAGACATTTTGAAAGTATGAACCCCAAACCCAAGATAGAGGGGCTGAGTGAATGTGGTCTGGACTCTATGCAGGAGGGTCATTGTGTCAGAGACGCTGTAGAAGGACAGAGTTCCTGCCCTGTAATCCAGGTACACTCCTATTCTGGAGGAGGGGGGAACAGGGACTGAAGTGCTCTCATTATTGTGCCAGAAAGAGGAACTGGAGGGAGAGCAGAACAAACTCCAGGACTTGTTATTCCATCCCAGACGGCAGTCATCACCCTGCCCTTTCCTGCTGATCTCTTTATATGACACTGCTATATAAACCGCATCCCCACTCCACTCAGCCTCCCAGTAACAACGTCCAGACAGACCCTCTCTACACAGCACTTGGAGCCAGTAGTCAAATCTGTCTGGATGATCAGGATATGGCTTGTTCTCTTTCACACAGGTCACCTCTCTGTTCCCCTCAGACAAACGGAGGATACTGTGTGCTGTGTTGGGGTCCAGAGTGAGCTGACAGGAATCTGAGGGAGAAGAGGTGTGTTACAATCCTTAAATATTTTACAAATCTTACATATTTTGCCCATCTTAAAATCATATTTCAATGACTGTTCTTTTTAACCTCACATTGATCTTTTTACTTTTGTTTTAATCTTGTTTCTGTTACCGTTTCCTTCATATCTTGCCCCCCTTTTATCGAATTTTCCATCAATATATGATCTTATTTCTTTTTGTGTCACTGCATATTGGTCTTGTAGCTTTCTTCACACAGTCCTACTGCAGGACATATATTATCATATAGGATCCATATGTTTAATACCAGGATGACTGCAGCTGAATTAATACGGGTCTGATGCAGGAGAAGATGTATGAGATTCCGAAAGTGAATCAGTTATGAATATAGAAAATTATACCAATCATCTATTTTTTCATATTTCCTAATATTCTCATGTTGCTGTTTTCTTTTCATTTAGCTTTAATTAGACTCACATTGTAAGAAGTCCTCTCTGGTTCTGGGCTCAACAATATGGATGTCTTCCACTGTGGAGAGAAATCACAAGAAAGTTCAGAAAAAAACAAACGTAATTTGTTTTTAAAAAATCCGGAATTTAAAACGGTCTATGTAACGAAATATTAACAAAAGTATTTCAGCAGAAATAACCTGTTGCACAGATCTTAACTAATTCCTCCTTGCAGACATCCTCCAGTCGCACTTTCAGTTCAGAGACAGAATTCCTCAAAGCCTCAAAAGAGATGTATGGACTGACAGCGATGCTGGGCAAGTCTCCAGGTCCAGGAGGGGCACAGAGAGACTGACAGCTCTACAGACAGACAGACAGACAGAGAACAGTCCCAAATCTGATTCCTGTGCAGATGTCAGGAGCAGATCTTTGTAAAAGAAGATCACACCTCACCATGTATGTACAATGTACAGCACAGACTGACAGAGAGCCAGTGGTGTTACCTGGAGGAAATGGATGTGATCCTCTGTGTGTGAAAGCTGCTCCAGCTCAGCATCTCTCCTCCTCAGCTCAGCAATCTCCTGCTCCAGTCGCTCCAGGAGTCCTTCAGCCCGACTCACTTCAGCCTTCTCCTGATCTCTGATCAGCTCTTTCACCTCAGAGCGCCTTCTCTCAATGGAGCGGATCAGCTCAGTAAAGATCCTCTCACTGTCCTCCACTGCTGCCTGTGCAGAGCGCTGTTAGGAGACACAGAGAGAGGAGGGCTGTACATTTTAACTAGGCCTTTCACTCAGCTCTTACTGGGACCCCAGACAGCCTGTTCACCACAGTGTGGATCAGTGGGTTTGAGCCCCACAGGGCTGGAAAGTGGCCCAACGCTGGGCTCCTCACTGGCTGACTGGAGGAGAGCCCTGACTGAGCCCTGAAATGGCTCTTCCAGCAGCCAGCTGGTGTCTTCTCCTCTGGTCAGTACCCACCTTGAGGAACTGCACAGTCTGTCTCAGATCCTGCAGCTCCTTCTCTCTCTCCTGGATTCTCTGCTGGAATTTTTTTTGTGTGTCACCCCCAGCTGCTTCTGTGAATAAATTGTTGTCCCTTTTTATTGTATATTGTGTTCATATTTATCAAATGCTTCCATCATGTTTAAAACTAATCACAAAAAAAACACCCTAATTGTAAGACCTGTATCAGGTAAGTCTGTTGGAGTGTATCCCTATTAAATTGTCCTTACATTGATAAAAACCCCTGGTAAAATGATAATGTTATTTTGATTCAAGCACACAGTAATTAAGCATGAAATACAATAACACTTGAGGTCATTGTGTAGAAGTGTACTGGCCTCATAGGTAAAGCTTCTAAAGTGTGTGAGTGAACTAGCTGCTCCAGCCATGTTGAATCCCATTCAGGGAATGAATAGGGGGTTGAGGAGCTGTCACAGAGAGCTAATTTGGGTTCACTTCTTGATCTTACTGCTTTATCACTGTAGACTTCATGACTTGACTGTACTCTTCATTAAAGTTTGTCAATAATAAGTAATGAAACGCAGCTTGTAACGTAATATTTCATTGTAATATAATATTTTAATAATACAAATTTAGTTTTTATAATATATGACAAAGATGTGTGACCTTTTGAAAAATCACACAAACCCCACAGTTCCCAATATACTCACTTCAGCTCCCATTATAACCAGTGAAGAGTTCCAGTCCATACCTGTTTCTCAGTCCTTTCTGCTGCAGCTGAGACTGTATCATGGCCTCTGTGTTCATCCATCACACACAGCAGACAGATGCACTGCTGATCGGTACGACAGTAAACGTCCAGCAGTTTGTCATGATGAGAGCAGATCTTCTCCTGCAGGTTTCCAGTGGCTTTGACCAGTTTATGCTTCTTAAGAGGAGGAGATTCATAGTGAGGCTGGAGGTGAGTTTCACAGTAAGAGGCCAGACACACCAGACAGGACTTGACAGCTTTGTGTTTTCTCCCAGTGCAGACATCACATGGCACGTCTCCAGGTCCAGCATAACAGTGAGCAGGAGGAGCAGCTTGGAGTCCTGTCTTCTTCAGTTTCTCCACCACTTCAGCCAGCATGATGTTTCTGCCCAGAACAGGCCTTGGAGTGAAGGTCTGTCTGCACTGGGGACAGCTGTAGACACCAGTATCATCATCCTGATCCCAGCAGCCCTTAATACAGCCCATACAGAAAAAATAAACTGTGTCCACAGGGAATAGTCACCGGATCCTTCAGCAGATCCAGACAGATCGCACAGCTCAACTGGTCCTGATCCAGTAAACCTCCACCTTCAGCCATTTTACTGCTCACACTGACAGAGACAGAGTTAAGTTTCATTTCTCTGAAACCGCGTGACAGAGAGAGTGGGAGTGACTTCCTGGTTTCGCCCACAGTTGTAGGAGGTGTGGTGTTGGACTGCGGCCAGGCTGAAGAGCAAGAGTAGCAGAGCGGAGATTTGCTAGTTAATATCACGCAAACACAAGCCTGCATGTGACAGGGTGACGAGTGTTGAGTCCCTAATCTGGAACCAGAGCTGCAGTTTGGTTAAAAGGCATTATTTGTTTTGTTTTTTTTTTTTTTTTTTTTGTTGTTTTATCTTTCAAGTCAAGCTCCACTAAACGGTGTTGAGCACTGTGGCACCGCACTGGGCGTGACGGTGCAGGCGGGGCGGCACAGAAATACACAGACCGGAGGTTTAGGACAAAATAGCCCAACAGGGCCTTTTATTTAACAAAAATTATATACAAAAACAAAAAAAACCAAACTCAACAATTAAAGTCTCTTGTCAGACTTAAATTAAAGTAAAGCAACCCAAAATTAGGAGTAGTGATGTCCGGGAGACCGCTGAGGGGATCCCTCTTCAAGGCAAGGAGAGGGATGTGGTCCTGGGTCTCCACCGGATTCTGAAAAGTAGGGAACAAGTTATAAACAGTTTCCACCAGCTCTCCTGCAGCCAACCCCCCCCCCCCCCCCCCAACCCTCAAGGGAGACAAAAGGCCTCCTTTTAAGCTCCCAGCCAATTCCCTGGAGTGGCGGCAGCTGTGTTGCCTCATTGCTGACAGGTGTGTTGAGTGCAAAGCAGCTTTCCAGGGTCCTGTGGCTGGGCTTCACAGTGTGGCGCTGTCCCGGGTCCTGAAGAGCTGGCCTGGTGGTAGGTTTTAGCTGATGCCCATCAGACTGGGAGGGGCACTGTGGGGGCATGCCCCGATCCACGCCACAGCACATAGCTGTAGAAATATATTGTATTTCAAATGCATATGAAATGCACTGTCAATCAAACGCCAGGGGCAGGAGGAAATAAAGCTTTTGGCCCCCCTTTACACTTTAATCACTGATGTGTCTGATGTGTCTGCATGCATGAATGAGATGGACCCAGGATGGAACAGTGGGTATCTTCACTGGACGGGGATGTTCTTTAGGCAGTTGGGAAAAGCTCTTGTGACTGCCGCCCCGCCCCCCCCCCCACACACAGAGAAGATGGCCCCTCCCCGGAGCCCCACCCTCTGCTTTCATCGTCAGGCTCACTGAAGTGGAGGAATGTGGTCCTGCTCCACCTGAAGTCCCACCTGAAGCCGCAGCACGGGGGAGTGAGCAGAACAAGAGACACGCAGTATGTGCAGTATGAATAGGTCACTTTCTGCAAAGCCATCAGTCCCTCCATCCTTTCACCCGTCCATCCCTACAGTAGTGCATTCAATGATAAAAATTATTCAAATGTGACCAGTGAGCTGTGTATGTGAATATATTTGGTCAAGTTCATGTTCGTGGTATTTTTTGATATTCTACCTTCGGCTTAACCCTTCTATTGTGTTATGCTCAAATTTGACCCGTTTCAAGTTAAGATATGTCATAAATACTATGCAGTTCATTTAATTGGAACAAGGCTTTATGATGTCCTCAAAAACAGCTATATAAACACAACAATACCAATGATCATCATTTTATTCAATTCTGAAAGTCTCTAAAAATATTGTTTCATCTGTGGTGTCGTGGCATGCAGCATTGGAACGTTGTGGGTAGCTCTGTGGATCAAATCTGTGAGTCTAGACATCGCACCCCTCCCGTTCGTCCTCAGGAACAATTATTTTCTCACTGTATGGACTTGTACTCCCAATCTCTCTGGCACCCCTCCCCCCACGAGAACTAAATGTTTCTCGCAGAACATGGACACAGATACACTCACACACACACACACACACACATCCCCTCTCTGTCTTCCTTCCCGGGAACAACTTTATTCTCGCAGTATGGACTGGTGCACCCCTCCTCCCCCCCGGGAACACACACACACACACACTCACACACATATACACACACACACACACACACACACATCCTCTTCAATGGTAAAGAGATTCTTCATAGAGATAATCCTGTATCTGGTACTGTCTGGTTATAAATATAATTGTTCAGGGTTTCTCACAATGTTGTCATCTGACTACCCCCACCACTGCGGTCTGGCCCATTATTCATCGCCACCACCACCCTGCCCACTTCCGTCTCCACCTGCCACTCCCCACCACCGCCACCCTGCCCACTTCCGTCTCCACCTGCCACTCCCCACCACCGCCACCCTGCCCACTTCCGTCTCCACCTGCCACTCCCCACCACCGCCACCCTGCCCACTTCCGTCTCCACCTGCCACTCCCCACCACCACCACCCTGCCCACTTCCGTCTCCACCTGCCACTCCCCCCCGCCGCCACCTGCCCACTTCCGTCTCCACCTGCCACTCCCCACCACTGCCACCCTGCCCACTTCCGTCTCCACCTGCCACTCCCCACCACCGCCACCCGGCCCCGCCCATCATCTGAGCCGCTACCTCAGGACTGTCACGTAGCTGCCGCTAATTTGATCGACCAATAAAACACTGACTGACTGACCATGTGGGTCACCAACCTACACCCTGAGCCAACCAGAAGAGGATGGATGCCACCCCTAGAGCCTGCTTCCTTCCAAGGTTCCTTCCATCTGCCACAGGGAGTTTCTCCTTGCCACTGTTGCTTTAGGCTTCCTGTGGGGGTTAAAGGCAGGGTTCTCTGTGAAATGTATTGTGACAATTGTTGTGAAATGCGCTATATAAATATATTTAGATTTGATTTAATTATAGACCTTTTCCCAGTCACTGTGCTATGGCAGGTAGACCTGGACTGGGGGTTGGTGAAGGAGTTCGTTATTTTGAGCCTTCAGACAAACCTTGTGCAACCTTTGGCAAGAGATGTTATCGTCAAATATTTGTTTAGGCTTTCAGTTGAGCTTTGAATACGGATTATTATTCAGACAAATAACAGGATGTTTTTCAAGTTACAAATAGATATTCATGCTGGTATCTTTGTTTAGGTAAGGTGGACTGTCTTGACTGCATATGATTTGAGAAACCCTGTTGTTCATATTCAATTAAAATCTGTTATTTTCAACAAAATTAAGTTTGGTTTCAGGAAAAAAAAGAAAACATTTTCTAACATAGATCTATACGGGTGAATTTTGACCCGTAACACCACAGATGTCACTATGGTTGATAATGTAGTTATTTTAAAAAACCACAAGCAATTTATTCTAGAATAGTGTGATCTAATATTAGTCTGTTGTAGTCAGATAACATAATTACCCCTTGTCTTCACTATAGGAAATATAATGAGAGAATCGAGACTTTTTTTTATTACTGAAAACGAGTTGTATATTGTAAGGTAAATGGTCTTGGGGGGTTGAAATGCACAGAACCCTAAGAACTGCAACCTTCTAAACCTTCTAGGGGGTTCTAGGGGCATTCCCACACCCTACTGGTCACTGTATCCCAATCACAACATGAAAATTGCATCATTATTATATGGAGTAATTTTTCTCATCATCATGGTGTATAATTGGAAGGGTTATTCAGCCTGTTTGTTTATATTGGTGGGGGGGGGGGGAGGTGTAACCCACCTGTTATCCCCATAAATTACACCCTTGTACACATCCATACATAAACATCCTTTCCCTTCCCCTCCCTACGTACTGTACCTGTGATCATAACCTCCCTATGCCCTCTCATAACAGCTCAGTGTGCCTGTCTATGTATCACCTATCTCACGCATTTCAGTCGATATTAGTCACAGTCCACCACATTTATCCTATCATTCCCACTTATATACAGACACATGCATATAATGTTTTCTTTCAGTCCATATTGTGGGTATTGGTCAACCAGGTTCTCATCTCACCCAGGTGGTCATGTGACCCACCATCTGGTCATTCTTCTGTTGTTTGTTTTTTAAAGCCGCTTAGCCCTCGATAGACTGTTTTTCGGTGAATATTATCAACCATTTTCTCTTCTCATATCTGTGAACACAGCCATTCATCTCAGAGCATGCCACAGATTATAAGACCTTTATTTCACAAAAGAATGAAACTGAACACCTGTACAGTTTGTGTTAAAGTCAGTCAATCACATTTTAATACAACTATATAAATAAAGATTGATTGATTGATTGATACAACCCTGATCAAATAATTAATATTTGATTTGAAGCTACTCATTCACCATTTTCCAATTCAATAAATTTTTTGGTTCTAAACCCAAACTTTAATCACTCTACAGTGAACATCTGCACATCAAAGAAATAAAGCAAAGCTTCAGCCAGTGCTATTCGAACCTCTGGAAATTAAATCAGAAAATGCATGGAATTTAACAATACTTTAAGTTACAAATTCAGGTTATGAACATGTACATGAACTCATAAAAATTCCTGTGACTGATTTTAGCATTGTGAACAACAACGAATGAAGGTTCATGAAAGAATATTAGATTTTTACATTTTATTTAGTTCATGAATTTGGGTTCAATAATTAATTTGCAGTCATATTCTTCCATAGTGATTTTGGGTTGTGTTTCCCTTTTTGATCTGTTTACTGCTGATTTAGATTTTCTCTCCCTCATCCCAGATCACACAGTTTTACAGAGGATCCAACAGAATAAACCCAAAACCCAGGATAGAGGGGCTGAGTGAATGTGGTCTGAACTCTGTGCAGGAGGGTCATTGTGTCAGAGATGCTGTAGAAGGACAGAGTTCCTGCCCCGTGATCCAGGTACACTCCTATTCTGGAGGATCGGGGAACAGGGATTTCAGTGCACTCAGCATTGTGCCAGAAATAATGACCGAAGGGGGAGCAGCGCAAATTCCAGGACTTGTTATTACATCCCAGACCACAGTCCTCACCCTCTCCTTTCCTGCTGATCTCTTTATATGACACTGCTATATCAACCCCACCACTCCCACTCCACTCAGCCTCCCAGTAACAGCATCCAGACAGACCCTCTCTGCACAGCACTTGCTCCCAGTGCTCAAATCTCTCTGGATGATCAGGATATGACTGGCTCCTTTCCACACGGGTCACCTTTCTGTTCCCCTCAGACAGACGGAGGTCTTGATGCGCTGTGTTGGGGTCCAGTGTGAGGTGACAGAAATCTGATGGAGGAGAAGGTTAAGATTTAATATGAGGACAGATCCAGTTCTGTCTCAAATAATTTCTTTTCTCCAAGACTTTACAGCATAATTTAAGTATTTTTCATCTCCATATGTTTGTTTGTTTGCATTATTTGGTTGTTTCAGAGGAAACAGACACACAATGATGGAGTAGGAAAAGTAATGACAATTTATTTTAATGAAAGAGTAGTACATTGCTATTTGTAATTTAATTTTTTTGTTTTAGAGAATTTGAAAATTCTGTGTTTTATGCATGAGTGTGTGTGCCTGTGTGAGTGTGTGTGTGTGTCTGCATGTATGTAAATTAAGTAATTGGTGGCTAACTTGTGTCAGTTGGTACAAGTCCAGGGGCTTTAATTACCACTGCAGTGATTGTTCACCATCCCCCATAAACCCACATGCATGTGTGTGTCTCAGATGAGAGTTTCAGAGCGAGCATTCACACTGTAAGCAGACAGAGAGAGAGAGAGAGAGTGTGTATGTGTGTATGTGTGTCTCAGGTGAGAGTTTCAGAGCGAGCATTCACACTGTAACAGAGAGAGAGTATGTGTGTGTGTGTGTGTGTCTCAGATGAGAGTTTCAGAGCGAGCACTCACACTGTAAGAAATCCTCTCTGGTCCTGGGCTCTACAGTATGGACTTCTTTCACTGCAAAGACAGAGTGAGAGAAAAGGACAAATAGAAAGATGTGAGGATGAGGATGAAGGATAATGATTACACTGAGTTAGATTTAAAATATTAGTCAGTTTTTACAGTTTAGCTGAAAATTAATTTCACTCCACTCTGTCCACCCATTGGTTTTGCACTGAATAAAAATGGGAAAAAATGGTTTTGGTCCTTAAAATTTTTAACAACCTGATTCAGAAATTTTGACTAGTTCCTTCTTGCAGACATCCTCCAGTTGGTCTTTTAGTTCAGAGACAGATTTTCTCACAGCCTCAAAAGAGCCGTGTGGACTGACTGTGATGCTGGGCAAGTCTTCAGGTCCAGGAGGGGCACAGAGAGACTGACAGCTCTGCAGACAGACAGACAGACAGACAGAGAACAGTCCCAAATCAGATGCCAGGAGCAGATCTTTGTAAATGAGGTACATGTATGTCTGGCCTCATGTATGTACAATGTAAATAGTGCAGACTGTCAGAGAGCCAGTGATGTTACCTGGAGGAAATGGATGTGATCCTCTGTGTGTGAAAGCTGCTCCATCTCAGGGTCTCTCCTCCTCAGCTCAGCAATCTCCTGCTCCAGTCGCTCCAGGAGTCTTTCAGCCCGACTCACTGCAGCCTTCTCCTGATCTCTGATCAGCTCTTTCACCTCAGAGCGCCTTCTCTCAATGGAGCGGATCAGCTCAGTAAAGATCCTCTCGCTGTCCTCCACTGCTGCCTGTGCAGAGCGCTGTTAGGAGACACAGAGAGAAGATGGATGTACATTTTAACGAGGCCTTTCACTCAGCTCTTACTGGGACCCCAGACAGCCTGTTCCCCACAGTGTCGCTCAGTGGGTTTGAGCCCCACAGGGCTGAAAAGTGGCCCAATACTGGGCTCCTCACTGGTCGACTGGAGGAGAGCCCTGACTGAGCCCTGAAATGGCTCTTCCAGCAGCCAGCTGTTGTCTTCTCCTCTGGTCAGTACCCACCTTGAGTGACTGCACAGCCTGTCTCAGATCCTGCAGCTCCTTCTCTCTCTCCTGGATTCTCTGCTTGAATTTACTCTGTGTCACCCCCAGCTGCTTCTGTGTATAGGATTTTTTTCCCAGTTATATTATTGTACATTGTCTTTACATTTGTAAAGTAATAGAATCATGTTTAACACTAAATACATTAAATAATCAACAAAATATTTTAAATCATGCAGGTCAGTGTGTAGAAGTGTACTGGCTTTATACATAAAGCTTCTAAACTGTGTGAGTGAACTAGCTGCTCCAGCCGTGTTGATGCCCATTCAGGGAGTGAATAGGGGGGTGAGGGGTGTGAACAGAGCTGTCACAGAGAGCTGACTTGAGTTCACTTCCTGCTCTTACTGCTTTATCACTGAGGACTTCAAACCAGAAAATGACTTTACTGTTCATTATAGTTTGTCAAATAAATCTTATGAAACACACCTTATAGGAATCATAATATTTAAAATATACAAATTTAGTTTTTACTATATATATAATATAAAGATGTGACTTTTGAATTGTTTTAAATAATCACAGCAATCCCACTGTTTCTAATTTACTCAATTCCTCCCCAATTCTATCCAGTATCAGAGCTGCCAGTGAAGAGCTTCAGTCCTTACCTGTTTCTCAGTCCTTTCTGCTGTAGCTGAGACTGTATCATGGCCTCTGTGGTAATCCATCGTACACAGATAACAGATACACTGCTGATCAGTACGACAGTAAACCTCCAGCAGTTTTTTATGTTGAGGGCAAATGTTCTCCTGCAGGTGTCCAGTGGCGTTTATTACATTGTGTGTGTTTCCTGGGTTGAGTTCATTGTGAAGTTTGAGGTGAGTGTCACAGTAAGACGTCAGACACACCAGGCAGGACTTGACAGCTTTGCGCTTTCTCCCAGTGCAGACATCACACGCCACATCTCCAGGTCTAGCGTAACAGTGAGCAGGAGGAGCAGCTTGGAGTCCTGTCTTCTTCAGTTTCTCCACCACTTCAGCCAGCATGATGTTTCTGCCCAGAACAGGCCTTGGAGTGGATGTCTGTCTGCACTGAGGACAGCTGTAGACTCCAGTATGATCATCCTGATCCCAGCAGCCCTTAATACAGTCCATACAATAACTGTGTCCACAGGGAATAGTCACCGGATCCTTCAGCAGATCCAGACAGATCGCACAGCTGAACTGGTCCTGATCCAGTGAACCTCCACCTTCAGCCATTTTACTGCTCACACTGACAGAAACAGAGTCTAGTTTCATTTCTCTGAAACCGTTTGACAGAGAGAGTGGCAGTAACTTCCTGGTTCAGCCCACACCTGCAGGAGGTGTGTTGGACTGAGGCCAGGCTGAAGAGCAAGAGCAGGAGAGTGGAGATTTACTCATAAATATCACACACACACAAGCCTGCATGTGACAGGGTGACGAGTGTTTGGTAACTGAAACAGCTGCATTCGGGTTTATGGGTATAGTCCAAGTCAAACTCCATCAACCGTAGCAAAGCACTCGGCTGTGACAGTGTATCTGCGCCATAAACAAAGCACAGCCCGTCTCCAGCACCGAGGAGGAAGTCTTTCAGGAGTCCGTGTAAATCGGTGCGCAATACCTGTCAGCTGATTGCCATCATTGCCAGCTGATTAACATTGGCATCCGTTTATCTGTAAGGCTATTGTCGGAAAGCTGCCACCTGATATCGCTATGATGCTGGATTGGAACTTCGGACCCTGTCTAACTTGCTCAAATGACTGGCTTATGCTTAAGGTCCCCTGAGCACGGTCTGAATTTGGAAAGTCAGCTTTTTATCTTAGTGCCCCAACTTCTTGGAATTATCTTTAACACACGATATCACAAATCAATTCTCTACTAACCTATGGTCAATTTAAAACCATGATCACAAACCTCCCTGCTTCTATATGTAACTGTTTTAACTGATTTTTTAAATCTGTGTTTTGTTTGTATTTTATTGTTTTTATTGTGTTTTATTGCTGCATAATGTAATCTTGGCATCATTGAAAATGAGGGCCCACCCTCACTGTATTCCTGAAAATTAAATTAAGGTTGAATTAATTAATGAATGAATGAATCACTGAGGGCAACTGGTTTAAGGTTAATCAGAAAACAAGGTGCAAGTCAATATTATTATTATTATAGTCTATAAAAAAATGTTTTCAGGACCACTGCTTTAAGCCAATGTTTCACTATATTAAGAATACGGGTTTCATCTTTAGAATTTGAAAACCAAACCTTAAATAATTAGAATTAGTCGGTAATAAATATCCTAACCCACACTTCTAACAAAACTTTAGACGTGGAAGAAGAAGAAGAAAGAAAAGGAGGAGAAGAAGGAAAAGAAGGAGAAGAAGGAAAAGAAGAGAAGAAGAAGGGGGCTGTGCAAGATGCATGTGACAGAAATCTGCAGTGCTGTCCTCCCTGAAGCCGAGCATGATGAGCATCAGGAAACTGACATCACCCATCGAATCAGGAAAACTACAAGTCCCACAAACACCGCCCAAGCCACTCCAGGGGCGGCCCTTATTCCATTCAACAGTAGCACAGTGAGGGATACGGTCTGGAGGGAAGCCAAGAGCTGCGATTTCCTAAAGGAGAAGGACGATGAGCTTCGGGGGAGACCCAACAAAAATTAGCAAAGACATTCATCGCAGGCCAAGGCCTCTGGTTGAAGCTGTGAGGCATGATGGGTAAATAGCCAGTGTTGTAGGAGTGAGGGCCTTCACTTAAGGGAAAGAAGTAAGAAGTAAATGAGACATAACTGATGAGCTGCTGACAGCAGTGAAGGATGAGGGATGGTCTGTGTCTCCCCCTAGTGGTGAAGTAAGGCTACTGCTTCAACATTTCAATATGCTGCTGCTGTTCTATTATTATTATGTGGAGATGATGTATTTCTCAGCGTTAGGTTGTGTCTGGTCAACACCTCAAGCGCCTTGTGGAGATGCTTGAAGCATAACACTGTTTAGTGTGTAGTGAGGGGTGCGTGTGTGTGTGAGAGAGAGGTAGCATAACACTGTTTAGTGTGCAGTGAGTTGTGTGTGCATGTGTGTGAGAAAGGTAGCATAACACTGTTTAGTGTGCAGTGAGGTGTGTGTGTGTGTGCATGTGTGTGAGAGAGAAGCATAACACTGTTTAAAGTGTAGTGAGGGGTGTGTGTGCATGTGTGTGAGAGAGGTAGCATAACACTGTTTAGTGTGCAGTGAGGTGTGTGTGTGTGTGTGTGCATGTGTGCGAGAGAGAAGCATAACACTGTTCAGTGTGCAGTGAGGGGTGTGTGTGAAAGAGAGAGAGAGTGAGAGAGAGCGAGAGAGAGAAGCATAACACTGTTTAGGGTGCAGTGCGGGGAGGGTGTGTGTGTGAGAAGCATAAGATTGTTTAGCACACGTCACAAACTGAAATACCTTTATTTTAAAAATGAACAAAACTAAGCAATTGTACAATTTGTGTTAAAAAGGAGTCAATTACATTACTTTTGCACTGATAAGATAATGAAAATTTAATTCTTTTAAAACCAGTTTTAAATCCAATAATGTTTTTGGTTTGGTGCCCCAACTCATTATTCTACATCTGCACATCACAGAAACAAAGTCAAACTACAGCCAGAGCTTTTCCAAACTCTGGAAATTAAAATTTTTTTTAAAGTATAAAATACTGTAAATGGAATTGTGTAAGTCTTCTTTTGATGAATTCAGTTCATGAAAACATGCGTATCATGAACTCCTAAGAATGTCTGTTGCTTTTTTAACATTGTGAATAACAAAGACAACTGAGGGTTATGAAAGAATATTTGATTTTTACATTAAATATTTCTCATGAATTTGAATTTGAATATTACATTGTAGTTATATAATTTTCTGTTTTACTGGGTTGGATTTCCCATTTTTATTGGATTACTGCTGGATCTGATCTTTTTTTTATTCATTGTGTAAGAAACAATCATCATTCTACTGTGAACAGCTGCATATCACAGAAATAAAGCAAAGCTTCATCCAGTTCTGTTCTAACCTCTGGAAATAAATAACAAAAGTGACTATTTTCTCATATATAAGTTTAGGATTTATTGAGTTTTTATTGATTCATCGATTAATTCATTTAGCCATCTATTATTTACTTTTGTGATTTTTTCAATCAACCAGCGGAGAGCAGTAATGTGTAATAAACTTGGAAATCACTCAAAAAGAAGAAGAAAAAGGAAAGTAAAATAAATAGAATTGCATAATTATACAGGTTATGGAAACAGACACGAACTCATAAAAATGCTTCTTATACATTGTGAACACTGAAGAATAAAGTTTATGAATGAATAGTAGATTTTTACATTTAAATTAGTTCATTAATTTGAATTGTATTATTACATTTGTAACATTTTTTATCTGTGTTATTCCTTCGAATTACCCTATTTTGTATCATTATTGCTGATTTAGCCCCTCATCCGAGATCACACAGTTTTACAGACATTTTGAAAGTATGAACCCCAAACCCAAGATAGAGGGGCTGAGTGAATGTGGTCTGGACTCTATGCAGGAGGGTCATTGTGTCAGAGACGCTGTAGAAGGACAGAGTTCCTGCCCTGTGATCCAGGTACACTCCTATTCTGGAGGAGGGGGGGAACAGGGACTGAAGTGCTCTCATTATTGTGCCAGAAAGAGGAACTGGAGGGAGAGCAGAACAAACTCCAGGACTTGTTATTCCATCCCAGACGGCAGTCATCACCCGTCCCTTTCCTGCTGATCTCTTTATATGACACTGCTATATAAACCGCATCCCCACTCCACTCAGCCTCCCAGTAACAGCGTCCAGACAGACCCTCTCTACACAGCACTTGGAGCCAGTAGTCAAATCTGTCTGGATGATCAGGATATGGCTTGTTCTCTTTCACACAGGTCACCTCTCTGTTCCCCTCAGACAAACGGAGGATACTGTGTGCTGTGTTGGGGTCCAGAGTGAGCTGACAGGAATCTGAGGGAGAAGAGGTGTGTTACAATCCTTAAATATTTTACAAATCTTACATATTTTGTCCATCTTAAAATCATATTTCAATGACTGTTCTTTTTAACCTCACATTGATCTTTTTACTTTTGTTTTAATCTTGTTTCTGTTACCGTTTCCTTCATAACTTGCCCCCCTTTTATCGAATTTCAATCAATATATGATCTTATTTCTTTTTGTGTCACTGCATATTGGTCTTGTAGCTTTCTTCACACAGTCCTACTGCAGGACATATATTATCATATAGGATCCATATGTTTAATACCAGGATGACTGCAGCTGAATTAATACGGTCTGATGCAGGAGAAGATGTATGAGATTCCGAAAGTGAATCAGTTATGAATATAGAAAATTATACCAATCATCTATTTTTTCATATTTCCTAATATTCTCATGTTGCTGTTTTCTTTTCATTTAGCTTTAATTAGACTCACATTGTAAGAAGTCCTCTCTGGTTCTGGGCTCAACAATATGGATGTCTTCCACTGTGGAGAGAAATCACAAGAAAGTTCAGAAAAAAACAAACGTAATTTGTTTTTAAAAAATCCGGAATTTAAAACGGTCTATGTAACGAAATATTAACAAAAGTATTTCAGCAGAAATAACCTGTTGCACAGATCTTAACTAATTCCTCCTTGCAGACATCCTCCAGTCGCACTTTCAGTTCAGAGACAGATTTCCTCAAAGCCTCAAAAGAGATGTATGGACTGACAGCGATGCTGGGCAAGTCTCCAGGTCCAGGAGGGGCACAGAGAGACTGACAGCTCTACAGAAAGACAGACAGGCAGAGAACAGTCCCAAATCTGATTCCTGTGCAGATGTCAGGAGCAGATCTTTGTAAAAGAAGATCACACCTCACCATGTATGTACAATGTACAGCACAGACTGACAGAGAGCCAGTGGTGTTACCTGGAGGAACTGGATGTGATCCTCTGTGTGTGAAAGCTGCTCCAGCTCAGCGTCTCTCCTCCTCAGCTCAGCAATCTCCTGCTCCAGTCGCTCCAGGAGTCCTTCAGCCCGACTCACTTCAGCCTTCTCCTGATCTCTGATCAGCTCTTTCACCTCAGAGCGCCTTCTCTCAATGGAGCGGATCAGCTCAGTAAAGATCCTCTCACTGTCCTCCACTGCTGCCTGTGCAGAGCGCTGTTAGGAGACACAGAGAGAGGAGGGCTGTACATTTTAACTAGGCCTTTCACTCAGCTCTTACTGGGACCCCAGACAGCCTGTTCACCACAGTGTGGATCAGTGGGTTTGAGCCCCACAGGGCTGGAAAGTGGCCCAACGCTGGGCTCCTCACTGGCTGACTGGAGGAGAGCCCTGACTGAGCCCTGAAATGGCTCTTCCAGCAGCCAGCTGCTGTCTTCTCCTCTGGTCAGTACCCACCTTGAGGAACTGCACAGTCTGTCTCAGATCCTGCAGCTCCTTCTCTCTCTCCTGGATTCTCTGCTGGAATTTTTTTTGTGTCACCCCCAGCTGCTTCTGTGAATAAATTGTTGTCCCTTTTTATTGTATATTGTGTTCATATTTATCAAATGCTTCCATCATGTTTAAAACTAATCACAAAAAAACACCTAATTGTAAGACCTGTATCAGGTAAGTCTGTTGGAGTGTATCCCTATTAAATTGTCCTTACATTGATAAAAACCCCTGGTAAAATGATAATGTTATTTTGATTCAAGCACACAGTAATTAAGCATGAAATACAATAACACTTGAGGTCATTGTGTAGAAGTGTACTGGCCTCATAGGTAAAGCTTCTAAAGTGTGTGAGTGAACTAGCTGCTCCAGCCATGTTGAATCCCATTCAGGGAATGAATAGGGGGTTGAGGAGCTGTCACAGAGAGCTAATTTGGGTTCACTTCTTGATCTTACTGCTTTATCACTGTAGACTTCATGACTTGACTGTACTCTTCATTAAAGTTTGTCAATAATAAGTAATGAAACGCAGCTTGTAACGTAATATTTCATTGTAATATAATATTTTAATAATACAAATTTAGTTTTTATAATATATGACAAAGATGTGTGACCTTTTGAAAAATCACACAAACCCCACAGTTCCCAATATACTCACTTCAGCTCCCATTATAACCAGTGAAGAGTTCCAGTCCATACCTGTTTCTCAGTCCTTTCTGCTGCAGCTGAGACTGTATCATGGCCTCTGTGTTCATCCATCACACACAGCAGACAGATGCACTGCTGATCGGTACGACAGTAAACGTCCAGCAGTTTGTCATGATGAGAGCAGATCTTCTCCTGCAGGTTTCCAGTGGCTTTGACCAGTTTATGCTTCTTAAGAGGAGGAGATTCATAGTGAGGCTGGAGGTGAGTTTCACAGTAAGAGGCCAGACACACCAGACAGGACTTGACAGCTTTGTGTTTTCTCCCAGTGCAGACATCACATGGCACGTCTCCAGGTCCAGCATAACAGTGAGCAGGAGGAGCAGCTTGGAGTCCTGTCTTCTTCAGTTTCTCCACCACTTCAGCCAGCATGATGTTTCTGCCCAGAACAGGCCTTGGAGTGAAGGTCTGTCTGCACTGGGGACAGCTGTAGACACCAGTATCATCATCCTGATCCCAGCAGCCCTTAATACAGCCCATACAGAAACTGTGTCCACAGGGAATAGTCACCGGATCCTTCAGCAGATCCAGACAGATCGCACAGCTCAACTGGTCCTGATCCAGTAAACCTCCACCTTCAGCCATTTTACTGCTCACACTGACAGAGACAGAGTTAAGTTTCATTTCTCTGAAACCGCGTGACAGAGAGAGTGGGAGTGACTTCCTGGTTTCGCCCACAGTTGTAGGAGGTGTGGTGTTGGACTGCGGCCAGGCTGAAGAGCAAGAGTAGCAGAGCGGAGATTTGCTAGTTAATATCACGCAAACACAAGCCTGCATGTGACAGGGTGACGAGTGTTGAGTCCCTAATCTGGAACCAGAGCTGCAGTTTGGTTAAAAGGCATCTTTCAAGTCAAGCTCCACTAAACGGTGTTGAGCACTGTGGCACCGCACTGGGCGTGACGGTGCAGGCGGGGCGGCACAGAAATACACAGACCGGAGGTTTAGGACAAAATAGCCCAACAGGGCCTTTTATTTAACAAAAATTATATACAAAAACAAAAAAACCAAACTCAACAATTAAAGTCTCTTGTCAGACTTAAATTAAAGTAAAGCAACCCAAAATTAGGAGTAGTGATGTCCGGGAGACCGCTGAGGGGATCCCTCTTCAAGGCAAGGAGAGGGATGTGGTCCTGGGTCTCCACCGGATTCTGAAAAGTAGGGAACAAGTTATAAACAGTTTCCACCAGCTCTCCTGCAGCCAAACCCCCCCCCAACCCTCAAGGGAGACAAAAGGCCTCCTTTTAAGCTCCCAGCCAATTCCCTGGAGTGGCGGCAGCTGTGTTGCCTCATTGCTGACAGGTGTGTTGAGTGCAAAGCAGCTTTCCAGGGTCCTGTGGCTGGGCTTCACAGTGTGGCGCTGTCCCGGGTCCTGAAGAGCTGGCCTGGTGGTAGGTTTTAGCTGATGCCCATCAGACTGGGAGGGGCACTGTGGGGGCATGCCCCGATCCACGCCACAGCACATAGCTGTAGAAATATATTGTATTTCAAATGCATATGAAATGCACTGTCAATCAAACGCCAGGGCAGGAGGAAATAAAGCTTTTGGCCCCCTTTACACTTTAATCACTGATGTGTCTGATGTGTCTGCATGCATGAATGAGATGGACCCAGGATGGAACAGTGGGTATCTTCACTGGACGGGGATGTTCTTTAGGCAGTTGGGAAAAGCTCTTGTGACCCCCCCCCCCCCTCCCCACACACACAGAGAAGATGGCCCCTCCCCGGAGCCCCACCCTCTGCTTTCATCGTCAGGCTCACTGAAGTGGAGGAATGTGGTCCTGCTCCACCTGAAGTCCCACCTGAAGCCGCAGCACGGGGGAGTGAGCAGAACAAGAGACACGCAGTATGTGCAGTATGAATAGGTCACTTTCTGCAAAGCCATCAGTCCCTCCATCCTTTCACCCATCCATCCCTACAGTAGTGCATTCAATGATAAAAATTATTCAAATGTGACCAGTGAGCTGTGTATGTGAATATATTTGGTCAAGTTCATGTTCGTGGTATTTTTTGATATTCTACCTTCGGCTTAACCCTTCTATTGTGTTATGCTCAAATTTGACCCGTTTCAAGTTAAGATATGTCATAAATACTATGCAGTTCATTTAATTGGAACAAGGCTTTATGATATCCTCAAAAACAGCTATATAAACACAACAATACCAATGATCATCATTTTATTCAATTCTGAAAGTCTCTAAAAATATTGTTTCATCTGTGGTGTCGTGGCATGCAGCATTGGAACGTTGTGGGTAGCTCTGTGGATCAAATCTGTGAGTCTAGACATCGCACCCCTCCCGTTCGTCCTCAGGAACAATTATTTTCTCACTGTATGGACTTGTACTCCCAATCTCTCTGGCACCCCTCCCCCCACGAGAACTAAATGTTTCTCGCAGAACATGGACACAGATACACTCACACACACACACACACACACATCCCCTCTCTGTCTTCCTTCCCGGGAACAACTTTATTCTCGCAGTATGGACTGGTGCACCCCTCCTCCCCCCCGGGAACACACACACACACACACACACTCACACACATATACACACACACACACACACACACACATCCTCTTCAATGGTAAAGAGATTCTTCATAGAGATAATCCTGTATCTGGTACTGTCTGGTTATAAATATAATTGTTCAGGGTTTCTCACAATGTTGTCATCTGACTACCCCCACCACTGCGGTCTGGCCCATCATTCGTCGCCACCACCACCCTGCCCACTTCCGTCTCCACCTGCCACTCCCCACCACCGCCACCCTGCCCACTTCCGTCTCCACCTGCCACTCCCCACCACCACCACCCTGCCCACTTCCGTCTCCACCTGCCACTCCCCCCCGCCGCCACCCTGCCCACTTCCGTCTCCACCTGCCACTCCCCACCACCGCCACCCTGCCCACTTCCGTCTCCACCTGCCACTCCCCACCACCACCACCCTGCCCACTTCCGTCTCCACCTGCCACTCCCCACCACCACCACCCTGCCCACTTCCGTCTCCACCTGCCACTCCCCACCACCACCACCCTGCCCACTTCCGTCTCCACCTGCCACTCCCCACCACCACCACCCTGCCCACTTCCGTCTCCACCTGCCACTCCCCACCACCACCACCCTGCCCACTTCCGTCTCCACCTGCCACTCCCCACCACCACCACCCTGCCCACTTCCGTCTCCACCTGCCACTCCCCACCACCACCACCCTGCCCACTTCCGTCTCCACCTGCCACTCCCCACCACCACCACCCTGCCCACTTCCGTCTCCACCTGCCACTCCCCCCCGCCGCCACCCTGCCCACTTCCGTCTCCACCTGCCACTCCCCACCACTGCCACCCTGCCCACTTCCGTCTCCACCTGCCACTCCCCACCACCGCCACCCGGCCCCGCCCATCATCTGAGCCGCTACCTCAGGACTGTCACGTAGCTGCCGCTAATTTGATCGACCAATAAAACACTGACTGACTGACCATGTGGGTCACCAACCTACACCCTGAGCCAACCAGAAGAGGATGGATGCCACCCCTAGAGCCTGCTTCCTTCCAAGGTTCCTTCCATCTGCCACAGGGAGTTTCTCCTTGCCACTGTTGCTTTAGGCTTCCTGTGGGGGTTAAAGGCAGGGTTCTCTGTGAAATGTATTGTGACAATTGTTGTGAAATGCGCTATATAAATATATTTAGATTTGATTTAATTATAGACCTTTTCCCAGTCACTGTGCTATGGCAGGTAGACCTGGACTGGGGGTTGGTGAAGGAGTTCGTTATTTTGAGCCTTCAGACAAACCTTGTGCAACCTTTGGCAAAGAGATGTTATCGTCAAATATTTGTTTAGGCTTTCAGTTGAGCTTTGAATACGGATTATTATTCAGACAAATAACAGGATGTTTTTCAAGTTACAAATAGATATTCATGCTGGTATCTTTGTTTAGGTAAGGTGGACTGTCTTGACTGCATATGATTTGAGAAACCCTGTTGTTCATATTCAATTAAAATCTGTTATTTTCAACAAAATTAAGTTTGGTTTCAGGAAAAAAAAAGAAAACATTTTCTAACATAGATCTATACGGGTGAATTTTGACCCGTAACACCACAGATGTCACTATGGTTGATAATGTAGTTATTTTAAAAAACCACAAGCAATTTATTCTAGAATAGTGTGATCTAATATTAGTCTGTTGTAGTCAGATAACATAATTACCCCTTGTCTTCACTATAGGAAATATAATGAGAGAATCGAGACTTTTTTTTATTACTGAAAACGAGTTGTATATTGTAAGGTAAATGGTCTTGGGGGGTTGAAATGCACAGAACCCTAAGAACTGCAACCTTCTAAACCTTCTAGGGGGTTCTAGGGGCATTCCCACACCCTACTGGTCACTGTATCCCAATCACAACATGAAAATTGCATCATTATTATATGGAGTAATTTTTCTCATCATCATGGTGTATAATTGGAAGGGTTATTCAGCCTGTTTGTTTATATTGGTGGGGGGGGGGGGAGGTGTAACCCACCTGTTATCCCCATAAATTACACCCTTGTACACATCCATACATAAACATCCTTTCCCTTCCCCTCCCTACGTACTGTACCTGTGATCATAACCTCCCTATGCCCTCTCATAACAGCTCAGTGTGCCTGTCTATGTATCACCTATCTCATGCATTTCAGTCGATATTAGTCACAGTCCACCACATTTATCCTATCATTCCCACTTATATACAGACACATGCATATAATGTTTTCTTTCAGTCCATATTGTGGGTATTGGTCAACCAGGTTCTCATCTCACCCAGGTGGTCATGTGACCCACCATCTGGTCATTCTTCTGTTGTTTGTTTTTTAAAGCCGCTTAGCCCTCGATAGACTGTTTTTCGGTGAATATTATCAACCATTTTCTCTTCTCATATCTGTGAACACAGCCATTCATCTCAGAGCATGCCACAGATTATAAGACCTTTATTTCACAAAAGAATGAAACTGAACACCTGTACAGTTTGTGTTAAAGTCAGTCAATCACATTTTAATACAACTATATAAATAAAGATTGATTGATTGATTGATACAACCCTGATCAAATAATTAATATTTGATTTGAAGCTACTCATTCACCATTTTCCAATTCAATAAATTTTTTGGTTCTAAACCCAAACTTTAATCACTCTACAGTGAACATCTGCACATCAAAGAAATAAAGCAAAGCTTCAGCCAGTGCTATTCGAACCTCTGGAAATTAAATCAGAAAATGCATGGAATTTAACAATACTTTAAGTTACAAATTCAGGTTATGAACATGTACATGAACTCATAAAAATTCCTGTGACTGATTTTAGCATTGTGAACAACAACGAATGAAGGTTCATGAAAGAATATTACATTTTTACATTTTATTTAGTTCATGAATTTGGGTTCAATAATTAATTTGCAGTCATATTCTTCCATAGTGATTTTGGGTTGTGTTTCCCTTTTTGATCTGATTACTGCTGATTTAGGTTTTCTCTCCCTCATCCCAGATCACACAGTTTTACAGAGGATCCAAGAGAATCCATCAAAAACCCAGGATAGAGGGGCTGAGTGAATGTGGTCTGGACTCTGTGCAGGAGGGTCATTGTGTCAGAGACGCTGTAGAAGGACAGAGTTCCTGCCCTGTGATCCAGGTACACTCCTACTCTGGAGGAGGGGGGACCAGGGATGTCAGTGCACTCATAACTGTGCCTGAAATAATGACCGAAGGGGGAGCAGCACAAACTCCAGGACTTGTTATTATATCCCAGACCACAGTCATCACCATCTCCTTTCCTGCTGATCTCTTTATATGACACTGCTATAAAAACCGCATCCCCACTCCACTCAGCCTCCCAGTAACAGCATCCAGACAGACCCTCTCTGCACAGCACTTGGGGCCAGTATTCAAATCTCTCTGGATGATCAGGATATGACTGGCTCTCTCTCACACGGGTCGCCTCTCTGTTCCCTTCAGACAGACGGAGGTATCGATTCGCTGTGTTCGGGTCCAGTGTGAGGTGACAGAAATCTGATGGAGGAGAAGATTAAGATTTAATATGAGGACAGATCAAGTTCTGTCTCAAATAATTTCTTTTCTCCAAGACTTTACAGGATAATTTAAGTATTTTTCATCTCCATATGTTTGTTTCTTTGCATTATTTGATTGTTTCAGAGGAAACAGACACACAATGATGGAGTAGGAAAAGTAATGACAATTTATTTTAATGAAAGAGTTGTACATTGCTATTTGTAATTTAATTTTTTTAGTTTTAGAGAATTTGAAAATTCAGTGTTTTACGCATGAGTGTGTGTGCCTGCATGAGTGTGTGTGTGTGTCTGCGTGTATGTAAATTAAATAATTGGTGGCTAACTTGTGTCAGTTGGTACAAGTCCAGGGGCTTTAATTACCACTGCAGTGATTGTTCACCGTTACCCATAAACCCACATGCCCATAAACCCACATGCATGTGTGTGTCTCAGATGAGAGTTTCAGAGCAAGCATTCACACTGTAAGCAGACAGAGAGAGAGAGAGAGAGAGTGTGTGTATGTGTGTGTGTGTCTCTGATGAGAGTTTCAGAGCGAGCATTCACACTGTAAGCAGAGAGAGAGAGAGAGAGTGTGTGTGTGTGTGTGTGGCTGTCTCAGATGAGAGTTTCAGAGCGAGCACTCACACTGTAAGAAATCCTCTCTGGTGCTGGGCTCTACAGTATGGACTTCTTTCACTGCAGAGGCAGTGTGAGAGAAAAGGACAAATAGAAAGATGTGAGGATGAGGATGAAGGATAATGATTACACTGAGTTAGATTTAAAATATTAGTCAGTTTTTACAGTTTAGCTGAAAATTAATTTCACTCCACTCTGTCCACCCATTGGTTTTGCACTGAATAAAAATGGGAAAAAATGGTTTTGGTCCTTAAAATTTTTAACAACCTGATTCTGAAATTTTGACTAGTTCCTTCTTGCAGACATCCTCCAGTTGTTCTTTCAGGTCAGAGACAGACTTCCTCACAGCCTCAAAAGAGCCGTGTGGACTGACAGCGATGCTGGGAAAGTCTCCAGGTCCAGGAGGGATACAGAGAGACTGACAGCTCTGCAGATGGACAGACAGACAGAACAAACTGTCTCAATACTGATTCCTGTGCAGATTCCAGGAGCAGATCTTTGTAAATGAGGAACACACCTCACCCTGTATGCACAATGTACATAGTGCTGACAGTTAGAGAGCCAGTGATGTTACCTGGAGGAAATGGATGTGATCCTCAGTGTGTGAAAACTGCTCCAGCTCAGCGTCTCTCCTCCTCAGCTCAGCAATCTCTTGCTCCAGTCGCTCCAGGAGTCCTTCAGCCCGACTCACTTCAGCCTTCTCCTGATCTCTAATCAACTCGTTCAGCTCAGAGCGCCTTCTCTCAATGGAGCGGATCAGCTCAGTAAAGATCCTCTCGCTCTCCTCCACTGCTGCCTGTGCAGAGCGCTGTTAGGAGACAGAGAGAGGAGGGCTGTACATTTTAATGAAGCCTTTCACTCGGTTCTTACTGGGACCCCAGACTGTTCCTCACAGTGTGGCTCAGTGGGATTGAGCCCCACCGGACTGGAAAGTGGCCCAACACTGAGCTCCTCACTGGCTGACTGGAGGAGATCCCTGACTGAGCCCTGAAATGGCTCTTCCAGCAGCCAGCTGTTGTCTTCTCCTCTGGTCAGTACCCACCTTGAGTGACTGCACAGCCTGTCTCAGATCCTGCAGCTCCTTCTCTCTGTCCTGGATTCTCTGCTGGAATTTACTCTGTGTCGCCCCCAGCTGCTTCTGTGGACAGATTATTTTCACAGTTATATTATAGTACCCTGCATTCACATGTGTTAAATAATTTTCTCATATTTAACATTAAATACTATAAGTAAGCATCAAATTATTTGAAATTCTGCATGTCTGTGGAGAAGTGTACTGGCCTCATAAGTAAAGCTTCTAAACTGTGTGAGTGAACTAGCTGGTCCAGCCATGTTGATTCCCATTCAGGGTGTGAACAGGGGAGTGAGGGGTGTGAACAGAGCTGTCACAGAGAGCTGACTTGGGTTCACTTCTTGATCTTACTGCTTTAACACTGTAGACTTCAGGCCTGGACTGTACTCTACATTAAAGATTGTCAAAAATAAGTAATGAAAGACAGCTTGTAACATAATATTTAATTGTAATATAATATTTTAATAATACTGTTACGTCCCTCTATTTTGTATTAGCACTGCTTCCTTTTTCCTTTTGGTTTTGCGTGCTGCCGTGCCTCTTTGTGTGTCCCCTTTAAGTGGAGATGACGTCACGGCCCTACTGGAGCGAGACACGTGGTTTCCAGGGAACCCTGCTGTCTACGTGACGCGATGAGGACATCGCTAGACAACATCACTGGGGAGACACATGTTGACAGTTTCTGACTACCGTCGCCGAGGAGAAGCTTTCAGGAGATGCCGGACTATATATAGCTGTTGCCATCTGAATGCCATCAGTTCCCTTTACGACATTGTTAATTACAGCTTTGTTAATGCGTTACTTTGTTTGACCGCCTAGTTGTTAATTAACTATTATAATTAATTATTATTATTATTATTATTATTATTATTATTATTATTATTATTATTATTATTAATCGTAATTAATTTGGGAACTCCGAGGAGAAGACCTCCCCTGTCATCTTCGAGGGTCTGGAACTGCTAGCTGGCTGCCCGGTGAGATCTCGCAGCCTACTACTGTCTTTTAAAGGACTTTAGTTATAGATAGAGAGAACTAATCATTAAATGTTTACATATTAATAAATATACATTTAATCATTTCCATAATACTGCTTCACTGGTACTCCTTTCGGGTTGTGGTGGTTGATTAAGTGGCTTAGTGTTACGTCTGATATTGTACGCCTGGTTATGGCAACGCAGGTATATTTCATTCCGTAACAAATACAAATTTAGTTTTTATAATATATAACATAAAGATGTAACTTCTGTGACCTTTTAAAAAATCACAGAAATCCCACAGACCCCAATTTACTAAGTTCCTCTCCCATTATAACCAGTGAAGAGATTCAGTCCTTACCTGTTTCTCAGTCCTTTCTGCTGCAGCTGAGACTGTATCATGGCCTCTGTGTTCATCCATCGTACACAGATAACAGATACACTGCTGATCAGTACGACAATAAATCTCTAGCAATTTGTTATGATGAGAGCAGATCTTCTCCTGCAGGTTTCCAGTGGCACTGATGACATTATGTGTGTTTCCTGGGTTGAGCTCATTGTGAAGTTTGAGGTGTGTTTCACAGTAAGAGGCCAGACACACCAGGCAGGACTTGACAGCTTTGCACTTTCTCCCAGTGCAGACATCACACGCCACGTCTCCAGGACCAGGGTAACAGTGAGCAGGAGGAGCAGCTTGGAGTCCTGTCTTCTTCAGTTTCTCCACCACTTCAGCCAGCATAGTGCTTTTTCTTAAAACAGGCCTTGGGGTGAAAGTCTCTCTGCACTGGGGACAGCTGTAGACTCCAGTATGATCATCCTGATCCCAGCAGCCCTTAATACAGCCCAAACAGTAACTGTGTCCACAGGGAATAGTCACTGGATCCTTCAGTAGATCCAGACAGATCGCACAGCTGAACTGGTCCTGATCCAGTAAACCTCCACCTTCAGCCATTTTACTGCTCACACTGACAGAGACAGAGTTAAGTTTTGTTTCTCTGAAACTGCGTGACAGAGAGATTGGGAGTGACTTCCTGGTTCTGCCCACACCTGCAGGAGGTGTGGTGTTTATTATTGCTTGTATTATTTGCATAGACTGCTTTGTTGCTGCTTCTGTTTGTGTTGATCAGATTAACTTACAGGGTCCAAGTTAAACTACACGATTGTTCCCTGCACTTGGAACTGTACTTCCCTCTAGGGTTTTCAACACACTTGTTCCTGGTTATGGTTATACACTTTGTTGTACGTCGCTCTGGATAAGAGCATCTGCCAAATGCCTGTAATGTAAGGTAATGTGTTGGACTGAGCCCAGGATGAAGAGCAAGAGCAGCAGAGTGGAAATTTACTCATAAATATCACACAAATATTTGTTGTATGTAGTGGTATCGTGTGTATGTAATGTTATCGTGTGTCCCTTGTGTTAAAGCAGAGAGAGTTCAAGCACAAGTATTTCATCATTTTTAATACACATGACAATAAAGTTGAACTTGAACTTGAACACAAGCCTGCATGTGATGGGGTGGCAAGTGTTGAGTCACCTACCATGAAACAGCTGGATTCGGGGTTTGTGGGTATAGTCCAAGTCAAACTCCATCAACCGTAGCAAAGCACTCGGCTGTGACAGTGTATCTGCGCCATAAACAAAGCACAGCCCGTCTCCAGGCCCGAGGAGGAAGTCTTTCAGGAGTCCGTGTAAATCGGTGCGCAATACCTGTCAGCTGATTGCCATCATTACCAGCTGATTAACATTGGCATCCGTTTATCTGTAAGGCTATTGTCGGAAAGCTGCCACCTGATATCGCTATGATGCTGGATTGGAACTTCGGACCCTGTCTAACTTGCTCAAATGACTGGCTTATGCTTAAGGTCCCCTGAGCACGGTCTGAATTTGGAAAGTCAGCTTTTTATCTTAGTGCCCCAACTTCTTGGAATTATTTTTAACACACAATAAAAATCAATTCTCTACTAACCTATGGACAATTTAAAACCATGATCACAAACCTCCCTGCTCCTATATGTAACTGTTTTAACTGATTTTTTAAATCTGTGTTTTGTTTGTATTTTATTGTTTTTATTGTGTTTAATTGCTGCATAATGTAATCTCGGCATCATTGAAAATGAGGGCCCACCCTCACTGTATTCCCGAGAATTAAATAAAGGTTGAATGAATGAATGAATGAATCACCGAGGGCAACTGGTTTAAGGTTTATCAGAAAACAAGGCGCAAGTCAATATTATTATTATTATTATTATAGTCTATTAAAAAAGTTTTCAGGACTATTGCCTTAAGCCAATATTTCACTATATTAAGAATACGGGTTTCATCTTTATAATTTAAAAACCAAACTTTAAATAATTAGACTTTGTCGGTAATAAATATCCCAAACCCACACTTCTAACAAAACTTTCGACGAGGAAGAAGATGAAGAAAGAAAAGGAGGAGAAGAAGAAGGAGAAGAAGAAGGGGGCTGCGGAAGAAGCAAGTGACAGAAATCTGCAGTGCTGTCCTCCCTGAAGCCGAGCACGATGAGCTTCAGGAAACTGACATCACCCGTCGAATCAAGAAAACTACAAGTCCCACAACCACCGCCCAAGCCACTCCAGGGGCGGCCCTTATTCCATTCAACAGCAGCACAGTGAGGGATACGGCCTGGAGGGAAGCCAAGAGCTGCGATTTCCTAAAGGAGAAGGACGATGAGCTTTGGGGGAGACCCAACAAAAATGGACAAAGACATTCATCGCAGGCCAAGGCCTCTGGCTTAAGCTGTGAGGCATGATGGGTAAACAGCCAGCGTTGTAGGAGTAAGGACCTTCACTGAAGGGAAAGAAGTAAGAAGTAAATGAGACAGACCTGTGATGAGCTGCTGACAGCAGTGAAGGATGACGGATGGTCTGTATCTCCCCCTAGTTGTCAAGAAAGGCTACTGCTTCAACATTTCAATAGGCTGCTGCTGTTCTGCTATTATTATGTGGAGATGATGTATTTCTCAGCGTTAGGTTGTGTCTGGTCAACACCTCAAGCACCTTGTGGAGACACTAGAAGCGTAACTAGAAGGACGGAGTATAGCACAGTGGGTAAGGAAGTGGGCTTGCAACCGAGAGGTCGCAGGTTCGATTCCCGGGTAAGGACACAGCCGTTGTATCCTTGAGCAAGGTACTTAATCTGCATTGCTTCAGTATATATCCAGCTGTATAAATGGATACAATGTAAAATGCTATGTAAAAAGTTGTGTAAGTCGCTCTGGATAAGAGCGTCTGCTAAATGCCTGTAATGTAATGTAATGTAATAACACTGTTCAGTGTGCAGTGAGGGTTGTGTGTGTGTGTGTGTGTGTGTGAGAGAGAGAGAGAAAGAGAAGCATAACACTGTTTAGGGTGCAGTGAGGGGCGTGTGTGTGTGTGTGTGAGAGAGAGAGAGAGAGAAAAGCATACCACTGTTTAGGGTGCAGTGGGGGGAGGGTGTGTGTGTGAGAAACATAAGATTGTTTAGCACACGTCACAAACTGAAAGACCTTTATTTAAAACATGAACAAAACTAAGCAATTGTACAATTTGTGTTTTTGGTTTGGTGCCCAAACTCATTATTCTACATCTGCACATCACAGAAACAAAGTCAAACTACAGCCAGAGCTTTTCCAAACTCTGGAAATTAATAATAAAAGTATAAAATGCTGTAAATGGAATTGTGTAAGTCTTATTGTTATGAATTCAGTTCATGAAAGCATGCGTATCATGAACTCCTAAGAATGTCTGCTGCTTTTTTAACATTGTGAATAACAAAGACAACTGAGGGTCATGAAAGAATATTTGATTTTTACATTAAATATTTCTCATGAATTTGAATTTGATTATTACATTTTAGTTATATAATTTTCTATGTTACTGGGTTGGATTAACCATTTTTACTGGATTACTGTTGGTTCTGATTCTTTTTTGTATTAATTTTGTAAGAAACATTCATCATTCTTCTGTGAACAGCTGCATATCACCGAAATAAAGCAAAGCTTCAGCGAGTGCTGTTCTAACCTCTGGAAATAAATAACAAAAGTGACTATTTTCTCATATATAAGTTTAGGATTTATTGAGTTTTTATTGATTTATCGACTAATTCATTTAGCCATCTATTATTTACTTTTGTGATTTTTTTTCAATCAACCAGCGGAAGGTAGTAATGTGTAATAAACTTATGGAAATCACTGAAGAAGAAGAAAAAGTAAAGTAAAATAAATAGAATTGCATAATTATACAGGATACAGAAACAGACATGAACTCATAAAAATGCTTCTTATACATTGTGAACATTGAAGAATAAAGTTTATGAATGAATATTAGATTAATACATTTAATTTAGTTAATTAATGTGAATTGTATTATTACATTTGTAACATTATTTATCTTGTTATTCCTTCGAATTACCCTATTTTGTATCATTACTGCTGATTTTGCTCCCTCATCCCAGATCACACAGTTTTACAGAGGATCCAAAAGCATTACCCCCAAACCCAGGATAGAGGGGCTGAGTGAATGTGGTCTGGACTCTGTGCAGGAGGGTCATTGTGTCAGAGACGCTGTAGAAGGACAGAGTTCCTGCCCTGTGATCCAGGTACACCCCTATTCTGGAGGAGCAAGGACCAGGGATTTCAGTGCGCTCTGCATTGTGCCTGAAATAATAACCGGAGGGGGAGCAGTCCAAACTCCAGGACTTGTTATTACATCCCAGAGCACAGTCTCTACTCCGCCCTTTCCTGCTGATCTCTCTATATGACACTGCTATAAAAACCCCGTTCTTCCCACTCCACTCTGCCTCCCAGTAACAGCGTCCAGACAGACCCTCTCTGCACAGCACTTGGGCCCAGTGCTCAAATCTCTCTGGATGATCAGGATATGACTGGATCTCTCCCACACGGGTCACCTTTCTGTTCCCCTCAGACAGACGGAGGTATTGATGCGCTGTGTTGGGGTCCAGTGTGAGGTGACAGAAATCTGATGGAGGAGAAGGTTAAGATTTAATATGAGGACAGATCCAGTTCTGTCTCAAATAATTTCTTTTCTCCAAGACTTTACAGCATAGTTTAAGTATTTTTCATCTCCATATGTTTGTTTCTTTGCATGTTTTGATTGTTTCAGAGGAAACAGACACACAATGATGGAGTAGGAAAAGTAATGACAATGTATTTTAATAAAAGAGTTGTACATTGCTATTTGTAATTTCTTTTTTTTTTGTTTTAGAGTAATTTTAAAATTCAGTGTTTTATGCATGAGTGCCTGCGTGAGTGTGTGTGTGTGTCTGCGTGTATGTAAATTAAATAATTGGTGGCTAACTTGTGTCAGCTGGTACAAGTCCAGGGGCTTTAATTACCACTGCAGTGATTGTAACATTGCAGCAGTAAGCCGGGCATGCAGATTTTTCCTGTATAACATCCGGAGAATCCGCCCCTTTCTCATCGCCTACTCAACCCAGCTCCTGGTCCAAGCAATGGTTCTATCCCGCCTGGACTACTGCAACTCTCTTCTGGCTGGACTACCGGCATCTGCCATCAGACCCCTGCAACTCATTCAGAATGCTGCAGCTCGTCTGGTCTTCAACCTCCCCAGACACTCCCACGTCACTCCCCTGCTCACTACCCTCCACTGGCTGCCTGTTATAGCATCAAATTTAAAACATTGGTCCTAGCATACCAGGCAGTCAAGGGATCAGCCCCAGCATACCTCCACAAGATATTCAAACCCTACATGCCAGCCAGTTCCCTCCGTTCTGCTGCCTCAGGACGCCTGGCACCTCCCCCTCTTCGCACCTGCGCTTCCAGAACACGTCTCCTGTCTGTTCTGGCCCCACGATGGTGGAATGACCTCCCTGTGGAGGTCAGAACAGCTGAGACACTGACCCATTTCAAGCGACGACTGAAGACTCACCTCTTCAGGCTGCACCTCTCCCCATCCCTCCCTACCTCCCTGTAATCTCTTAAATGACTGTAAGCTTAGGGTTGTAACTTGGTAGCTGTTTCGTAGGTGACTTAGTTAATGCACCTGTCTTAACTACTGCTTGTATTTTTCCATAGACTGCGTTGTTGCTGTTCTCGTTTGTGTTAGTGTTAATCAGTTTAACCTTCAGGGTCCAAGTTGAACTATGTGGTTGTTCCCTGCACTTGGACCGGTACTTCTCTCTAGGGTTTTCGTCATACTTGTTCCTGGTTACGGTTATACACTTTGTTGTACGTCGCTCTGAATAAGAGCGTCTGCCAAATGCCGGTAATGTAATGTTCACCGTTACCCATAAACCCATATGCCCATAAACCCACATGCATGTGTGTGTCTCAGATGAGAGTTTCAGAGTGAGCATTCACACTGTAAGCAGACAGAGGGAGAGAGAGAGACAGTGTGTGTATGTGTGTGTGTGTGCGTGTGTGTGTGTCTCTGATGAGTTTCAGAGCGAGCACTCACACTGTAAGCAGAGACAGAGAGTGTGTGTGTGTGTGTGTGTGTGTGTGTGTGTGTGTGTCTCAGATGAGAGTTTCACAGCGAGCACTCACACTGTAAGCAGAGAGAGACAGAGAGAGAGAGTGTGTGTGTGTGTCTGTCTCAGATGAGAGTTTCAGAGCGAGCACTCACACTGTAATAGAGAGAGAGTGTGTATGTGTGTGTGTCTCAGATGAGAGTTTCAGAGCGAGCATTCACACTGTAACAGAGAGAGTGTGTGTGTGTGTGTGTGTGTGTGTGTGTGTCTCAGATGAGAGTTTCAGAGCGAGCACTCACACTGTAATAGAGAGAGAGTGTGTATGTGTGTGTGTCTCAGATGAGAGTTTCAGAGCGAGCATTCACACTGTAACAGAGAGAGTGTGTGTGTGTGTGTGTGTGTGTGTGTGTCTCAGATGAGAGTTTCAGAGCGAGCATTCACACTGTAACAGAGAGAGTGTGTGTGTGTGTGTGTGTGTGTGTGTGTGTCTCAGATGAGAGTTTCAGAGCGAGCACTCACACTGTAAGAAATCCTCTCTGGTCCTGGGCTCTACAGTATGGACTTCTTTCACTGCAGAGGCAGTGTGAGAGAAATGGACAAATAGAAAGATGTGAGGATGAGGATGAAGGAGTTAGATTTAAAATATTCGTCAGTTTTTACAGTTTAGCTGAAAATTAATTTCACTCCACTCTGTCCACCCATTGGTTTTGCATTGAATAAAAACGGGAAAAAATGATTGTGGTCCTTAAAATTTTTAACAACCTGATTCTGAAATTTTGACTAGTTCCTTCTTGCAGACATCCTCCAGTTGTTCTTTCAGGTCAGAGACAGACTTCCTCACAGCCTCAAAAGAGCCGTGTGGACTGACAGCGATGCTGGGAAAGTCTCCAGGTCCAGGAGGGATACAGAGAGACTGACAGCTCTGCAGATGGACAGACAGACAGAACAAACTGTCTCAATACTGATTCCTGTGCAGATTCCAGGAGCAGATCTTTGTAAATGAGGAACACACCTCACCCTGTATGCACAATGTACATAGTGCTGACAGTTAGAGAGCCAGTGATGTTACCTGGAGGAAATGGATGTGATCCTCAGTGTGTGAAAACTGCTCCAGCTCAGCATCTCTCCTCCTCAGCTCAGCAATCTCTTGCTCCAGTCGCTCCAGAAGTCCTTCAGCCCGACTCACTTCAGCCTTCTCCTGATCTCTAATCAACTCTTTCACCTCAGAGCACCTTCTCTCAATGGAGCGGATCAGCTCAGTAAAGATCCTCTCGCTGTCCTCCACTGCTGCCTGTGCAGAGCGCTGTTAGGAGACACAGAGAGAGGAGGGCTGTACATTTTAACAAAGCCTTTCACTCGGCTCTTACTGGGACCCCAGACTGTTCCTCACAGTGTGGCTCAGTGGGATTGAGCCCCACAGGGCTGGAAAGTGGCCCAACACTGGGCTCCTCACTGGCTGACTGGAGGAGATCCCTGACTGAGCCCTGAAATGGCTCTTCCAGCAGCCAGCTGTTGTCTTCTCCTCTGGTCAGTACCCACCTTGAGTGACTGCACAGCCTGTCTCAGATCCTGCAGCTTCTTCTCTCTCTCCTGGATTCCCTGCTGGAATTTACTCTGTGTCTCCCCCAGCTGCTTCTGCGGATAGATTATGTTTACCAGTTATATTATAGTACCCTGCATTCACATTTGTTAATTAATATTCTCATATTTAACATTAAACACTTTTAATATGCATAAAATTATTTGAAATTGTGCATGTCTGTGGAGAAGTGTACTGGCCTCATAGGTAAAGCTTCTAAAGTGTGTAAGTGAACTAGCTGCTCCAGCCGTGTTGAATCCCATTCAGGGAGTGAATAGGGGGGTGAGGAGCTGTCACAGGGAGCTAATTTGGGTTCACTTCTTGATCTTACTGCTTTATCACTGTAGACTTCAGGACTGGACTGTACTCTTCATTAAAGTTTGTCAATAATAAGTAATGAAACGCAGCTTGTAACGTAATATTTCATCTCATAAAAAACACGTTTTCAACGTACAAAAATGCCAAGTTACTCAAAAGTATTGATATCAAAATGACGCCAAGTTACGGTACTACAAACAATATAGGCTATCTTGCCTCACCGAAATGACAAGATGTATTTCAAAGCAATGCTACCCAATATTTCCTCAATTCTTTCAAGTCACTTGGCCCTGTGTGTATAAGCATGCACTACATGGACAGGCCAAACATATGTGTGGATGGCTCTCTCACAGTCAAGATTGATTGAATAGGTGTGTATATGTCCAACTTGTATTGGTATGTATGTATTTCGCTGCCCAGCCTTTCTGTTGCGTGAATGATAGTATGTTTCTTGGTATAAGTGTGTGTTCGTAAATGTGAATGTAACATGCTGCGAGGGAAATGTCCCCATGGGGATAAAGAAGTTCTCTATGTATGTATGTACAATATGCATTTTACATGCAGTATTTATTGTACGTAGCAAATATACAATAACTTGCACATGTACTCAAATTCAGTTCAGAAGCAAGTATAAACATGTTTTCTGGAGAAATATGCTTCCTGTAGTTACTCAGCAGCAGTTTTGTACATTAATTTTAATGTGTTCCATGAGGCAATTCGAAATATTTGACTCTTTGATCTGACACAAAGTTTGCATGACATTGTAAAATGGTAAGATTACAAAACACAGGGCCAAGTGACTTGAAAGAATTGAGGAAATATTGGGTAGCATTGCTTTGAAATACATCTTGTCATTTCGGTGAGGCAAGATAGCCTATATTGTTTGTAGTACCGTAACTTGGCGTCATTTTGATATCAATACTTTTGAGTAACTTGGCATTTTCGTACGTTGAAAACGTGTTTTTTATGAGATATCATTTCTTTTTGCAAAGCGTTTTATTATGAGAGTGAGAAATGCGAAGTGACCCTGTAAGAAACGGTTGTGGATTATGGCTATCGTTGTGTGAATTTGTATACAGTCTGATGAGCGTGTACCGTTCAGCAGTTTCGGTTTGCTATATATTTAAAACAGTGGCTGTGACAAAGGGTGCGGTGGCGTATAAGTGTAAACGCATGAGAAACGCAGATGGAATATGGCCAGTGTATGTACTCCGGATTTGACGTCCATCCAACGAGCCTTGACTGACAAAAGAATCAGCAAGCCCGTAGAATTATAACTCCCTAGGTCGCAACTTGTGTAGCCTTCTGTCGTGCTCCGTTTTGTCTGTTATTTCGTGGAGATGCACTTTCAGTGTTTGTAAGGTTTATAAGGCATTTTGATAGGCTTATCTGCAGGTAGGAATCCTCTTCGCTGTTTTGCTAAACTAGAACCGGAAAACATGATAGTGGAGAATAGGAGCAGACGCGTATGTCCCAGCAGGCTTTGCTTATGAGAAAATAACAACAGTGTGAGAGAAATTAGGATGAAATTATGAAATAGCGTAGTTGAAACAATATGTTTTTACCAGAATGGGCATGTAGGTGAAGGTTGACATGATCACGGGGTATAGTGCGAAGTAAATGGAGTAACCATGATCGAGCTTATATTCCTTATCGAACGGTATATATAACAGTCGCTATAAAGTGTTAGCCGTTAAAGTGGAGGGTTAAGTAACATGTGAAATCTATTGCACTGCAGTGTTTTTTTCATGTGCAGTACTGGTAGTTATAATTATGAGTGAATCATGATTTTAAATGTAATGTTTTAATGGGGAGTTGCAGAACGTACATACGCAGTAATTGTTTGTATGTGGCTAGATAGAGAACCGGCGAGGTAACATGAATGTAGAAACGTGGCGTTTGCTGATAAGAAGGTTTTGTACGGTAGCCAAGTGAAGAAATGTAGTTAGTAGAAATGGCACAGTGGTGAACTGGTGTAACTTTTTAATAAAAGGAATACATTTGCCGTCATGAAATGCATATGGGTGGCCATGAGTGAGTTTTGGTAAAGCAAATATAAGCGTAAGAGAACGTTAGTGTAAAAGAGGAAATTATCTGCCTAGCGCGATGCGGGATTCGATCCTTCAACCAGACGTTTACCAGTCTGTCACTTTGTTAGGGCAGCACCATGACATAGCTATGCAATGCGTGAAATATCATTAGCAAACCTGTCCGTCATGAAATGCATATGGGTGGCCATGAGTGAGTTTTGGTAAAGCAAATATAAGCGTAAGAGAACGTTAGTGTAAAAGAGGAAATTATCTGCCTGATGGCGAGGCGGGATTCGATCCTTCAACCAGACGTTTACCGGTCTGTCACTTTGTTAGGGCAGCACCATGACATAGCTATGCAATGCGTGAAATATCATTAGCAAACCTGTCCGTGGTTTTAAAGAAGAACACAGGCGAGTAAGCACAGAAGAGCTCCCGTTGAATCCATACGGCTTTGCAATATTTCAGCCGGTTAACAATTGAACGTGCAGACGGTACGTCATAATACAGTGTACACGTTCGGGGAACGGCTGGTAGATATGGTGCAAAAGCAATAATTGAGAAGTAGTAGACAATTATTAGTGAGGGTAAAAGCAGGTCAAAGAAACATAGCCCTCGCTGGGCTCGAACCTACGACCCTGTATTCCCAAGACTGTAACCTTACCCACTAGACCAAAGGCGGACTAGCTGTTTGTACTGAAAATGTTTCAGAGTAAGAAGGCATGGGTATTTTGCGTGTGTATGCGAGTTTTTCATTGGGTCGTGTAGGTGAAGATTTGGCGGGTGTCGGTAAAATGTCCAATGGGGAGACATGTTATTAGTAGGATAGGCGGCAGGAAAAATAAGAATGAGAAGAAGAAGAAGAAGAAGAAGAAGAAAGAGAAGAAGAAGGAGAAAACGCAAAATCCCCTAAGTTTGGGGCTTTATTCTGTGGACATGTGAAGTTGTTTATGAAATCTGTCTGTTGAAATGGGGTCAGAATGTACAGAATTTAATGTTTTTAAGGGCTGAGTGTCTGTGGCTGGTGTGGTTATTTCTGTGGGGAACCCTGAAAAGTGCCAAACTCTCGGTGCTGTATAGGTATGGGGCATGCCCCCGCCAAGGCGTAACTTGGCGGGATGGCATACCTGCCATCCCAATTGTAATATAATATTTTAATAATACAAATTTAGTTTTCATAATATATAACATAAAGATGTGTGACCTTTTGAAAAATCACACAAATCCCACAGTTCCCAATTTACTCAGTTCCTCTCCCATTATAACCAGTGAAGAGCTCCAGTCCATACCTGTTTCTCAGTCCTTTCTGCTGCAGCTGAGACTGTATCATGGCCTCTGTGTTCATCCATCGTACACAGATAACAGATACACTGCTGATCAGTACGACAGTAAACCTCCAGCAGTTTTTTATGTTGAGGGCAAATGTTCTCCTGCAGGTTTCTAGTAGCATTGATGACATTATGTGTGTTTCCTGGGTCGAGTTCATTGTGAAGTTTGAGGTGAGTATCACAATAAGACGCCAGACACACCAGACAAGTCTTGACAGCTTTGCGCTTTCTCCCAGTGCAGGAATCACACACCACGTCACCAGGTCCAGCGTAACAGTGAGCAGGAGGAGCAGTTTGGAGTCCTGTCTTTTTCAGTTTCTCCACCACTTCAGCCAACATGGTGTTTTTTCTCAAAACAGGCCTTGGAGTGAAGGTCTCTCTGCACTGGGGACAGCTGTAAACACCAGTATGATCATCCGGATCCCAGCAGCCCTTAATACAGCCCATACAGAAACTGTGTCCACAGGGAATAGCCACCGGATCCTTCAGTAGATCCAGACAGATCGGACAGCTGAACTGGTCCTGATCCACTGAGATACTGGCCTCAGCCATTTTACTGCACGCACTGACAGAGACAGAGTTGAGTTTCGTTTCTCTGAAACTGCGTGACAGAGAGAGTGGGAGTGACTTCCTGGTTCTGCCCACAGCTGCAGGAGGTGTGGTGCTGGACTGAGGCCAGGCTGAAGAGCAAGAGCAGCAGAGTGGAGATTTACTCATAAATATCACACACACACAAGCCTGCATGTGACAGGGAGATGAGTGTTTGGTGACTGAAACAGCTGCATTCGGGTTTTATGGGCATAGTCCAAGTCAAACTCCATCAACCGTAGCAAAGCACTTGGCTGTGACAGTGTATCTGTGCCATGAACAAAGCACAGCCCGTCTCCAGGACTGAGGAGGAAATCTTTCAGGAGTCCGCGTAAATCGGTGCGCAATACCTGTCAGCTGATTGCCATCATTACCAGCTGATTAACATTGGCATCCGTTTATCTGTAAGGCTATTGTCGGAAAGCTGCCACCTGATATCGCTATGATGCTGGATTGGAACTTCGGACCCTGTCTAACTTGCTCAAATGACTGGCTTGTGCTTAAGGTCTCCCTGAGCATGGTCTGAATTTGGAAAGTCAGCTTTTTATCTTAGTGCCCCAACTTCTTGGAATTATCTTTAACACACGATATCACAAATCAATTCTCTACTAACCTATGGTCAATTTAAAACCATGATCACAAACCTCCCTGCTTCTATATGTAACTGTTTTAACTGATTTTTTAAATCTGTGTTTTGTTTGTATTTTATTGTTTTTATTGTGTTTTATTGCTGCATAATGTAATCTTGGCATCATTGAAAATGAGGGCCCACCCTCACTGTATTCCTGAAAATTAAATTAAGGTTGAATTAATTAATGAATGAATGAATCACTGAGGGCAACTGGTTTAAGGTTAATCAGAAAACAAGGTGCAAGTCAATATTATTATTATTATAGTCTATAAAAAAATGTTTTCAGGACCACTGCTTTAAGCCAATGTTTCACTATATTAAGAATAGGGGTTTCATCTTTAGAATTTGAAAACCAAACCTTAAATAATTAGAATTAGTCGGTAATAAATATCCTAACCCACACTTCTAACAAAACTTTAGACGTGGAAGAAGAAGAAGAAAGAAAAGGAGGAGAAGAAGGAAAAGAAGGAGAAGAAGGAAAAGAAGGAGAAGAAGAAGGGGGCTGTGCAAGATGCATGTGACAGAAATCTGCAGTGCTGTCCTCCCTGAAGCCGAGCATGATGAGCATCAGGAAACTGACATCACCCATCAAATCAGGAAAACTACAAGTCCCACAAACACCGCCCAAGCCACTCCAGGGGCGGCCCTTATTCCATTCAACAGCAGCACAGTGAGGGATACGGTCTGGAGGGAAGCCAAGAGCTGCGATTTCCTAAAGGAGATGGACGATGAGCTTCGGGGGAGACCCAACAAAAATTAGCAAAGACATTCATCGCAGGCCAAGGCCTCTGGTTGAAGCTGTGAGGCATGATGGGTAAATAGCCAGTGTTGTAGGAGTGAGGGCCTTCACTTAAGGGAAAGAAGTAAGAAGTAAATGAGACATAACTGATGAGCTGCTGACAGCAGTGAAGGATGAGGGATGGTCTGTGTCTCCCCCTAGTGGTGAAGAAAGTCTACTGCTTCAACATTTCAATATGCTGCTGCTGTTCTATTATTATTATGTGGAGATGATGTATTTCTCAGCGTTAGGTTGTGTCTGGTCAACACCTCAAGCACCTTGTGGAGATGCTTGAAGCATAACACTGTTTAGTGTGTAGTGAGGGGTGCGTGTGTGTGTGTGTGAGAGAGAGGTAGCATAACACTGTTTAGTGTGCAGTGAGTTGTGTGTGCATGTGTGTGAGAAAGGTAGCATAACACTGTTTAGTGTGCAGTGAGGTGTGTGTGTGTGTGCATGTGTGTGAGAGAGAAGCATAACACTGTTTAATGTGTAGTGAGGGGTGTGTGTGCATGTGTGTGAGAGAGGTAGCATAACACTGTTTAGTGTGCAGTGAGGTGTGTGTGTGTGTGTGTGCATGTGTGCGAGAGAGAAGCATAACACTGTTCAGTGTGCGGTGAGGGGTGTGTGTGTGTGTGTGTGAAAGAGAGAGAGAGTGAGAGAGAGCGAGAGAGAGAAGCATAACACTGTTTAGGGTGCAGTGCGGGGAGGGTGTGTGTGTGAGAAGCATAAGATTGTTTAGCACACGTCACAAACTGAAATACCTTTATTTTAAAAATGAACAAAACTAAGCAATTGTACAATTTGTGTTAAAAAGGAGTCAATTACATTACTTTTGCACTGATGAGATAAATAATATTTAATTATTTTAAAACCAGTTTTAAATCCAATAATGTTTTTGGTTTGGTGCCCCAACTCATTATTCTACATCTGCACATCACAGAAACAAAGTCAAACTACAGCCAGAGCTTTTCCAAACTCTGGAAATTAATAAGAAAAGCTTAAAAAACTGTAAATGGAATTGTGTAAGTCTTATTGTTATGAATTCAGTTCATGAAAGCATGCGCATCATGAACTCCTAAGAATGTCTGTTGCTTTTTTAACATTGTGAATAACAAAGACAACTGAGGGTCTTGAAATAATATTTGATTTTTACATTAAATATTTCTCATGAATTTGAATTTGATTATTACATTTTAGTTATATAATTTTCTGTGTTACTGGGTTGGATTAATCATTTTTACTGGATTACTGCTGGATCTGATTTTTTATTTATTTATTGTGTAAGAAACATTCATCATTCTTCTGTGAACAGCTGCATATCACAGAAATAAAGCGAAGCTTCAGCCAGTGCTGTTCTAATCTCTGGAAATAAATAACAAAAGTGACTATTTTCTCATATGTAAGTTTAGGATTTATTGAGTTTTTATTGATTTATCGACTAATTCATTTAGCCATCTATTATTTACTTTTGTGATTATTTTTCTATCAAGCAGCATAAGGCAGTAATGTGTAATAAATATCTGGAAATTACTCAAGAAGAAGAAAAAGGAAAGTAAAATAAATAGAATTGCATAATTATACAGGATACAGAAACGGACAGGAACTCATAAAAATGTTTCTTATACATTGTGAACATTGAAGAATAAAGTTTATGAATGAATATTTGATTTTTACATTTAATTTAGTTCATTAATGTGAATTGTATTATTACATTTGTAACATAATTTATCTGTGTTATTCCTTCGAATTACCCTATTTTGTATCATTACTGCTGATTTTGCTCCCTCATCCCAGATCACACAGTTTTACAGAGGCTCCATCAGCATAAACCCCAAACGCAGGATAGAGGGGCTGAGTGAATGTGGTCTGGACTCTGTGCAGGAGGGTCATTGTGTCAGAGACGCTGTAGAAGGACAGAGTTCCTGCCCTGTGATCCAGGTACACTCCTATTCTGGAGGAGGGGGGACCAGGGATTTCAGTTATCGTGTCATTGTGCTTTACATAGTTACTGGAGCCAAAGCGGCGCAAAACCCAGGACTTGTTATAACCTCCCAGAATACTTTCCCCATACGGCCCTTTCCTGCCGATCTCTTTATATGACACTGCTATATAAGCATGATTCCCACTCCACTCAGCCTCCCAGTAACAGCGTCCAGACAGACCCTCTCTGCACAGCACTTGGGGCCAGTAGTCAAATCTCTCTGGATGATCAGGATATGGCTGGATCTTTTCCACCCCGGTCACCTCCCTGTTCCCCTCAGACAGATGGAGGCATTTATTCACTGTGTTAAGGTCCAGTGAGAGCTGACAGGAATCTGATGGAGGAGAAGGTGAAGATTCAATGAGGACAAATTCAGTTCTGTCTCAAATAATTTATTTTCTCCAAAACTTTACAGCATAGTTTAAGGATTTTTCATCTCCATATGTTTGTTTGTTTGTTTGCATGTTTTGATTGTTTCAGAGAAAACAAACACACAATGATGGAGTAGGAAAGTAATGACAATGTATTTTAATGAAAGAGTTGTACATTGCTATTTGTAATTAAATTTTTTCTGTTTTAGAGTAATTTAAAAATTCAGTGTTTTATGCAAAGAAAGAGAATGTGTGTGTGTGTGTGTGTGTGTGTGTGTGTGTCTCAGATGAGAGATTCAGAGCGAGCACTCACACTGTAAGAAATCCCCTCTGGTCCTGGGCTCTACAATATGGACTTCTTTCACTGCAGAGATAGAGTGAGAGAAAAGGACAGAAATAAAGATATTAAAAAAGAAAGGAAGAGAGAGAGAAATTGGCAGGTGAGGATGAACAATAATGTCTACACTGAGATGGATTTGAGTGCTTAAAGTGCTTAACGTTTAACTGACAATTATTATCAGTCCTTTCTATATAGGTTTTGGTTGCAATAAAAACAGGAAAAATAATTTTTGCCCCTTAAAAGTTTTTAACAACCTGATTCAGAAATGTTGACCAGTTCCTGCTTGAAGGTGTCCTCAACTTGCTCTTTCAGTTCAGAGACAGATTTCATCGCAGCCTCAAAAGAGATGTGTGGACTGACAGTGATGCTGGGCAAGTCTTCAGGTGCAGGAGGGGCACAGAGAGACTGACAGCTCTGTAGACAGACAGACAGACAGACAGACAGAGAACAGTCCCAAATCAGATACCAGGAGCAGATCTTTGTAAATGAATAACACCCCTCACCATGTATGTACATAGTACAGACTGTCAGAGAGCCAGTGATGTTACCTGGAGGAAATGGATGTGATCCTCTGTGTGTGAAAGCTGCCCCAGCTCATCATCTCTCCTCTTCAGCTCAGCAATCTCCTGCTCCAGTCGCTTCAGGAGTGCTTCAGCCCGACTCACTGCAGCTTTCTCCTGATCTCTGATCAGCTTTTTCACCTCAGAGCGCCGTCTCTTAATGGAGCGGATCAGCTTAGTAAAGATCCTCTCACTGTCCTCCTCTGCTGCCTGTGCAGAGCGCTGTTAGGAGACACAGAGAGAGGAGGGCTGTACATTTTAACTAGGCCTTTCATTCAGCTCTTACTGGTGCCCTAGACAGCCTGTTCCCCACAGTGTGGCTCAGTGGGTTTGAGCCCTACAGGGCTGGAAAGTGGCCCAACACTGGGCTCCTCACTGGCTGACTGGAGGAGAGCCCTGACTGAGCCCTGAAATGGCACTTCCAGCAGCCAGCTGCTGTCTTCTCCTCTGGTCAGTACCCACCTTGAGTGACTGCACAGCCTGTTTCAGATCCTGCAGCTCCTTCTCTTTCTCCTGGATTCTCTGCTGGAATTTACTCTGTGTGTCCCCCAGTTGCTTCTATTGAGAGATTAATTTTTCAGTTATACTCTGTACAGTGTGGTCACATTGTTAAACGATATCATTGTGTTTTACACCTAAAACAGTAAATAAGTATTTATTAACCAACAGTATTAGAAATCTTGCATATGATATCACTGGACTTAAGGTTGTTGTTACCTAACTAACACCCAGTTAACCCCACCCACCGAGAACCTGCTGTATAGCCAAGGGGGAGAGCAAGCTAATTTTGGTGCAGGTTTTTATATGTGTTTTTGTTTGTTTGTGTTTTATTTAGTTTTTGTTTTTTTTGTTTGTTTGCAGGATTCATTTAAAAATATTTATTGGATGTTTGTAAATGCAAAAATAAGTATTAAAAGAACACACCGGCAAATAATTCACAGATTTAAGTTTCCTGGACATTTTATAATACACATTTTGTTTTTACTATATATAACATAAAGATGTGATTGTTTTTTTAAATAACAGAAGTCCCACCATTCTCAATTTGCTCAGTTCCTTACTATTATATGCAATAATAGTGGTGACAGTGAAGAGGTCAAGATCTTACCTGTATCTCAATCCATTCTACTGCAGCTGAGACTGTATCATGGCCTCTGTGTTCATCCATCACACATAGCAGACAGATACACTGCTGATCAGTACGACAGTAAACCTCCAGCAGTTTGTCATGATGAGAGCAGATCTTCTCCTGCAGGTTTCCAGTAGCTTTGACCAGTTTGTGCTTCTTAAGAGGAGGAGATTCAAAGTGAGTCTGGAGGTCAGTTTCACAGTAAGAGGCCAGACACACCAGACAGGACTTGATGGCTTTGCGTTTTCTCCCAGTGCAGACATCACACACAACGTCTCCAGGTCCAGCATAACAGTGAGCAGGAGGAGCAGCTTGGAGTCCTGTCTTCTTCAGTTTCTCCACCACTTCAGCCAGCATGGTGTTTTTTCTTAAATCAGGCCTTGGAGTGAAGGTCTGTCTGCACTGGGGACAGCTGTACACACCATTATGATCATCCTGATCCCAGCAGCCCTTAATACAGCCCATACAGAAACTGTGTCCACAGGGAATAGTCACCGGATCCTTCAGCAGATCCAGACAGATTGCACAGCTGAACTGGTCCTGATCCACTGAGATACTGGTATCAGCCATTTTACTGCACACACTAACAGAGACAGAGTTAAGTTTCGTTTCTAATAAACTGCGTGACAGAGAGAATGGGAGTAACTTCCTGGTTCTGCCCACACCTGCAGGAGGTGTGGTGTTGGACTGCGGCCAGGCTGAAGAGCAAGAGTAGCAGAGCGGAGATTTGCTAGCTAATATCACGCAAACAAGCCGGCGTGTAACGGATGTTTGGCCAATAACCTGGAAACGTTCTGCAGTTTTATGCATATTCCATGTCAAACTCCACAAAGCGGTGTTCAGTACACAACCGTAGCAATCAATTGTGTTTGTGTTTTAAATGCGTTTCAGCTATCTGAATTCATTAACGCTAAACGAAGCATAACACATCCCATCCCCAGTCCCGAGAGTGAACATATTTTGCGAGTCATAAGGGCTCGGGTTCATAAAACGTGCATTAGATGATTTCCAGCTATTTACTGTCAGCCGTGTGCTGAATTATCCTGTTTCGCGAAAAAGTTGAAACGGCGTGACAATCAGACACCCGGGTCATGTGAAGAAATAATGCAGTTACCATGGGCGTTGCTAGGCCCCTTTTACTAGGGCACGTGCCCCAGTATTGATCTGCTGTGCCCCAGTAAAAGCTCACGTTCGAGTTTTAACAAGCTCCTATATATTTGGCAGTGGATTAATTTAGATTCATAATAACGGGAAAAAGAATTTTTTTTTTTGAATTCACAATGTCAAATCAACGCAGTTTAACCCAAAATACAAGCTGAGGCGCACACCTTGCGGTCTGGGTCCGTACACCGCGGCGCGCACATTACTGTCCGTGCACGGCAGTGTGCATGTTGTAGGCATTCAAGAAGAAAATTGTGTGATTTGAGTAATGGGGGGGGGCTGTGCCCTAGTAGAGCTTTATGTCTAGCAACGCCCTTGGCAGTTACTCCCAGTCAGGTCCCAGCCCGGCGCCACACTGCTGTTTTTAATAAACTGTTTTCTGTTGCAGATGCTGGATTGTCATCGGTTGTCACCATTGACCGTATGAAAATGTCACCTATAATCTTGGGACCACACTCCAGCCCAGGAGATGGCAGCAATATACCTAACAGCTGCGGCTACAACCGCACAGAGAAGAAGAAGAAGGTTTTGCCCAACCGCGGTGCTGCAGTCGTCCTCTCTCAAAAGAGTAGCTGTTCACTGAGCTCTGTTCTTGCTGTGTTGGGCAGCTTCGCTTTTGTGGTGAGCGTTCAATGTCTATATTTCATTTGTTGTTATACATCGTATTGACTGCTATCTCGCTATCTTATTTTGGCTACATGAGGACATGGGTAGCTTCGTAGCAGATGGATCAGCAGGCTAGTATTGGGAACGAGTTGTAGCTCGTGGTGGTGGGTTGTTGTTGACAAAAGAATGAAGTCCGCTATTTTGTTACAATAGATAAGGTAACGTTAGATACAACGGAGAAACTTTGTTTGGACTTTAGACCTAATACCTTATACCCACATTGAAAACGGCCACTGGCTTGCTAGCTACAGAACCAGAACTAGTGAGCTAGCAAGTTAATGTTACCTCTCCGCAATTTGAAAATGGTTACAACCAGGGGGTATTCCATGAAGCAGGATTGCAGAGTTAGCTGGATAACTGCGCAGAGTAAAACCAGGAACAGCTCTTTTTGCGTCAGTCCATGTTCCAGATTTGTGAGGGTTCCAGGTTTTACTCAGTGCAGTTATCCAGCTAACTCTGTAATCCTGCTTCATGGAATACCCCCCAGGTATAGGCTACAATACAGGTATGCAACTCCGAGCTAGGCAGGAGCTAGCGGGCTAACGGTACAGTACGTGACTACCATGTTGGGTGTGTTACATTGTGTACCTCGCGGTGTTTTGTGTAACTTAATTTTGAAGTGCCCTTTTTAGCCCCAGTTAAAACAAACAAACATTTAGTATTTGTGTGTGTGCGCATGCGGTAAATGATCAGGCTTGTTATTTGATTCTAGGAGGACTTGAGATCTCAGACTGGAGTCTTCCACTGGACCGGATAGAGACCATGGACAAGGGAAAACATAGCTGTGGTCAAAGAACAACTGAATTTTATAAGGTGCAAACTGAAGCTGACTTATTCTGATTCTGTGTAAATGCGGTGGTTTTCACAACCGGGTCTTGGTCTGTTATCTGGGAGGAGTTGGTGGACGTAGTCTGGGGCAAGATGGGGGTGGGTCAGGGGGAGGTCCTCGAAATCAATCCCGTTTCTTTCGCCCCCAGAATCCAACCCTGCTGGTAGAGCGGCTGATCAAGGAGGAGTGCGAGGAGTTCGAGATTCCGGGAGAGAAGGAGGAGGAAGAGGAGGAGGCCATGCGCGCACCGTGGGAGGAAGGGCTGCAGAAGGATCAGCTGGTGAAGGAAGAGTTTGAAATGGACGCCGTTTCCCTGGTGGTCGTCTCGGAGGCGAGTGATGCTGACCGGCCGGAGGCGGCGTCCCAGGCCGTGTCACTCCTGGAGGTTAGTGAGCTGTAGTGTGTGTGTGTGTGTGTGTGTGTGCGCGCATGGCTGCGTGCGTGCATGCGTGCGTGTGAGAGAGAGAACGTGTGTGGGTGTGTGCAGTGTGTGTGTGTGTGTCTGTGTGCGTGCGCGTGAGAGAGAGAGCATGTGTGTGTGTGTGTGTGTGAGAGAGAGAGAACGTGCGTGTGTGTGTACGCGCGCGCGTGCGTGCGTGCATGCGTGCGTGCGTGTGAGAGAGAGCGTGTGTGTGTGAGTGTGTGTGTGTGTGAGAGAGAGAGAACGTGCGTGTGTGCGCGCGCGTGTGCGTGCGTGTGAGAGAGAGAACGTGCGTGTGTGTGTGTGTGTGTGTGCAGCTCTCCCCTCCCCCCGCCCCCCCTTCTGTTCTCACGACATGCACATTCATACAGCACCGCAACACACTGGACCAGCACCCGACATTTTATCGAGTTTAAGCTGTTCATTATAAAGCCGTGCAGAGCGAGGCTTCCCGGCTGGATGACTGCACTGAGTAAAACCCGGATCCATCCCAAATCTGGAACATGGACTGAAGCAAAGAGAGCTGTTCTGGGTTTTACTCCGGGCTGTTATCCAGCTAACTCCGTAGTCCTGCTCTGTGACACAGGCCCCTGGTGGCCTGGCCTCGCTTGTTAAAGAGGTTATATTTCTAAGGGTGGCTGTCTGCTTGAAGAAGATTAAGAGGTCTTAAAGAAGCGGGGTCTGGTGGTCAGTTGAGTCAGGCTCAAGCGTTGTGATTTATGGGCCCTGATTTTCCACACGCCTTCTCCCGTTCCGTGCCCCCCCCCCCCCCCCCCCCCCAGCAAACTGAGGGGCGGGTCAAGGCCGAACCGGAGGGGTGCGAGATCAGTCGCTACGGCGACATTTCCGGCATGACTGCCCTGATGGCGGAGGAAGAGGAGGAGCATGAGGAAGAGCCGATGTGCCAGACGCTGAAGGAGGAGCCTGACCCTGAAGCAGTCACATGGGAGACGTCATCTCTCTCTGACGCCCCGGAGCAGGAGACAGGAAGTGGGGATGACTCCTTCCTGTTGGTGAGTGTTTACAGCAGTCCTCGTTACTTACAAGGTTGGACACGGTGTGGTCTCGGTTGGGCCGTGAGGGTTTTTGGGCAGTCCTAGTTTTTTGGTGGGGAAAAAATGGTTCCGTTGCAATTGCACTTTAGGGCAAAAGGCTTCACCTGCATTGATATCCAATACGAAAAAAACGGAAAAATCAGTGTGACGATTTGTACAGTGCAAAACACCAACAAAAAAGAAAGAATTACGAAAACAACAAAAGAAATGTCGGTGCCAGACCACTCCACACATTTTTGGTGGTATTGTCGTAAAATTAGTCTCTGTCTGACTGTGGCTCCATATTTTTTAATCGATAACAAATAATCGTCGGATGGTTAGCCTTTCGCTAGCTCGCTAACGATAGTTGGCTCAGTAATGACAGTTATGACAGTTGGCTAGCCCTCAGGGTCCATCAGAAAGATCATGGCAGCAGTGAACCTCCTCAGCATTACCCCTGGCTCCATACCTCATTTTTTTTATCCTTTCTCCCACCCCCCGCCCCCCCCACACTTATCTCCCGGGTGTTTTGGGAAAGGGCACAGGGAGCTCTTACGAAGACTGTGGCCTATCGATCGGCGAGTTCGACTGCAGCGACGGACACACGCCACCCCGGCTGGGGGGGAGCCGCGGGGACGCGGACGAGTTTCCAGGAACTCTCGAGGAGGGAGAACGCGCTCCGGACTTCCGATACCGTGAGTTATGTGGTCATATGGAGCGAGAGGGACGGAGAGACAGACCATTCAACTGGTCATACAGACCGAGCGAGAGAGAGAGAGAGGGAGAGAGACAATGCTTACAACTGGCCATACAGACCGAGCGAGAGAGAGAGAGAGGGAGAGAGACAATGCTTACAACTGGCCATACAGACCGAGCGAGAGAGAGAGAGAAACAATGCTTACAACTGGTCAGAGAGAGAGAGAGAGAGAGAGAGAGAGAGAGAGAGAGAGAGAGAGAGAGAGAGAGAGAGAGAGAGAGAGAGAGAGAGAGAGAGAGAGAGAGAGAGAGAGAGAGAGAGAGAGAGAGAGAGAGAGAGAGAGAGAGAGAGAGAGAGAGAGAGAGAGAGAGACTTACAACTGGTTATGCAGAGCGAAAGAAAGCATACAGCTGTTCATGTGGACTGGTAATCTGTCATCAGATTGTCAGTAATCTGCTGGAATTTTACTTGTGTCTAAAGGGTCGGAAGTATTTTTTAGATGATTATTTGAGCCAGGCTGTGCCAACATGCAGGTGCGAGACGAGCTGGTGCGATGTTCTTTCTCCGCCTCCAGGGGGCAGTGTGGAGGTGTCGTCGCCGGTGTTCCCCTGCACCCGATGTCCGGTCTCCTTCACCGTGGAGCTCTACCTGCACAGGCACCTGAAGAGGTCCCACCCAGAGGACTACGTCGCTCTGTTCAGGTCGAAGTCGCGTCTGCAGGAGAGCCTGTCGTCTCCTGGCAACGCTACCGTCGCCACGACGACGACGCCGCCGCCGCCGCCGCCCGCTAAAGCCGCTTCCTCGTCCCCTCGGGGACGGCCCGACGCGGCGGCCGCCGCCAAGTCCCACGCCTGCTCCCACTGCGGGAAGAGCTTCGCCCGAAAGAACGACCTGAAGGTGCACCAGCGCAGCCACACGGGGGAGCGGCCGTACCCCTGCGCCCAGTGCGGGCGGAGCTTCGTGTGCTCGGACGTCCTGAAGCGGCACCTCCGCGTGCACACGGGCGAGAGGCCGTACAGCTGCGCCCAGTGCGGGCGGAGCTTCGCCGTCCTGTACAACCTGACGCGCCACCAGCGCACCCACTCGGGCCACCGGCCCTACCCCTGCGCCCAGTGCGGCAAGGCCTTCATCCGGGCGGAGGACCTGAGGAAGCACCAGCGCACGCACACCGCCGAGAGGCACCGCTGCCCGCAGTGCGCCAAGACCTTCGGCCACGCCGAGACCCTGAGGACGCACCTGCGCAGCCACACGGGCGCCAGGCCCTACCGCTGCGCCCAGTGCGCCAAGAGCTTCGGCTCCTCGCGCGACCTGAAGAAGCACCAGATCATCCACACGGGGGAGAGGCCGTACAGCTGCGCCCAGTGCGCCAAGACCTTCGGCCGGGTCTGGGACCTGACCATACACCAGCGGTCGCACAGCGGCGAGCGGCCGTACCACTGCTCCCAGTGCGGGCAGAGCTTCAGCCTGATCGGGAACTTCCGGCGGCACCAGCTGACCCACACGGGGGAGAGGACGTTCGTCTGCGCGCAGTGTGGGCGGAGCTTCGCCCGGGCCGCGCACCTGAAGCACCACCTGCAGACCCACACACAGGAGAAGGGCTACCAGTGCACGCACTGCGGGAAGAGCTTCAACCACCTGGGCAACTACAAGAGACACCAGAGGAGCCACCCGGGGGAATGAGGGTGTGTGTGAGAGTGTGTGTGTGGGAGTGAGTGTGTGTGTTTGTGTGTGTGTGTGTGAGTGAGTGTGTGTGTGAGAGTGTGTTTGTGTGAGTGTGTGAGAGTGAGTGTGTGTGTGTGTGTGTGCGTGAGAGTGTGTGTGAGAGTGTGTGTGAGTGTGTGTGTGAGTGTGTATTTATGAGTTTATGGGTTATAGAATGTCATTCCTTGGTGTCATTCCATGGCAGGTGCTCAGATTTTATTATTTTCACTGTCGGGGGAGGGGGGAGGGGGGAGGGGGGAGGGGGGGGGGGGGCGGGTGGTCAGATTCGCTGCATGGTGGGGGGGTGCACCGGTGCTGGTGGTGTCCAGAGGGTCCGAGCCAAATAAAAAACGCACTGGCCAAACCACTGAGACACGCTTTGATCATTCTCACAGAACGCCTTCTCCAGGCTCCCAGAGAGCGGGAGTGCCTGCAGTCTCCAGCAGGGGGAGCTCTTCCCTGGGCCTGCAGCCCCAGGCGGGTTCCTGCTTTTCCCTTCCGTCCCAGCCCGATCGATCGAGGGATTCTGACGGAGGACTACGAGTCTGAGCCGGGAATATTATGAATGGCGTGACGCTGAATAAACCCGATTAATTCTAATGAATCCTGTCTTAATGGGTTTGGATCGAGCAACACCCAGAGCCATGCCTTGGCTCCCCAGGCCTACCCCTGGTATACAGGTTTAAAGACCCTGTGCAGCCAAAAGCATTTAATCCTTATATTACAGCTGGAGAGCCAAGAAAATGACTACGACTGGGTGGCTCAAATCAGGTCAGTACTGCTGGTTCTGTTCTGCCTGAGAGTCTGCATTCCAGTGACATCCCTGATTGGACACAGGTAACACTCACATGGTGTGTCAGGTTTACATCAGTCCCTGATTAGGGGGAAGGAGTGAAAGCCAACTTTCATCAGGTCTATTTAACTCCACTGAGATTTTGCATTTTTTTATTCTTTTTTTTGTAAGTAATTTCTCTACTGCCCCTCCACAGGAGGACTGGTGTTGAGTGGTTAACTAATGTGACATTTGACGTTATCATCATTTGACCATTTTAGTGGGCCGTCCAATCAGAACTTTAAGTGAATACACGGGAAAGTAAGATATTGCACAGGGTCTGCGAGGCTTCGTGCGTCTGTGTGTAAGGAGATGCAGTTTGCACTCTTGTCCTATCTCCTACATTAATCAGAGTGGCTTGCTGTGGAGGGCTAAGCATTCTTTTATTGGTTCGCATTAAGCTGTGATTGACAGTTTGTTGGAGGTCCACCCTACCCCTTTTGGGTGTTCAAGAAACCTGGAGCCACTGCAACAGCCCACACACTGTGCTTGTGCTCTGCCAACAGGGGACCGGTGAGAAGAGTTTGTGTTGCGATACTTTTACACACTGCCTGGTAACAGCCGAATGATTTCACTCCATCAATGCACACTATTTATTATACAGTAAAAAAAGTACAATTTACATTGGAAACACATTACAGTGGATTAACAAACTCCGCAATCCCAAACAAGGCAAACTGCAACAGCATTGCTGTATAACACGGGTGCACAACTCCAGTCCTGGATGGCCGGTCTGCGTGCTGGTTTTTGGTCCAACCAGTTACCTTAGTTTTAGTTTTTTTGTTTTTTTTGACAACTCCATAAACTTCGCTGGACCACTCACCTGATTTACTGGGTTAAAACTGGTCGTTGTTTCTCAGGTGACCACAAAAGCCGGCAGACCCCACAGCTCTCTGTATTTTTATTCATTTATTATTATTTTTTAATTTTTATTTTTTTTATATACCTGTCATCATTCCAAGCGTGCCAGAAACTGAAACACACAAAAAATATAAGAACTCGAACTTGTTTACCTTTACTCCCCATGACGGCTATATTGCTCATCCGTCAGAGATGACCTGCTCATGCAACAGGTACGTCACTGAGAGGCCAGAGCGGACTGCGAGCCAGAGCATGCTTTTCTCCAGGGCAGCCGTTTCTCTCTGCTCATGTACCACTGAGAATGGCCCAAACGGCATCATAAATCATAAAGCAGCACCAGACAAATCAAATGCTTAATCTACAATACTTAAAACTCTTTAGACCCCAGTAAAATACAGCAAATAAAAAAAATAATAATTCAAATTTTCAAACAAACACTTACACCAATATTGACAAAATATATATACACACTTATCATATTACATGAGTTTTACACGCTGGTAAGTGACAATTTTCTTGAAAATTCTGCTGGACCTACCAGCATCTAAAGGAATGAAAGTCTCTCAGACTCATGCTTGACTCCGGCTCCAGGCACATTTGAGCTGAGCAGAACTGCACTCGTAACGGCAGACACAGGCACTACAGCGCTGTGCGAGCCCAGCCGCTCCACACACAGCTAGCAGGAGCAGCGTCTTCACCGTGCACAGGCTGCAGGGTGACTTCACTGCACACAGGCTGCAGGGTGACTTCACCGCGCACAGGCTGCAGGGTGACTTCACTGCGCACAGGCTGCAGGGTGACTTCACTGCGCACAGGCTGCAGGGTGACTTCACTGCGCACAGGCTGCAGGGTGACTTCACCGCGCACAGGCTGCAGGGTGACTTCACCGCGCACAGGCTGCAGGGTGACTTCACCGCGCACAGGCTGCAGGGTGACTTCACTGCGCACCGGGTACGAGGCCTCGCCGCCTCAGGACTGACCTAGTCGCCGGAACGAGGCTTGCGCTGCTTGGCGTGAACCTGCTGGTGTCGCCTCAGGCTCCTGGCTAGCCTGAAGCCCCGCCCACAGTCGGCGCAGCGGTGCGGTCTCTCTCCCGTGTGCATCTGCTGGTGATCTTTCATTGGTCCCAGCCGCCTGAAGCTCCTCCCGCAGTCTTTGCAACTGTACGGTTTTTCCCCGGAGTGAATGCGCTGGTGCTCCTTGTATTTCTTCGACACCCTGAAACTCTTCCCGCACGCAGAGCAGGTGTACGGTTTCTCTCCCGTGTGAAGTCTGTTGTGCTCTTTCAAGTACTCTAGTTTTCTGAAGCTGCTTCCGCATTCGGAGCAAGAGTACGGTTTCTCTCCCCTGTGCATCAGCTGATGTTGTTTCAGGTGTCCCGAATGGCTGAAACTGTTTCCACATTCAGAACAGAAGTACGGTTTCTCCCCTGTGTGCACTCGTCGGTGTTCCTTTAAGCTCCCAGCGCGGCTAAAGCTTTTCCCACAGTCCGCGCAAGGGTGCGGTTTCTCCAGCTTGTGGGTCGTCCGGTGATTCTGTAAGCTTCCCGACTGCCGGAAATGCTTCCCACACTCGCCGCAAGCGAGCGGTTTCTCTCCCGAATGAATCCGCCGATGCTGTTTCAGAGTCGTCCACTGCCTGAAGCACTTCCCACAGTCACGGCAAGAGTGGGGTTTCTCCCCCGTGTGTATCCGCTGATGCTCCTTTAACAGTGCTGGGAGTCTGAAACTCTTGCCACACGCGGCGCAAGTGTGCGGTTTTTCTCCCGTATGTATTCTCTTGTGTTCCCTCATGCGTGCCAAGTTGCTGAAGAGCCTTCCGCACTCCACGCAGCAGTACGGTCTCTCGCCCTTGTGAACTCGCTGATGGGTTTTTAAGTTTCCCAGCCGGCTGAAATGCTTGTCGCACTCCCCGCAGGGGTAAGGCCTGTCGCCCGCGTGGAGGCGCTTGTGCGCCTTCAGGTTCCCCAGACGCGTGAAGCTCTTCTTGCATTCGCCGCAAGTGTGCGGTTTCCTTTTCGCCAGAAATCTCGTTCCCAGATGAACTTTCCAGTGCGTCTTCAGAAACCTCTCCTTGCTGAAAGTGCGGTTGCACTGCAGGCAGAGCCACTTCCGTCCCGCCAGGTCGCACGGACTCAGTTTCCCAGGATGCACTGCCCGGCCCCTCTCGGGCTTCACGCAGTCGGCCGGTTCGGCTGCCTCCGGTTTCACCGCGGCCTGGCAGCGCCTCCCGCGCGCGGAATCGTCCGCCCGGCCGGCCTCGGCTTTGATTGGGCGAAGCCGGCGAGCCGCACAGCCCGCCTTCTCGCCGTTGCCGCCACATTCGCCGGCACCGTCCAAACGAAGCGGCCTCCATTCGTCCGCCTCCACTTTGATGTCGCTGGCTGTTATGGCGGGCACTCCGTCCCTGTGCTCCATTTTGGAATGAGCCAGACACGCAGTGGGGGGGGGGGCGTGGGGGCGGGGCTTAGGGTCTCAGGGCAGGTGCTCACACAGGAAGTCCCCGGGGGTGTGGTGCGGCGGTATGGCGCTGGGAGCCACGTGTTCCGGAAGGATCCGCCCGCCACCGTCCGGCTGCCTTCTGCATCCCGGGAAGCGTCCCCCAGCACGGTGCCCACGCTCTGTGGTCTCCCGTGGAAACCGTGACAGCGTCTCCGGTGGCTCAGTCTGTGGCCCCTCCCAGTTCCACACGCACGGCTGTCACTCAAAAACAGCACTCAGCACCTGCATGTGCTGGGACACACAGAACACACGGTCATCGATCCAGTATTGCACACAACGGAACATTTTTTTAAAAATATGACACACTTTAACATAAGACGCTCAAACTCATATCCTTGTCAGTAATGCCTGCAGGTCTGTCCTGGAGCCTCTTTCACAAAGCAGGCTTACAGAGTTAGCTGGATAACTGCACTGAGTAAAACCCAGAACAGCTCTTTTTACTGCAGTCCATGTTCCAGATTTGGGAGGGTTCCAGGTTTTACGCGGGGCAGTTATCCAGCTAACTCTGTAACCCTGCTTCAGGATACATGCCCCTGTTCTCCTTTCAATCATTAGCTAATTGCACCTTGGAAACAAGATGTGCAGACTCTTAAGCCAACCAGTCACTTAAATTATGTGCTTAAGTCCTGAAATATACCCAAATGTAATAAATAATAAATTAATTAATAAAAAGTTCAGCATTTAAGAATATTTTATTTCAATTTCTGCATTTCAGAACTGATATACTTTCAGACGATACATCATTTGACACATCATCTAACATATGTACTGAGACCACTAAAATGATTTACTATTTATACTATAAATATTCAGTCATACTAAATTACATCAGTTAGACATGATTTTGTAAGTGTGCTAATTAACTATTGCAGCTGTTAACCACTGTTCAATGTTATCAGTCTGTTTTGAGGTGCGGACTGGACTGTTGACACAGTAGATTTAGGGGGCTTCAGACTAATAGAACAGCACCACAGTGTGAATTCACTGAATGAAATTAGATGCCGAAGCAAAAACGTTCAAATTCTTGTGGAGCGCGTAAACTCACAAGTTACAGAACTGGGCTTGTACCTGGAAAATTAAATTACCGGTCCGCTTCCTATCTGGGTCACTGCCGTTGTAAGGTCCTGAAACTGAATTTCTTAAAGTAAAAATATCCACCTGAATATAGATCATATGTAGCCTAATCCGTGCACATTTCTATACAAAAGCGTCTGCTGAATGGCGAAACGTTAGCAGACACTGCATTAGACTGAAACAAGTAAAGCCCTGTATGGCTAAATCAAAGAATAAGTCTGTGGAATTTATATCTGCATGTACCTACTTACTGTTTTGTCATTGCTCAGTTTGACATCCAAGACTTCTGCTGATTGTCCCATTGTAAATTACCCTGGGGCCTAAATGAGAAAAATACTGATGAGGACTGACGACAGTTCCAATCGTGACCAGACTTTAGCCACCAGCTAGCTCGGGAGTGCTGTTCTGACGTCAGCTAGAATGGCCCTATCTGAGCTGCGGAATGCTAGCCCGTTAGCGCAGAAAGATATAGGCTAGGCTAATCCAAATTACAGACAATTTTGCTCCCTCGCCAAAGACGCTACTGCGGCTGTCTAACGTTTGCCAAGTAGCATAAATGGAAAATAAAACCAGAAGGTCGCCAGCTCGCATCAGTAATACATGGCGATACTAGCTATTTCCTTTAACATACGGTCAGTTACCTAGCTGTAGATAGCCTAACGTTAGTCAACGGCATACAGCTAGTTAGCTAGAGCTATCTAACACTAGACTACACCACCTAGTACCGTAGACTAACTCCAGCCTAACTAGACTAGCTGTTAAAGTGACAGGAAACGCAAGACAGATAAATTTTGCCCGAGCTAATTAGCTAACAAGGAATACATTTTTGTACAACTGGAATGTTAAAAAAAAAAAAAAACCCACAAAATTACCCTGTTTCGACGCAGTCTGATATTTTGTGGCTCACACTTTAGCTAGACTATTTTACCCGTCAGAATATTCTCCTCATCACAAACGTTCACATGCACATTTTCGTTGCTAATCCACGAAAACTAACATACGAAACTATCAATACAAGTCATTATTGTTTTTGACGTGCCATTAATGTATAGCCAACTGGACAATTATATAGCAAACGTTTACATTAATCGGCCACCAAAATCGCCGATTAACTTTAAATGCATAATTTAAGGGGTCGTCTGAAAACTACAGGTTATTTTTTAGTAAAGTACAGTTAAAATAAAGTTTTTTTTAATGCCGAAAATATATATGTATATACGAAATAAATTGCATTTGTTCCAATAGAGCACGCTTTACTAGTAATTTTCAGATAATGTCATATGGTAGGTTATATATACATTTATGTATGACAGCAAATGAAGAAGGTTATGCGTTTGGGTCGTAATATTGGGGAACCCAAGCTACCCAACGATTTGGGACAGCGGACTGTTCAAAATGAAAAGAAGAAAAAAGATTAGATGGTCCTTTTCAGACTTAGTTGTCAAACTCAAAATCTTGGAGGGAAGCAATGTCTGCAGATATTTGCTGCTTCTTTTCAAAGAGTAGCCAGTTAAAGGCTTGAGAACAAGGTATGTAGATTATTTAGCCTAGTCAATGATTTTAATGAATCGTTGCAGCAAAAACAAGCAGATACTGGACTGGAATCTGAATATGAATCAAATGCTGACACTGCACAATGTTCGACAATGAAGAAAATAAGCGCAGGAAATAGGAAGCAGCGTTGCGTAATGTGACTCACAGAAAGACGGTAAATGAGTAGAAGTAAACTACAAATTAATTGCGTAAGGTTTTCACACTGTTAACTTCCCCTTTGTCTGTCTCTGCCAGTCTGTGTCCTTTGATTTTGATATTTTAAAGACCCCCCCTGTGCAATAAAGCAAACAAACAAACAAAAAATAATGCAATGGTTGCATTTACTATAAATCTGTTCAGGCCCACAGTACTGTAAGGTTATGATGAGCAGCCTTCTCAGACTCATAGTACTATAAATTTATGAGCTGCCTGGTCAGGCTCATAGTGCTATAAGATTATGAGCAGCCTGGTCATTCTTACAGTACAGTAAGGTTATGAGCAGCCTGGTCAGGCTCGTAGTGCTGTAAGGTTATGAGCAGCCTGGTCAGACTCATGGTGCTGTAATGTTATAAGCTTAAGCCTTATAAGTGAATTCAGATCAACTGCAAGTGATTTGCCTGCTCGGACATGGTGACATCTGCATAAACCTGAAAATCCCATCCACACCTGAGTTGAGCATATACCACTATTAAATAAAAACAATTCAAAAGAACCCTCTTAGATTATGTTTTGTTCTTAAGTGCAACATTATTATTCGAAAATACATATGAGTTATATAACTGATCGGTAACCTTTTAACCTTATTTGAGGAAACCCCTTGGAAAAATCCTGGCTCCACTTGTCTCCTTTGTTTTTTTGTGCAGTCTTTATTCAGAATGGCTCCCAGATCTGAACTCCACATAATTTTTTTTTTTTTAATTAAATAAAAAAATAAAAATAGTGCTGATAAGTATGTTCCTGCTGCTGACGGTAGAAGATGGGAAATGATCCTAGGGATGCGCCTTTTTTTTTCAATAATAGGTTTAATCCTCTGTCGCAAAGTTACATGCTTCACGATACAAAATTCCTTTTTTTATTTTTATTTTTTTATTACAGATTTTATTATTTAAAACTTTATTTACTGCTCTGTATTTTCTTATTCTTGCAGGTTGAAGAACACACATTATACAGTATGTAACACAAATTATACGGTATGTAACACACATTATACAGTCTGTAACATGTAAGCTATTAGACAATATGCAATGTGTTAAATGGTATGTAACATGCAGTGAAATGCCAGAGGTTCACAACTCTACTGAAAAGCCCAGAAGAGCCCTCACAATGAATTATTCACGACATAGATCGGATTCTGAACATGGGTACTCATGCTGCTGTGCAGGAAATTAAATTTAATAACATTTTTTTTTAATCATCTGGTAGCTGCATTTAACAGACCCCAATGCACATCACAGAATTTAAGAGACAGAGGATACGCTGGTATTCACTGATTGTCTTTTTCATTTAATGGAAAAGTTAATTGTGTGAATATCTTAATGGTGGAAGTATTTCACATATGAAAATGTTTATTTGAATGTCTGTGCTGCTGAAGTGTTCTAGGGTACATCAGATAAAGTGGACCTGTGTGTGATCACCAAGAGACTGGGGACGGGTGGTGGCCGTCCACTGGAGATGAGTTGGTATCCCCTCCAAACAGGAAGTGATAGTCAGTCTACGGAGTAAGTCCCACAGAAGCACACGTATGGACCCGCTCCTCTTCCTCCTCCTCTTCATCGTCAGTCTGGCAGGTAAGCCTTGTCTCGCCGGATATACGAGATCCGGCTGATGACCTGTTTGCTTCTTCAGCTTCATATTCTTTATGTCCTCAATAACATTTTTGGAACGTACAAGTTATTATTATTGTTATTGTTATTTTAAAAGGCTTATACAGTGCCTTTTACATTCTATATTTATATATATATATATATATATTAGTAATGGTACTGGGATCAAAGGTAAAGTTGTAGGTTCAAACGCCAGGTGTGTGCAATGCTGTCACGCCTCTGATCAAGGTTACCTGATTTGCTTCAGTAAATGTTTTGTGTAAATGGATTATGTGTTAAAAGAATCAGCAGTATAAGCCACTCTGGATAAAAGCATCTGTAAAAATGACTGAGATTTTAAAGGTATTACTGTCATTTTGTGACAAGTGTTAGGATGGCAGGGTGGTATAATTCATAAGGAGCTGGTCATGTAACCTAATGTACCCTGTGCATATCCGGCTGTATATTTTAAATGCAACATCTGTATGAGTCACTCTGGGTAAGAGTGTCTGCTAAATGCCTATAATGTAATGTAACATGTTTTGTGATATAACCGTGGAGATTCTAAAGACAGCATCTTCGTAGTGAATCAAATCAAATTCACAGATAAAATAAAGAGCATGTTTTATGATTATCTATATTAAAGAGAACGTTTAATACTAAAACAAAATGAAAAAATGTACTAGTACATTTATAATGTGGAAAAAATAACTGAACTTTTGGCCCTGTTTCCGAGACAAGGACCCAAAATCTTTACCTCACCCCTTACAGGCGTAGATTGTCTCCACTGTGCCACCAGAAAGAGACGGTTTGAGAGCGAATGAAACCAGTGCATTCTGAGCCAATATTCTCTACATCGCCCTCTTCACTCACCTTGAGAAAATCATCCAACACCGTATCCAGAACATAACTCCAAAAATGCGTGTTTAGTGCCCGTTAGTGGGTTTATAAACTATAGTTATTCATTACATGGTATTTAAATTAAATTCATAAATACAGAAATAAAACTGGACATTAAGGAAATGAAGGAAAGTCCATGCCCTCGCCGCCGCGTCCTGTTAACGTTGAGCAACAGTAGCGCTGTTTCGTAACTTCCTGCTCTCAGTGCTTCGGAGTTATGCGCTGTTATTTCAGCACGGTGACGGCCGTTCGACGCTGTCGAACTTGCAGTTCCCCCCCCCCCCCCCCCCCCCCCCCCCCCCCCCCCCCATATGGACATATGAAACGTAACACTAAGTGTGTGCGTGCATGTGTGCATGTATACGTGTGCGTGGGCGTGTGATATCTGCCTCATTAAAATGACTACTCAACACTATTTTAAGAGGACGCCTATGGAAGAAGTCGACAGTTGATAGTTTTTGTGTCTTTACAGCTTACTTTGACTTATTTAACATTCAGAACTTAACTTGTAAAGTAAAAAAAGGCTACTGTAATTGTGTTGTCAAGGTACACGTATGCGCACACGCACACACACACACACACACACAAATAAAGGCAGGTATGTGATTTCGGCTCGCCTCCGGTGGTGGGCTAAAAGGGTGTGGCGTGGGATTAGGTGGACGGTACACTGAAAGGGTGACTGAGGTGTGTTTGCTAAGAGAGAACCTGTGCGGCTTCATTAATAAATAAAATAATCAACAATCATGGTCTAATATCAAATCTGGAGTATGGGCGCTGCTGGCTGCTTAAGTGGCAGGATGTCCGTGTCCGGTAGCTCACCAGCGGCCCCTGCTGGTCAGTGCGGGACCCGCAGTAAGCTGCTGGCCCACGTTCTCCTCTGGCTCTGACTGTGTGTGCGTTTCCCTGGGCTCCGAGGAGAGAACTCCAGCAGCAGCTTAGCCTTGTGGTCCTGAGGGGAGGGCGTGCTCCTCTGCACGCTCTGGAGCACGCAGAGAAGGCTGAACACTCTCAAGTTCAGGGGGAAAATAGGCATAAAATTAATAATAATAATAATAATAATAAGAATAATAATAATAATAATAATAATAATAATAATAATAATAATGATGGACAGCACAGTGGTGCATTGGGTTGTAGTGTTGCCTCTCAGCAAGGGATCCAAGGTCCTGGGTTGGAATCCCAGCCTGGGCCTCTCTGTGTCAAGTTTGCATGTTCTCCCTGTGTCTGCGTGGGTTTCCTCCGGGTAATCCTGTTTCCTCCCACAGTCCAAAGACATGCAGGTTGGCTAATTGGAGACTCTAAATTGCCCCTAGGCATGAGTGTGTGAGTGAGTGCTGAGTGAATGGTCTGTGTGTGTATGTCCTGCGATGGAATGACAAACTGTCCAGGGTGGATTCCCACCTCTTGCCCAATGCATGCTGGGATAGGCTCTGGCACCTCCCCCCCTCGCGACCCTGCTCAGGAATAAGCAGGTTAGATGCAGGATGGATGGATAATAGTAGTGATGATGATGATGATGATGATGACAAAGCGATACGTGGGACAGGCGTGTGACGGAAGCGTGTGCTGTGTGCGCAGGCAGTGCCAGCGTGTGGACGCAGGGCAGGGTGTCTGCGCAGAAAGGGGGCTCGGTCTCCATCCCGTGCCGCTACGCTCAGCAGTATAAGGACAGCGTGAAGTACTGGTGCAGGGGCGTGCTCTGGCCCACCTGCATCGTGCTGCAGCGCACAGACTCTCCACAGGGCAGGGCAGGCCTGTCAATCACAGACGACCCCGCCCAGCAGGTCTTCACCGTCACCATGACGAACCTGAAGCCCTGGGACACCAACAAGTACTGGTGCGCCGTGGAGATCAAAGGCATCGACACACCTGACGCCAGGGCAGGAGTGTTCCTGTCAGTCACCAGAGGTGAGCTGCTGTCAGAGCTGTGTGTGTGCACACACACACACACACACAAGTACACACGCACGCACACACACACACACCAACACGCAGACATGCACACATACGCACACGCATGCACACGCACCTACGAAGGCACACACTTCCCCCCCTTCCCCCGCCCCCCACCCACACACACATACACACACACTCGCAGTACACACATACACACACACAAAGACAAACACACACGCAAACACATACGCGCACTCGTACACGTGCAGACACGCACACGTGCAACGTTCAGGTGGAACTCTTTTGTTCATCCAGCAGTGATGAAACGGCACCATCTACAAACCAGTGGCCCGGGGCCCAGGCCTCAGTCATGCAAAACCACCCTCTGTTCTGTCTACAGGAACTCCTCCACCGCGACCTCCGCCCCCTGTTCTGTCTACAGGAACTCCTCCACCGCGACCTCCACCCTCTGTTCTGTCTACAGGAACTCCTCCAGCACGAACTCCCTCTGCTCTGTCTACAGCAACTGCTCCACCAGGAACTCCACCCTCCGTGCTGCCTACAGGAAAGACACTCTCAGCATCAGTCTCCTCTCCCAAAGGTACAGCTACTCCACCTGTACTAATGCTCTACACCCTCCACCCAGCTACTCCACCTGTATTAATGCTCTACACCCTCCACCAAGCTACTCCACCTGTATTAATGCTCTACACCCTCCACCCAGCTACTCCACCTGTGCTAATGCTCTACACCCTCTACACTCACACAGTCTCACACACACACACACACACCCTTTTTTAACTTACCTGATGACTGTGCAGTGAAAAGAAGCAGCAGTTTGACACTGACGCCTGTTTTGGAGGCGAGTGCGTGCTCGTGTGCACTCTCCCGAATCGACAACCCGTGCATTGCCGACGGGGAGAAAACAGGGCTAAAAGCAACATTAGCAAAGATGATTGTGTAAATAAAGAGGCGTGTGACGGAAGCGTGTGCTGTGTGCGCAGGCAGTGCCAGCGTGTGGACGCAGGGCAGGGTGTCTGCGCAGAAAGGGGGCTCGGTCTCCATCCCGTGCCGCTACGCTCAGCAGTATAAGGACAGCGTGAAGTACTGGTGCAGGGGCGTGCTCTGGCCCACCTGCATCGTGCTGCAGCGCACAGACTCTCCACAGGGCAGGGCAGGCCTGTCAATCACAGACGACCCCGCCCAGCAGGTCTTCACCGTCACCATGACGAACCTGCAGCCCTGGGACACCAACAAGTACTGGTGCGCCGTGAAGATCAAAGGCATCGACACGCCTGACGCCAGGGCAGGAGTGTTCCTGTCAGTCACCAGAGGTGAGCTGCTGTCAGAGCTATTACAGGCGTGTGCACACACACACACACACACGCACACACATGCACATGCACATGCAGTACACACATACACACACACAAAGACAAACACACACGCAAACACACACACGCACTCGTACATGTGCAGCCACACACACGTGCAACATTCAGGTGGAACTCTTTTGTTCACCCAGCAGTGATGAAACGGCACCATCTACAAACCAGTGGCCCGGGGCCCAGGCCTCAGTCATGCAAAACCACCCCCTGTTCTGTCTACAGGAACTCCTCCACCAGGAACTCCAACCTCTGTTCTGTCTACAGGAACTCCTCCAGCACGAACTCCAACCTCTGCTCTGTCTACAGCAACTGCTCCACCAGGAACTCCACCCTCCGTGCTGCCTACAGGAAAGACACTCTCAGTATCAGTCTCCTCTCCCAAAGGTACGGCTACTCCACCTGTACTAATGCTCTACACCCTCCACCCAGCTACTCCACCTGTATTAATGCTCTACACCCTCCACCCAGCTACTCCACCAGTGCTAATGCTCTACACCCTCCACTCAGCTACCCCACCTGTGCTAATGCTCTACACCCTCCACCCAGCTACTCCACCTGTGCTAATGCTCTACACTCTCCACCCAGCTACTCCACCTGTATTAATGCTCTACACCCTCCACCCAGCTACTCCACCTGTGCTAATGCTCTACACCCTCTACACTCACACAGTCTCACACACACACACACACACCCTTTTTTAACTTACCCGATGACTGTGCAGTGAAAAGAAGCAGCAGTTTGACACTGACGCCTGTTTTTGGAGGCGAGTGCGTGCTCGTGTGCACTCTCCCGAATCGACAACCCTGCATTGCCGACGGGGAGAAAACAGGGCTAAAAGCAACATTAGCAAAGATGATTGTGTAAATAAAGAGGCGTGTGACGGAAGCGTGTGCTGTGTGCGCAGGCAGTGCCAGCGTGTGGACGCAGGGCAGGGTGTCTGCGCAGAAAGGGGGCTCGGTCTCCATCCCGTGCCGCTACGCTCAGCAGTATAAGGACAGCGTGAAGTACTGGTGCAGGGGCGTGCTCTGGCCCACCTGCATCGTGCTGCAGCGCACAGACTCTCCACAGGGCAGGGCAGGCCTGTCAATCACAGACGACCCCGCCCAGCAGGTCTTCACCGTCACCATGACGAACCTGCAGCCCTGGGACACCAACAAGTACTGGTGCGCCGTGGAGATCAAAGGCATCGACACACCTGACGCCAGGGCAGGAGTGTTCCTGTCAGTCACCAGAGGTGAGCAGCTATCAGAGCTATTACAGGCGTGTGCACACACACACACACACACACACACACACATGCACATACACACCAACACGCAGACATGCACACACACACACACCGACACACACACACACGCACACACACACACACCAACACGCAGACATGCACACACACACACACACACACGCACACACATTCACCTACACACACACACAAACACACACACGTACAGCTACACACACACACACACACACATGCACATACACAAACACACACACACACACTTACACATGCACGCACAGACACATACACACACATACACACTCTTTGACTTCTGCTTTTCTACTGTAGTGTTGCCCCCGGTGACCCCCCGAGCAGCAGTCACCATAGCAACACCACCCTCTGCAGGACGCTGCATAGACTGCACATCACCTCCACCCTCAGCTCGTTCTGCCTGGTCACCGGCGCTGTCTCCGTCAGCTCCTTCAACTACAACACCACCTGTCAGTCTGTCTGCACCAAGTTCTCCATCCACAGCAACGCCCCCCACCCTGAAAACAACGTCTCCACCCACAGCAACGCCCCCCACCTTGAAAACAACACCTCCACCCACAGCAACGCCCCCCACCCTGAAAACAACATCTCCACCCACAGCAACGCACTCCACCCTGAAAACAATACCTCCACCCACAGCAACGCACTCCACCCTGAAAACAACACCTCCACCCGCAGCAATGCCCCCCACCCCTGAAAACAACATCTCCACCCACAGCAACGCCCCCCACCCTGAAAACAACGTCTCCACCCACAGCAACGCCCCCCACCCTGAAAACAACACCTCCACCCACAGCAACGCACTCCACCCTGAAAACAACACCTCCACCCACAGCAACGCCCCCCACCCTAAAAACAACAGCTGAACTCGGGACTCTCTTCGCGGTGACGTCTACGGCCCCTCCCTCTACCTGGCCGAAACGCGCCCGCTCCCCAGCCCGTCCTGGTCCGCCTGCCACACCTTCGGCACCCGCGTCCCGAGCCGTTCTCAACAGTGCCGACCCCCAGAGCCTGGGGCAACACAGGTGCTCTTCGTCATCTTCATCACCGCCATTGTCATCACCATCAACACTAGCGTACTGATCATAATCATCATCACCATTATTATCAGTGTAATAACCATTATTATCTTTAACATCATCACCCTTTAAGCGCTTTTTGAGAGTTCGGAAAAGTGCTGTATAAATGCAGTGATTCATTCATTAATTCATTCATCACCGCTGACTTCACCAACGCTATCGTCATCACCATCTTGCTCCACAAATGCTAATTCAAATCAAGTAACCGGCCACCTGTTCACCTGTTCTTCTCCTCTTCTTCCTCAATCTTATCACCACTAATGACTTTACATTTACCAGTGTCTGTAGTTCTGCTGTGCTTATATTTGCTAGAGTCAGTAATTTTGCTGTGCTTAGGTTTATTGGCATCTGTAGTTTTGCCATGCTTAAATTTGCTGTTGTCTGTAGTTTTGCAGTACTTAGATGTGCTACTGTCTGTACTTTTTCTGTGCTTTCTGTAGATGTGCTACTGTCTGTAGTTCTGCTGTGCTTACTGTAGATGTGCTAGTGTCTGTAGTTCTGCTGTGCTTACTGTAGATGTGCTAGTGTCTGTAGTTCTGCTGTGCTTACTGTAGATGTGCTACTGTCTGTAGTTCTGCTGTGTTTACTGTAGATGTGCTAGTGTCTGTAGTTCTGCTGTGCTTACTGTAGATGTGCTACTGCCTGTAGTTTTACAGTCCTCCTCATCCCCTTTATTTCAGCTTACAGTGGTGGCAGTCTCTTCTGGTTGCCTGCGGGGTCCTGTTGTTGGTGGCGACAGTTGCCATGGTGACATGGAAGACGTGGAGGCGGCGTGGTGAGTAGGCCCCCCTGCCTCACCTCTCTGTGTGTTCGTGCTCAAAGGCACAACAGCAGCAGTGATCCACCTCCACTCCGACAGCCTTGGAGTCACAGTCCCAGTTCCCTAACCTCTGTACTGCATTGCTGCATCGCTCTTGTGTCTCTTACACAGAAAACTCATACAGCAGGTGGGAGATGGATGAACTGGAGTCCAACCTCGTGGTAAGCTCTCTGTTTCCATGCCTTTGATAAATGTCGGGAATCATATTTTGTTACTAGGGCGATCGGACTATTGTTTTGTACACTTGGTCTGTTTCGGTACCTATCTATTAATTTAAATTTTAAAAAAAGCTAAACAAATAGATGGGAGTGCCTGTTTACCCTATAGGCCTGTGACCAGAAACGACGGTCTGTTCAGCCACTCAACAAATTTAACTTTGCATTTGTTTAAATTTTGTGATTGCTTTGATTTTTCTCTGTCACTGTCAGCTCCACACGGCGAGCAAGAATGACCTCACAGGCCCCGTCCCGCTCCCCCTCGGCAGGTCGCCCCAGGGAGAACACCTGCTTTGACGGCAAACTGCTATCGTGCTAACGTGCTGAAGTAGGCTAACGTGCTAATATTTAACATTTCTGTGAAATTACACTACTTTGTATTTATAATTTTTCCATGGTCCTTCTTAAATGAGGCCCAGGCACAGAATCCTAAAATAAAAACACATTTAGCATCCTTTAAACATTTTAATTTAACCTCTTTTAAACCCAGACTAGCCCATTTTAAACCTAGATTAGCCCTCTTTAAACCTGGGTTGCAAACTCTCACACTTTCTGTCTTGATTTCACATTCTCACGTTCCCGCAGGAAATATACTTCAGACCAAGATGACGTGACCACAAACCAATCGCCCCCGTCCCCACGACTGCATTTTATTTTGCGCATGCCAAACCAACAGCAGTAATGACACCCGGGCTTGAAAACCAACAAAACTCATTTGGCACATTGAAGAAACATCAAGATCAGAATGGACAAGAAACACTTGAAAGAATGCCAAGCAGGATGATGTCTGAATTTAAAAATCAGATCAGTTCCAAATTCATATGGAACCTCTGTTTATATATTTAACATGTAAAATAAAATAAAACAAAATAAAATAAACATTTCTGTATAATTTATTTAAAAAATAATAATGCCAGCAGCAGGAATTTATACAGTATATGAAATAACCACACAATCCCAAGTTGGACTTCAGCCTTGACAGTTTTTCTGTCAAGCTGGACCTCTGCATGATATTCTCACTGATGATGTCACAGTTCACATCACGGGACAGGCCAATGAAAGGCTCCAGCTCCACGGCAACAAGATTTTTGATTTAATATTTATTTAATACTTAATGTTTTTAAAAAAACATCCAAAATGAAGAATCAAGGAGTGGCTTTGGGGGAGTGTGATTTTGAGAATGTGGATCTTCAGGAATTCTCCTCTTGGGATGAGTTGTCCTCCGAAAAATAACAGTTCAGTCATTTCTTTGTTTGAGCTAGAGGTAGTCTTTCTAATACCATGCTGCAACAACATTCACTGCCCAGGGAGAGCTGAAAAAATGGCTATAGGTGAACCAACCTGGTTCAGCTCTACAGTGGGAAAGGGCTATAATGAGCCAGCCTGGTTCAGCTCTACAGTGGGAAAGGGCTATAATGAGCCAGCCTGGTTCAGCTCTACAGTGGGAAAGGGCTATAATGAGCCAGCCTGGTTCAGCTCTACAGTGGGAAAGGGCTATAATGAGCCAGCCTGGTTCAGCTCTACAGTGGGAAAGGGCTATAATGAGCCAGCCTGGTTCAGCTCTACAGTGGGAAAGGGCTATAATGAGCAAGGTCACAGTAAATTGAGTAGCACATCCAGCTTCTCCCTGTTATTCCTGGCAGCTTTCCTGAGTGTGGCTCTCCTGGGCTCCAACACAGAACATAGCACACAGGTACAGCAGGTCCCACCCTGCCCCGCCCCCTCCCATCACCCACCCCCTACAAAAACATGCCCAAGTCTTTGAATTTCCTGGCCTTAGTCACAGTGAAATGAATAGGCACGGCTGCATGGTCTCTTACATTAAGAAACGTATGCAACAGGAATGTGGCTGTCCTGGACAGCCATATTGTCAATAAGGCCCACCCCCAGGCCTGTGTGAGTGACACGGAACAAGTCGTGCTGCATCATGTCTCCTCGGTCAGAAGAGCTAAAACTTGGTTCCACGGAAGCAGGTGAACCGGCGCCGGCAGTGGCCAGAAGAGGGCGCAGTCTCTCCCGGTCAGCAGTGGATCTCGTAGGCGATCTGCGTGTCGAAGAGCAGGGTCTGATTTAGGAAGAGGGCCTCCGCGGGCTCCGCCTCCCCTCCGTCCCCCTCCGCCCGCCTCTGCGGGGGCTCGGCGGGGGGCGACGGAGACCGAGAGGGCGCCCCCCGCTGGCCGGAGGCCGGGGGGAGCGGGCAGACGGCCGCGCCTCGGTCCAGGACGTACATCTCGTGGCCGCGGCCGTCGTGGTACTCCTCCAGCTGGGCGAAGGTGCTGGGCCCGTCCGAGTAGTCGTTGACGTACAGGACGCCGCCACCGCCGCCCCCCTCGCCCTCCTCCGGGCTCTTCTTCAGGCGGCGGCGCCGGCGGCCGTAGATCATGGCGAGCAGCAGCAGGGCGGTGAGCGCCAGCAGGGCGATGCCCGCCGCGATGGCGGCCTGCGTGGCGGGGCCCAGGGCCCGGAAGTCCATGCTGCCCGGCGTGTGCAGCGGCTCCCGGCTCACGTCCCCCCCCGGGTACCAGTACCGCACCCGCGGGCGCCAGACGGAGGACGAGGAGGAGGAGGAAGACTGGGACGAGGTGTTGACGGAGAGGTGAAAGGTCACGCGGGCCACGCCCCCGGGGTTGCGGGCCTCGCACTCATAAGGGCCGGCGTGTGCCGCCGTCACGTTGCTAAGGAACAGCATCCCGCTGCCCGTGTCCGGGTCGAAACGCTCCCCGCCCTCGCCCTCCGCCTGTCCCGCGCCCGGCGCCGCCCCCCGGGCCGGGGTCCCCGCCCCCGCCACCCCCGCCGGCCCCGCCCCTTCCTCCGGCCGCCCCGGGCCGCGCCCCGCCTCGCCCCAGGAGCCCTTCCTCCAGGTGACCTGGGGCTGGGGGTACCCCGAGGCGTGGCAGGACACCCGCAGGTCGGACCCGGGCCGCAGGGCCAGCCGCCGCGGCTCCAGCCTCACCACCGGCGGGATGCACACCAGGCTGTTCCCCGGCACCTCCACCAGGCGGCGCTGCCACAGGCGGGGGGGCGCCGCACACACCAGCCGACGCCCCGCCCAGCTCAGCAGCCGCTGGCCCTCGCTGCCGATCCAGCTGCGCAGCCAGTGCAGAGCGCAGTCACAGCGCCAGGGGTTCTCTGCGCGGGGGGGGGGAGGGGAGGAGAGGGGGAGGGAGGGGAGGAGAGGAGGGGGGGGGAGGGGAGGAGAGGGGGAGGGAGGGAGGGAGGGAGAGGGGAAGAGAGGGGAGGGAGGAAGGGAGAGGCAGAGGAGATCAAAGTATTAAAAAAAGAATTTGTCAGCGATACAGATTGAGAAATAAAAATGCATTTAAACATGTAAAAAACTAATTTAAACTGAAGTATGACGTGTGTTTGTCAATGAGGGAGATCCACGCATGGCCAGCTGGCCAGCAGCTCCCCCTACCTGTCACACGCAGCACCTGCAGGCTAACTAAGGGGCGCAGCGAGGCCTGGTGGAGGGTGCGCAGGTTGTTTCGGCTGAGGTCCAGCAGGGCCAGCGAGGACAGCCCCACTAGAGCCTGCTCCCCCACCACCTCCACACTGTTCTCCTGCAGGTGGAGCTCCTGCAGACGCTGTGGGGTAATAACACACCTCCCCTTTAATTACACACCTCCATTTTAATAACACACCTCCCCTTTAATTACACACCTCCCCTTTAATTATACACCTCCACTTTAATTACACACCTCCATTTTAATAATACACCTCCCCTTTAATTACACATCTCCCCTTTAATTACACCCCTCCACTTTAATAACACACCTCCCCTTTAATTACACACCTCCACTTCAATTATACACCTCCACTTTAAATACACACCTCCTCTTTAATTACACACCTCACTTTATTTACACACCTCACTTTAATTACACACACACAATTCTATGTATGGTCTATAACGCTGGTAAGAAGATGCTTCTTTTAGAACTGTAGGTAAGACGCAGGAAAGACGCAACCCATTCATTTGACCCAGGTTTGGTATGCACGCTGTTGCCCCCCGGTGGCGGACTGGCGGACCTGCAGGCAGCGGAAGGTGTGGTCCTGCAGGCGGGTGATCTGGTTGCCGGACAGGTACAGGATGCGCAGGTGCTCCAGGCCCTGGAAGATCTGGGCGGAGAGCAGGTGGATGCGGTTCCCGTTGAGCGCCAGCTCCAGCAGCTGGGCTTGGCTGCGGAAGGCTCCGGGTTCGAGGGCCGAGATGCTGTTGTTCTGCAGGTACAGGTAGTGCAGCTGGCCCAGGCGGGACAGGTCCTGGAGCCGGATCTGACCGATGGAGTTATCCTGGAGGAAAAAGGTCTGTGGGGGAGACAAGAAGCACACACACACACACACACACACACAAGCACAGACACACGCACGCACACATACACACACACGCACAAGCACACACACACACACACACACAAGCACAGACACACGCATACACGCACACACACACATACTCGGATTGGAGAAGCATCGTAACTGGGATGTGATAGGGCACAGACCTGAGTGGTGGGTGGGGCATGGGGCGGGACCTTTGCTCTGATTGGAGGAGCACTGTAATTGGGATGTGTGATAGGGCACAGACCTGAGTGGGGGGCGGGGCATGGGGCGGGACCTTTGCTCTGATTGGAGGAGCACTTTAACTGGGATGTGTGATAGGGCACAGACCTGAGTGGTGGGGGGGACATGGGGCGGGACCTTTGCTCTGATTGGAGGAGCACCGTAACTGGGATGTGTGATAGGGCACAGACCTGAGTGGTGGGCGGGGCATGGGGCGGGACCTCCTGCAGGCCCATGGAGCCGCACTCCACAGTCAGGCTGTAGCAGCGACACCCGGAGGGGCAGCCCAACGCAGGGAGAGCCTGGGGCAACAGCAGGGCCACTGCGCACAGGAAGAGCTGCAGCTGCCCTGTCACCGACATCACTACCAGCACTCTACTACCCCTGCAGAGAGAGAGAGAGAGAGACCATCACTACCAGCACTCTACTACCCCTGCAGAGAGAGAGAGAGAGAGACCATCACTACCAGCACTCTACTACCCCTGCAGAGAGAGAGAGAGAGACCATCACTACCAGCACTCTACTACCCCTGCAGAGAGAGAGACCATCACTACCAGCACTCTACTACCCCTGCAGAGAGTGACCATCACTACCAGCATTCTACTACCCCTGCAGAGAGGGAGAGAGAGACCATCACTACCAGCACTCTACTACCCCTGCAGAGAGGGAGAGAGAGAGACCATCACTACCAGCACTCTACTACCCCTGCAGAGAGAGAGAGAGAGAGACCATCACTACCAGCACTCTACTACCCCTGCAGAGAGAGAGAAAGAGACCATCACTACCAGCACTCTACTACCCCTGCAGAGAGAGAGAGAGAGACCATCACTACCAGCACTCTACTACCCCTGCAGAGAGAGAGAGAGAGAGACCATCACTACCAGCACTCTACTACCCCTGCAGAGAGAGAGAGAGAGACCATCACTACCAGCACTCTACTACCCCTGCAGAGAGAGAGAGAGAGACCATCACTACCAGCACTCTACTACCCCTGCAGAGAGAGAGAGAGAGAGACCATCACTACCAGCACTCTACTACCCCTGCAGAGAGGGAGAGAGAATGAAAGAGACACCGTCACCAACATCACTACCAGCTCACTGCATCTCAGCTCGAGATCCTCATCTCAAATGCTTTGCAGCTGTCGCCTCCTAGAGGATAAATAACGAAGGACGCATTCACCTCCCCAGCACTCTAATGTAACAGACATTATTAATCAATTCACAGATCCCATCTGAAGCTAAAGCACCTACGAATTTTTCACAGCAGCAGCAATTGATTGCTTGTAGCACTGATTATCACATCGCTGTCATTGGAAGTGAATGAACTGGAATTGAACTGTAACACAGCTGTTATAGTGTTAATTGGATGATTCATCATTTTTTTAAATGGAAGTGTTTTTTTCGTTCTTCCCCAAAATAACTTCGCTCCGAATAACTCCGCATCGATTTCCGCCTCAATATGACGTCATGGATGTGGTCTCGAATCCCTCACTTATATGCTGAACATTATTTGAAGACAGAAAAACTGCACAGTTCCTGACCATCGAGAACAAAACTCCATTATAATTTATTTTAGATTTAAAGCCAATAGCCTCCATGCCAACAAGAGCCCTACGTGAGAGTAAATAATGAGTTATAATTATTAAATAAACTACCCCTGGTTTTCCTCTGTGATTCACTGTTCAGTTAAAGAGTTAAGCGTGTGTGGGTGCATTAGTAAACAATACGAAACGCGTCCCCTTCTACACTGTACACGTGTAATTAATGAGAACAACCAAGGCTCCGCAAATTAACACGTGCGCCCAAGGCAGGGCTCTAGGTCAATCATCATCATCATCATCATCATCATCATCCTCATCGCTGCTGTTTGATCCTTCCCTATTATTGGCCTTGCTAACTTGAACACCTCGTGCCATTTAAATTCGAGCATCAAACACGAACGTTTCATCTTGTACGTAATTCCATTACAGTATTTTTTTCCCCCTTTGCATTCATTTAGCAGTCGACAGACCTGTCGATAAGAGCGCGTTTTCGCGTGCTCTGGAAAGCCGTGGTTACGTTATCAATGGCATTGAAGTAACGGTCAATCCAAAGCTGCGTTTAAGTCAGCACGATGCATTTAAGAATTTCGGCCTTGAAACCAGTCAATGCGCGTTGTCTTCATAAGCAAGACCGTGGTTATTAATTAACAGAACATTAGCTTAGCCCATTGGGGCTGTATTTACCTGTCATGTATTCGGCAAAAGCAGAGCGCAGTCTTGGCGAAATGCGCGTTGATCGCAGCAGTTCCCTCCCTTGTAATGGTTGCACTGAAAGTCCGCAACAAGAACATGCAGAGCTCACAGGTTCTTTTTTCTATTTTATGAATTCAACAAAAAAGAAGAAAAAAAGCGAGGCTCTTCGCATTCTCCAGGAGTGCTGATAAATAACCGTCACAGCTCCATCCTGTAACAGCGAACCAGAGAGAGGGAGAGACACGAGGGAAGGTTCGGCGGGGCCGCGTCTCGTTCGTAAATAATACATAATGCAGCGCGTTATGAAAATAGGCCACGGCTATCCTGTAAATAACCGTGAACAGACGCGTAGTCCTGCGAATTCATAGCTACTGTTCTATCGCTTCTTCTTTGGTCTGCGTTCTTAAGCTTTTCTATTATGTCATTCTATCTTTCTGCATATCGCCCTACTTCGTGTTACTCTCTCTCTCTCTCTCTCTCTCTCTCTAGCTCTCTCTCTCTCAGGCACAATGTGGCTGGATCCCTTTGTTATTTTAGAGTCGTTAAGGGTAGAGTGGAGATTAATCTCTAATCTTTTAAAGCGCCCCGTCCCCGTCCCCTCCCCACGGGAATGATAATTGTGTTTTTTAACCGTTGACGTGCTGTGGTGACATTAGTTCTCACTGTCCTGCATTTGCGAGCCAACATAGACAGTAGTTCTGTGGGTGAAACAGGTCGAAGTCTGGGGCTATATCCAGAAGTGTCACAACGTAAAAAAAAAAAAAAAAGAGAAAAAACCTTAACTGAACTGGAAAACCCCATTATGGAATAGCAGAATGTTCGTGCTCATTTGTCGTTTTTTTTTTCTTTTCAAGTTTTTGCATGTCAAAATATGTAATGACAAATATGAGATATACTGTAAAATATGCACATGTGGAGTGCTGTGTAGTGGTTAGCAAACCCACTGGAGGGCGCTGTCGTTGCACCCGTGAGGGGGATAGGTAAGTATACAGCTGTTTATATGGAAAGCATAACGTACATTTTGTAAGTTCCTCAGGATAAGAGTGTCTGCAAAATACAGAAGAAGGAAAAAAACATTATTTGTACTCAGCTGATGTTGTACCCCTAAAAATATTTGTAATACAGCTAGCTGGGTTTCATTGGGAGGACAGAGGCAAAGCGTGAGGTGGATCGATGGATTCAAACCCGCAACCCCGGGCTCTGCCCTCACTTCCTCCCCTTCTGGCCTCAGGTTGCACTGTGTGCCTTCACATGAACAAAAGTGGGCGGAGCTTCAACATGCTGTAAGTGACTTAGGGGTCTGAACCAATCACTGTGCTTTTCGGCTGCCGACAGCCAATAGCCTTCATCTGATACAATGTCGATGAAAGCTTCACCCATTGCCACACCCTCACTGTTCCTTCAGTTTTGTCAGAGGTTTTTGATCCTTTAGTGCGTTCATTTATAAAATACATTTAAAATACATTTTACTTTACTACACAATTTCAACATACCAGTCAGTAAAGCAGTCAGCCAACCCGCTCAAATCAAAATGCCTATGAACAATAACTGTTTGTCATAGCACGTTATTACTATTGGCAGCAAAACACCAGATAAAATATGTTTTTTTAGGCAGGAGATAAATACGTATAATAGCAGAAGGGTGCGATATGAAGCTGAGGTTTCTACTGATTGCAGCTGTGAAAAGATTACACTTCCGCAGGGATGATAAAAAATAGCCTGACTGAACCTCATCCAGACAAATTCCTGTGCAGTGATGCTGATCAGGATGGTGCCATGGAGCAGCTCTGCACAAGAGGTGCGGCCCAGCATCTAGACCAGGGAACCATGGCAACAGCATCAGCACCAGCACACTCACACCTGTGCACACACACACAGACACACGCACTCACACTCACACCTGTGCACACACACACACACACACCTGCACACTCACACACAGACACACGTACGACAATGCAATGTAACAATCCATAGGAACACTGCAGCCTCGAACCGGTCTGTCGCCATGGCAACGTGTTCCTGTTACTACAGTGTGTGTGTGCGTGCGTATGTGAGTGTGTGTATGTGTGTGTGTGTGTGTGTGTTTGTGTGTTTGTGCGTGTGCAACCACTAAACATGAATTTGAAGGGGACCACCAATAACTTCACTTTGGATTTCAGTCAGTTTAGTTTGAATCAGTAGAGCTCAGCATTTTTGCCCGACAATTGGACAACACAGAAGTATTTACAATGATTCACATGTCCCTTTGAGCTCTCTTGGAAACGTTCTTACGCACAGTTTATGATCAAATGTGATCGTACACGTTTTGTGAATGAGGCCCATTGTGTGTTTTATAAGCACCTGAAAGTCTCCTCTCTCTACACGCCCTGCTCTGCTCAGCCTGGCCTCAGTCCAACACCACACCTCCTGCAGCTGTGGGCAGAACCAGGAAGTCACTCCCCCTCTCTCTGTCATGCAGTTTCAGAGAAACAAAACTTAACTCAGTCTCTGTCAGTGTGAGCAGTAAAATGGCTGAAGCTGGAGTTTTACTGGATCAGGACCAGTTCAGCTGTGCGATTTGTCTGGATCTGCTGAAGGATCCGCTGACTATTCCCTGTGGACACAATTTCTGTATGGGCTGTATTAAGGGCTGCTGGGATCAGGATGATCATACTGGTGTGTACAGCTGTCCCCAGTGCAGACAGACCTTCACTCCAAGGCCTGTTCTGGGCAGAAACACCATGCTGGCTGAAGTGGTGGAGAAACTGAAGAAGACAGGACTCCAAGCTGCTCCTCCTGCTCACTGTTATGATGGACCTGGAGACGAGGCGTGTGATGTCTGCACTGGGAGAAAGTGCAAAGCTATTAAGTCCTGTCTGATGTGTCTGGCATCTTACTGTGAAACTCACCTCCAACCTCACTATGAATCTCCAACCTTTAAGAAGCACAAACTGGTCAAAGCCACTGGAAACCTGCAGGAGAAGATCTGCTCTCATCATGACAAACTGCTGGAGGTTTACTGTCGTACTGATCAGCAGTGTATCTGTTATCTGTGTACGATGGATGAACACAGAGGCCATGATACAGTCTCAGCTGCAACAGAAAGGACTGAGAAACAGGTAAGGACTGGAGCTTGTAAACATGACACTCATGCTTTGTTACAGTAAAGGCAGAAATAATTTTAGCTTATAACTACGATATGTAAAATTAAGACCTGTAATGTTATTGAATTTATATATATATATATATATATATATATATAAAGTTGAATACATTTGAAAAATTTTTTTTAAAAGGCAGTGATTTCCAGGTCTGAAGTCCACGGTGATAAAGCAGTAAGAGCAGGAAGTGAACCCAAGTCAGCTCTCTGTGACAGCTCTGTTCACACCCCTCACCCCCCTATTCACTGCCTGAATGGGAATCAACACGGCTGGAGCAGCTAGTTCACTCACACAGTGTAGAAGCTTTACATAAAAGACCAGTTCACTTTCACATACTGATCTGCAGAATTTCGAACAAGATGATGCTTATTTATTATATTTAGTGTTAAACATAGTGATATTATTTAACAAATGTGAATGCATTGTACTATAATATAATTGAAAAAATACTTGATCAACAGAAGCAGCTGGGGGCGAAACAGAGTAAATTCCAGCAGAGAATTCAAGAGAGAGAGAAGGAGCTGCAGGATGTGAGACAGGCTGTGCAGTCAATCAAGGTGGGTACTGACCAGAGGAGAAGCAACAGCTGGTTGCTGGAAGAGCCATTTCAGGGCTCAGTCAGGGCTCTCCTCCAGTCCGCCAGTGAGGAGCTCAGTGTTGGGCCTCTTTCCAGCCCTGTGGGGCTCAATCCCACTGAGCCACACTGTGGGGAACAGGCTGGGGTCCCAGTAAGAGCTGAGTGAAAGGCCTAGTTAAAAGGTACAGCCCTCCTCTTTCTGTGTCTCCTAACAGCGCTCTGCGCAGGCAGCAGTGGAGGACAGCGAGAGGATCTTTACTGAGCTGATCCGCTCCATTGAGAGAAGGCGCTCTGAGGTGAAAGAGCTGATCAGAGATCAGGAGAAAGCTGCAGTGAGTCGGGTTGAAAGACTCCTGGAGCAACTGGAGCAGGAGATTGCTGAGCTGAGGAGAAGAGATGCTGAGCTGGAGCAACTTTCACACACAGAGGATCACATCCATTTCCTCCAGGTAACATCACTGGCTCTCTAACTGTCAGCACTATGTACATTGTACATACGTGGTGAGGGGTGTTCCTCATTTAGAAAGATCTGTTACTGACATCTACACAAGAATCTGAGTTGAGACTGTTCTCTGTCTGTCTGTCTACAGAGCTGTCAGTCTCTCTGTGTCCCTCCTGGACCTGAAGACTTGCCCAGCATCACTGTCAGTCCACACATCTCTTTTGAGGCTGTGAGAAAATCTGTCTCTGAACTAAAAGAGCAACTGGAGGATTTCTGCAAGGTGGAACTGGTCAAAATTTCTGAATCAGGTTGTTAAAAATTTTAACCCTTAACCAATGATACATTGGAGCAAAAAAATCTGGAGTGTAATATTCTAAATCCATGTGTCGACATCATCCTTAAATCTCCCCCTGCATATATATATATTTATTTTTTTGTCCTTTTCTCTCACTCTGTCCCTGCAGTGAAAGAAGTCCATGCTGTAGAGCCCAGGACCAGAGAGGATTTCTTACAGTGTGAGTGCTCGCTCTGAATCTCTCATCTGAGACACACACACACAAACACACACACACTAGTCTGCTTGCCATTCTACATCTTGCATGTGTTGGGGGGGGGGGGGGGGAGCAGCTAAATCCAAATTTTATTTGAGGAAAATATGTCCTGGGATTTTCCAGAACCATCAAACAGAAAATTCAAAATCAAATTTGTGACTGCCTGGATGGCAATATGCACACACACACACACACACACACACACACACATATATATATATATATATATATATATAGGACTTTTTTAGGACTTTAGATTGCAGCTGGATTCAAACAGGCAATGTCACTGAGCCCCATGAGCTCATGTATAGTCCTCTACGAGCTACACCCCAAGTAACGCACCCCGTAAAGTGCACATATTTACAATTTTCTGCAATGAATTTCCTGCCAAAGCTCTACTGCCGTGGCCAGGATAAAAAAACAGGGCCGTCAGACTGATCTTAGTGTCCTGACGGACGGTGGCTTTATAGGAAACTGCAAACCACCACTGCAGATTTGGTCATTAAAGGTACTGGAACTGTGACAACTGAAAAGAGGGTTAAGCAGTACCTTAGCAGGCAGGCCAGTGTTAATTACTGAGAGCCAAAAACCACTGCCTGAGCTTATTTGATTATTTATTTAAACACTCACACACACACACACCCACACCCACACACACACCCACCAGCCTCTCTCTGTAAGAAACAAGAATATACTGTATCATAGGTAGACTTTAGATAGACCTGTCCTCATATTAAATCTTAACCTTCTCCTCCATCAGATTCCTGTCAGCTCACACTGGACCCCAAAACAGCGTATAAATACCTCTGTCTGTCTGAGGGGAACAGAGAGGTGACCCGTGTGAGAGAGAGCCAGCCATATCCAGATCATCCAGAGAGATTTGAGTGCTCTGTCCAAGTGCTGTGCAGAGAGGGTCTGTCTGGATGCTGTTACTGGGAGGCTGAGTGGAGTGGGGGTGTGGTTGAGATAGCAGTGTCATATAAAGAGATCAGCAGGAAAGGAGAGGGTGATGACAGTGTTCTGGGATGTAATAACAAGTCCTGGAGTTTGTGCTGCACTCCCTACTGTTATTTTTTGTGGCACAATAATAAGCGCAAAAAAATCCATGCCCCCCCCTCCTCCAGAATAGGAGTGTACCTGGATCACGGGGCAGGAACTCTGTCCTTCTACAGCGTCTCTGACGCAATGACCCTCCTGCACAGAGTCCAGACCACATTCACTCAGCCCCTCTATCCTGGGTTTAGGTTAAATTGGTTTCGATCCCCTGTAAAACTGTGTGATCTGGGATGAGGCAGAGGGAAGATCAGATGTAATCAGAGTGAGCGAAAAACACTGCAGTGAAATACTGAGATGTAAATAAAATATTAAATTTCAGGGTCTGTTGAGGGGCTCAAACATTGGGAACATTAATTTAACAGCAGACGCAACATTTTTTGTGTTTTTTTTTGGGAGATTTTTTTATTTGAACATCATGTAAAATAAGAAAAATAAAAACATAACTGGAAGAGACTTCAACGTCATTCCTCCAAACTCTTCCTGACATAATCGACAGTCCCAGATATTCCACTGGATTGCAGGAGGATGTGACACCAAGTGGACAGGTCCACAAACACTGCTGCCCATTCCAAAGAAAAAAACCTGAAAATCTGGGATCAAAAACTGAAGAGAGGTAAAGCTGGAATAAGACAATAAATATGTGGGTTTAGAAAATAGGATCCTCTGCTTTCATTTCTGCTTCTTCCACACGGGAATTTTATAAATGCTTTGTAATGATCACACTGTTTGTGAAAAGTCATTCTGTAGTTTATGTTCAGGTGTCCTTCGTACCAATGTGACGCTGGCTGGCCTTAAAATAGGATGGGTTATTGTCATGTCTTTAAGAAGCTGATTTCAGTACAGAGTAGAAGTGCTGTGATTCAAATAAGTTATAAATGTATCATGTATGTTTTGTTGGGCGTTGTTCTGTAAGACTTTTCGACCTTCAATAAAAACTCCTTTACAAACCCTGCACAGTCCAGACCACATTCTCTGAGGGGACAGAGAGAAATTTATCATTCGTTCTCAGAGTCTCTCTTCCCTGGCTTTTTAGCGAGGTAAGAAACGTGTTTTATTTTCTCCCCTCTTACTTAAATTTGTGGGACAGCTGGGTGGCAGAGGTGTGAAGAGAAATTTGTATTTTGTGGAGGGGATTAGAGGAGGGAAGAGAAGCTTAAAATAGGCACAGGGCTTGGGGGGGGGGCGTTGGGGGAGGGCGGAATGAAAAGCAGGGCTTTGGCCTCTGTGAGTCTCCCGTCATATTCTTCCCCTCATACGGGAAGTACCTCACCTCCGCACCCTCTCATACAGGAAGTACCTCACATTCGCACCCTCTCATACAGGAAGTACCTCACATCCGCACCCTCTCATACAGGAAGTACCTCACCTCCACACCCCCTCATACAGGAAGTACCTCACCTCCGCAACCCCTCATACAAGAAGTACCTCACCTCCGCACCCTCTCATACAGGAAGTACCTCACCTCCGCACCCCCTCATACAGGAAGTACCTCACCTCCGCACCCCCTCATACAGGAAGTGCCTCACCTCCGCACCCCCCTCATACAGGAAGTGCCTCACCTCCGCTCCCCTGCAGCCGAAGTGCGTAGGTAATGACACGAGAACGTGCCTAAATGTGTTCGTGCCGCACCAGAACACGGCCGCCATCTTCCGCCTCACACCGGAGACCGCACAGGACCGTTTACACTCTTACTGCTGCTCAGGAGGGTCATAAGCGCTCCCATGCCCGCCTGTCCTATTGCTATTTCGTCTTCTTTTCCTGCTCGGTATCCCTAAAGGCTGCTTCATACTTTCCGCATTCTGCGTCCGCGGGCAGCTGCTGGCTTGTACCGTTCTGAAAGCCTGCTCTCTCTCTACACTCCCTGATCTGCTCAGCCTGGCCTCAGTCCAACACCACACCTCCTGCTGCTGTGGGCTGAACCAGGAAGTCATTCCCACTCTATCTGTCATGCAGTTTCAGAGAAACAAAACTTAACTCTGTCTGTCAGTGTGAGCAGTAAAATGGCTGAAGGTGGAGGTTTACTGGATCAGGACCAGTTTCAGCTGCCCGATCTGTCTGGATCTACTGAAGGATCCGGTGGCTACTGCCTGTGGACACAGTTATTGTATTGGCTGTATTATGGGCTGCTGGGATCAGGATGATCATACTGGTGTCTACAGCTGTCCCCAGTGCAGAGAGACCTTCACTCCAAGGCCTGTTTTGAGAAAAAACACTATGCTGGCTGAAGTGGTGGAGAAACTGAAGAAGACAGGACTCCAAGCTGCTCCTCCTGCTCACTGTTACGCTGGACCTGGAGACGTGGCGTGTGATGTCTGCACTGGGAAAAAGCGCAAAGCTGTCAAGTCCTGTCTGGTGTGTCTGGCCTCTTATTGTGAAACTCACCTCCAGCCTCACTATGAATCTCCTGCCTTTAAGAAGCACAAACTGGTCAAAGCCACTGGAAACCTGCAGGAGAACATCTGCTCTCATCATGACAAACTGCTGGAGGTTTACTGTCGTACTGATCAGCAGGGTATCTGTTATCAGTGTGTGATGGATGAACACAGAGGCCATGATACAGTCTCAGCTGCTGCAGAAAGGACTGAGAAACAGGTAAGGACTTGACCTCTTCACTGGCAGCTCTGATATTGGATATAATGCAGGAGAGGATCAGCTTAGACTTGAACTGATTGAAAATATTTCAAAACACACTCCCAAAAAATACACTACTTTTTATTATTTAACAGACTTAAATGTACAGTAATATAACTCAGGAAATAACCTATTTACAGAAGCAGCTGGGGGCGACACAGAGTAAATTCCAGCAGAGAATCCAGGAGAGAGAGAAGGAGCTGCAGGATCTGAGACAGGCTGTGCAATCAGTCAAGGTGGGTACTGACCAGAGGAGAAGACAGCAGCTGGTTGCTGGAAGAGCCATTTCAGGGCTCAGTCAGGGCTCTCCTCCAGTCCGCCAGTGAGGAGCCCAGGGTTGGGCCACTTTCCAGCCCTGTGGGGCTCAATCCCACTGAGCCACACTGTGGGGAGCAGGCTGTCTGGAGTCCCAGTAAGAGCTGAGTGAAAGGCCTCGTTAAAATGTACAGCCCTCCTCTCTGTGTGTCTCCTAACAGCGCTCTGCACAGGCAGCAGTGGAGGACAGCAAGAGGATCTTTACTGAGCTGATCCGCTCCATTGAGAGAAGACGCTCTGAGGTGAAAGAGCTGATCAGAGATCAGGAGAAGGCTGAATTGAGTCGGGCTGAAAGACTCCTGGAGCGACTGGAGCAGGAGATTGCTGAGCTGAGGAGGAGAGATGCTGAGCTGGAGCAGCTTTCACACACAGAGGATCACATCCATTTCCTCCAGGTAACATCACTGGCTCTCTAACTGTCAGCACTATGTACATTGTACATACATGGTGAGGGGTGTTCCTCATTTAGAAAGATCTGTTACTGACATCTACACAAGAATCTGAGTTGAGACTCAGTTGTTCTCTGTCTGTCTGTCTGTCTGTCTGACTACAGAGCTGTCAGTCTCTCTGTGTCCCTCCTGGACCTGAAGACTTGCCCAGCATCACTGTCAGTCCACACATCTCTTTTGAGGCTGTGAGAAAATCTGTCTCTGAACTAAAAGAGCAACTGGAGGATTTCTGCAAGGTGGAACTGGTCAAAATTTCTGAATCAGGTTGTTAAAAATTTTAACCCTTAACCAATGATACATTGGAGCAAATATATGGAGTATAATATTCTAAATCCATGTGTCAACATCATCCTTAAATCTCCCCCTGCATATATATATAATTATTTTTTTGTCCTTTTCTCTCACTCTGTCCCTGCAGTGAAAAAAGCCCATGCTGTAGAGCCCAGGACCAGAGAGAATTTCTTACAGTGTGAGTTCTCGCTCTGAATCTCTCATCTGAGACACACACACACACACACACACTAGTCTGCTTGCCATTCTACATCTTGCAGGTGGGGGGTGGGGGGGGTGGCGCAGCTAAATCCAAATTTTATTTGAGGAAAATATGTCCTGGGATTTTCCAGAGCCATCAAACAGAAAATTCAAAATCAAATTTGTGACTGCCTGGATGGCAATATACACAATATATATATTTTTTAGGACTTTTTTTAGGACATTAGAGTGCAGCTGGATTCAAACCGCCAATGTCACTGAGCCCCATGAGCTCATGTATAGTCCTCTACGAGCTACACCCCAAGTAACGCACCCCGTAAAGTGCACATATTTATAATTTTCTGCCATGAATTTCCTGCCAAAGCTCTACTGCCGTGGCCAGGATAAAAAAACAGGGCCAGGGTCAGACTGACCTTAGTGTCCTGACGGACGGTGGCTTTATGGGAAACTGCAAACCACCACTGCAGATTTGGTCATTAAAGGAACTGGAACTGTGACAACTGAAAACAGGGTTAAGCAGTACCTTAGCAGGCAGGCCAGTGTTAATTACTGAGAGCCAAAAACCACTGCCTGAGCTTATTTCATTATTTATTTAAACACACACACACGCACACACACACACCAGCCTCTCTCTATGAGAAACAATAATATACTGTATCATAGGTAGACTTTAGATAGACCTGTCCTCATATTAAATCTTAACCTTCTCCTCCATCAGATTCCCGTCACCTCACTCTGGACCCCAACACAGCGTACAAATACCTCCGTCTGTCTGAGGGGAACAGAAAGGTGACCCGTGTGGAAGAGATCCAGCCATATCCTGCTCATCCAGAGAGATTTGAGCACTGGGCCCAAGTGCTGTGCAGAGAGGGTCTGTCTGGACGCTGTTACTGGGAGGCTGAGTGTAGTGGGAATGGTGGGGTTTATATAGCAGTGTCATATAAAAAGATCAGCAGGAAAGGGCGGAGTGAGTACTGTGATCTGGGATTTAATAACAAGTCCTGGAGTTTGGGCCGTAATGCCGGCAGTTATTATTTCTACCACAATAATGAGTTCACTAAAATCCCTGTTCCCCCCTCCTCCAGAGTAGGAGTGTACCTGGATCACAGGGCAGGAACTCTGTCCTTCTACAGCGTCTCTGACACAATGACCCTCCTGCACAGAGTCCAGACCACATTCACCCAGCCCCTCTATCCTGCGTTTGGGGTTGATGTTGGATCCTCTGTAAAACTGTGTGATCTGGAATGAGAATGAGGGAAGACTGGCTGTATTTAGAGGTAGAGAAAAACACTGCGGTGAGATTGTGTTCATTTTTTGTATTTGTAAAAGGTGTAAGGTGCGATTTTGACTACTCTACCCAACACAGGGGATCTTTGTCTCTTCATTCTGGACTATTGTAATTCCACTGGCACGCACTGGTGGAGTCATTAGTATCACAAGCTGTAAATGGCAGCTGGAAGGACAACACAGCAGGGCCACAGCAACCTTCAAGACATGGGACAGCAGTCTCACAACCTCCTTATGGGATAGAAGAGTGCGTGCGTGTGCGTTTTTTTGTGATTTCGGTTTTTTTATTTCTCTGAAGTTTTGGTTGCCATATTGGCCATTCGTTTGGTCTGGAAGATTTCTTTTGTTTCGTGTTTTTGGATGAATAAAAGGGGGTAAGCCAGCACCTCTTGTTGTGTTTTCTGGTCTGTTCACCACGGGAGCAGAGGCCACCCCCAGCCCTTCCTCACAGCATACACTACATGGCCAAAAGTATGTGGACTCCTGACATCCAACATCTCATCCAAAATTATGGGCATTGATATGGAGTTGGGTCTACCCTTCACGGCTATGGCAGCCTCCACTCTTCAGGGAAGGCTTTATAATAGACGTTGGAACACTACTGCAGGGATCTGCTTCCATTCAGCCAGAAGAGCATTAGTGAGGCTGGGCACTGATTGGTCGATTAGGCTTGGCTAGCGGTTGCCCTTCCAACTGATCCAAAAGGTGTTGGACCCTTGAGCGAGGTACTTAACCTGCATTGCTGCAGTGTATATCCAGCAGTATAAATGACTGGATATATACTGGATATACCCAGTGTTACCCAATAAATGGACGCAATGTAACTGTAACTCCAAATATGTACCTTCAAGTACAAAATTATGCTTCTGAGGCAATCCCAACAATCTTCACAATTTCAATCTTAACTCAGATATTCATGCGCATACGACAAGGCATTCGTTTTTTGTAGAAAGCAAATTGTTTCCATCATTTTCCCTCTCCGTAACAACGTTCAAACACAGGTATGAGTTCTTTATTAAATCTTTCAAAGTAACAGCAGTATTTTCTTCCTCTTTCCCATAACTGCTCATTTCAAATTTCACAATTGGTTATTTTTCTCATTACTGCTCCTTGTTACGGTTGCTCTCAAGCCCCCCGCAAACTTAACGACGCCAAAACCAAGTTTTTCCCAAAAACAGCCAATAACTTTAACTACACATAAGATACCAAATAGCTGCAAAACACAAGATAAAATCAAGACCCGGCCGTGGTCGAGAGGTGAGGAGAAAAAGCAGTGCTAGCTAACCCCTCAATGTTATTTTCTTCATAGTTTCACGTTTTTGTTTTTGTTTTTTTTTGTTTTTTTTGTTTTGTTTTTTTTTTCCAAAAACTGTCCCAGTTCCAACTGCTGAGGGTTTTGTCGAGTCAGGCAAGCCAACTGCACAGGGACCTCCACTCGAACACGCCCCCAGTTATAAGGCCTGCTACCGCCAGCGGTTTTAGGTCCGTCTCAGTCAGTCTGGTGGTCTTGATATTGTGAGTAATACATTGCCTTTTTCACTGCTATAGCAATATGCGTGAATTCATTCAGTTGGTTTTACATTGGTCTATTTTAGTATGAGACAAGACAAATTATATTTTCCTAGCTTGTTGAACTATGTGGTTATATAGCTGATGGACTACCTAACAATGTTTAATTTTCCTTTCATTGGCTAATAAACCCGTTGGCTAATAAACGGACGAACCAGAGCGGTATGCAGGAATTTTCCATAATTTTCGTGAACTGAACGATGTTGTATTATACGTCTGTTTAAAGGACGCTGTTACTGTGGTTGTGGTTAGGGATCTTTTGCATATTACATTACATATTAAATATGGCATTATTACATATTAAATATGGCAGTTGTTACTGTTGGTTACAGCCTCGGCACGTCCTCCAAAACGGAACGCAGTATATCTCAAAGTTTGAAAAATATTCCAAACAATCAATCATCCTCTATTTATATAGCACATTTCATGCACCTTAGTGCAACACAAAGTGCTTCGCAATAAATTGAAAGAACAGATAGGGCCTACATTAAGAACATAATTATTAAAAGAAATTCAACAAAATGTAAAAGAGAGTCTTTCATCTGGAAGGTACATCAGGGTTGAGGTACGCGTTCAGGGAACAGTTTAAATGCTCAGCCGAGCTACCTTACTGTGGTTTGGTAATAAGGTATTATAGTACGGTGTGACACCCTTTTTTACCATCCTGTTACGATCGTGTCAAAATTGACCCGTTTCAAGACTTTACTGTCATTGAAAACTTTATTTTTTTGGCATGAAACTTAATTACATCCTCAACACTGTGGGTATGAACGATTGGGTAAAATTGACAGAGACCAATTTGATGTTTCTACAAAGTCAGGACAAAGATTCGGATACAATTTTGCATCTGCAGCAGGTTGTTCTGGTTTTGCGGCATTGCTGGGAAGGGTGGGCGTGTCTCCTGTTCTGCTCACTTCCCCGTGCTGCGGCTTCAGGTGGGACTTCAGGTGGAGCAGGACCACATTCCTCCACTTCAGTGAGCCTGACGATGAATGCAGAGGGTGGGGCTCCGGGGAGGGGCCATCTTCTCTGTGCTAGAACAGTGCACAGATCAGATTTACGTTTATCTGTAAGGTTTCGCACACACACGGGACCCAGTTATGCGACCCAGTTATACAAGACTACAACAACAAGGAGGAGTGGGTGATCATGATAAGCTTAGAGCATTCACAAGGTGGACCCAATAAAGTATCATAAGCACACTAATATAGCATGATCTCTTAAAATAAGAAAGTGCACTTGGGTCGCTTTTGAACAATTATACACATCAGGAAAATATACTTAGGCTCATTGCTTCTTTGAAACTTTTAGTAGGCCTACACCAATTTTTTTCAAGTAGGCTGCAGAAATTATACTAAAATACTTAACTAGTAGAAACAAAGGCACTAGTTCTGACTGGATGTTTAAGTTACTTCTGAGTTTTGTTAACAAAAAAGTGAGTCAGTTTAGTCCCAAAGTTATCAAAGTCAGAGTTTGCTGACAGCTGGTTAGCAGGCTATATAACCCTGGATGCTGAAGCACTTGGTCTCTTCGTTTTTTTTATTTAAAAAATAAATTAATAAATTAATTAATTAATCAAATTAAAGCTGCTTTAGAACACCCTCGCGTTTACAGACTTCTACACGTCGCTAATTTTAAATAAATTTGTTATTCTTTCAGTCTGCGTCTCCTGGAATCATGTTTCGGCTTTGAGCCGGTCGTTACAAGCATTTTATTCATTTATTTATTTCTATATTGTACGTTCAGCTTATATTAAAGTTTTATTTCATGACAAATTGCAATCGACTCTTTTGGTTAAATTTGTAATACATGGGTTCAATATATGAGCTGAAACCTTAAAGTTGTGAATTTGTTCAAGTCACCAAGACAAACAAAATATCCGGAAAGTGAAAATATATTAAGAAGAGATGGTCAGTGTTCAGAGGTTGCTGATATATAATTAGTTTTTAATGGCATTGAAGGAGAAAGTGACACACATTTCAGTATCTTGCCATGGTCAGTCAGTTTGCTAGGCTTGGGAAGCATGTGCTTATAATTACAGGTGTGGGTGTGGGCAGCAGTTGACCCACCATTTTCACCTGCTGTGTCATCAATTAGGTTAACAATGTTTGAACAGTTTATATAGACCCCATTAAGGTTTGTTCACACTTCCAGATTTAATGACCATTGCGACTGCCATTGTGTTATTTCAGTCTCAGTTGTGAGTAAAGCGGTTGTCTATAATGCAGTTGCCTGTCTGACGCAGTTATCTGCGTGTGGCCTAATTTTTGCGAACATGCTGATTAAATCTGAAGCAGTGGGTGGGGCAATATGGAGAAAAGGCCCAACATGGATGACTTCACCACATGCAATGAATTAAGAAAGCTGTGGACAGCCAGTAGAGGGCAGAGTAGTGGTGTGTCATTATAAAGTGTGACTCAGGCTTTAACACAGAGACACCTTTACATGCAGGTGTCCTCACTTGGAAGCTGTCATGGGACAAGAAATGACTCATGTGGCCAACGCCTCTGGCGGACCCCTGCGAGTGTACTACAGCACTGACAAGATGACTCTGGAGGAGATCGAGATCGTCTACGGGACTAAAGCTGGTGGCTCCAAGTCTGAGGGTCTGAGCTTCTCAGCGTCCGCTGAAACCAGGATGCAACTGAAACGCGACACCCGCATCCGCTACATACGCATCCCGACCTGGGACTTCGGCAAGATCCTGAGTGAGGGAAACATCTATGTCACCGTGTTCGTGGAGAACCGCTCCTATGATGATGATGACTGCGGGATGATCTCCGAGAACTTCTTCATCCCCAGCGACAGGTCCTTCATTGTCACCGCAAACCACAACATCAAGTTCCAGAAGTATGGAGCCAGCATTTGGGAGGACGAGGGCGGCTACAACCACAGGAACTAGCATTCCACAGGCCGTCATCAAGTGGCTTCATTTTGAATTTGAAGAATGGTGTAAATGTTTTAAAAACCTTTTGAGAAGTTAAAAAACAAATAAATTCAGTTTAATTCATGCTGTCGTTATTGATGTCATATCCTTGCATTACATTACATATTATTTGGTAGACGCTTTTATCCAAAACAACGTGCAAGATTACCGAAGATGATAGCAGTACCCGATCTTGTGTGGGAAATGATACTTGGTGCATCTCCATGCTTTAATGGCATTACTATGCAGAAAAACAAGGAGCAATTCCCAGTAGAGCCCTGCAGGGGGGGCTGTTAGGATTTCATCTCTCACAGTTTGTAGTTCTAGTGCTGCTACTCCACACTTCTTGAGTCTTCTTTTGATTTTTTTTTTTTTTTTTTTGCTGCAGTGCAATGAAATATACTCATTTTTTTTTTAGCTTCACTTCCTGGTTTTTGTTAGTTCAAGCACCACCTGCAAGATATCTGCCCTCAATCACCACTCCCCTCACCTCTCCCTGCAGTCTGCCACAATGTATGTATATATATATATATATATATATATATATATATATATATATATATATATATATACACACACATACAATAGGTTACCCACGAACATTAACCTTGTTATTTACAAACGATAATGTATTATATACCGAATATATAGTCACATCACTTCGCATGTAGATTCTCATAAATATATGTTGTTATGAAACTAGTCCAATGCAAACTGTTTACTGTAATTTGTGTACTGCCACTTGCAAGGAACCAGAGGTGTAGCTGAAACCGAATACTGTATTTGGAAATGTACATATACTGCCTTTCTTCCCAGACTTGACCAGAGATATTGGAAAAATGTTGAGAAAATGAGATTTTGGAGGGGGGGGGGGAAACTATATTTGAAATAAAACGAATGACTGGTAATTTATTGATACGTTTATGTATTTCTTCACAGAGCAGGAAGTAGACTGTGAAATGTTCCATATGTCTTACTGAAAAGGACAATAACATTAAAATAGTGTGCTGGTACACTCCCACTCTCTGTGTGCTGTGGCTTGCCCCCATCACCAAACCTCAGGTATGAAACAGGTACGACCAGACAGATCACGTCTTCATTTCTACAAAACCTGTGCTGCTCAGCCCCTCATCAGTCTAACACCACACAACCAGGAAGTCACTCCCCCTCTCTCTGTCATACAGTTTCAGAGAAAATAAATTTAACTCAGTCTCAGTCAGTGTGAGCAGTAAAGTATTAACAGAGATCAGCATCTAGGCGGGTCTGCTCAGAACCAGGAAGTATCTCCTGCTCTTTCTCACATGGATTCAGAGAAACTGCACTACTTTCTGAACTAAAACTAACCTCTGTCACTTTGAGAATTGAAATGGCACAGGCAGGTTTTATGAACCAGGACCAGTTGAGCTGTGCAATTTGTCTGGATATACTAAATGATCCAGTGACTATTCCCTGTGGGCACAGTTATTGTATGGGCTGTATTGAGGACTACTGGAATCAGGATGATCATACTGGTGTCTACAGCTGTCCCCAGTGCAGACAGACCTTCACTCCAAGGCCTGTTTTAAGAAAAAACACCATGTTTGCTGAAGTGGTAGAGAAACTGAAGAAGACAGGACTCCAAGCTGCTCCTCCTGCTCACTGTTACGCTGGACCTGGAGACGTGGTGTGTGATTTCTGCACTGGGAGAAAGCGCAAAGCCACCAAGTCCTGTCTGGTGTGTCTGGCCTCTTACTGCGAAACTCACCTCCAACCTCACTATGAATCTCCTACCTTTAAGATACACAAACTGGTCAAAGCCACTGGAAACCTGCAGGAGAAGATTTGCTCTCATCATGACAAACTGCTGGAGGTTTACTGTCGTACTGATCAGCAGTTTATCTGTTATCAGTGTGTGATGGATGAACACAGAGGCCATGATACAGTCTCAGCTGCAGCAGAAAGGACTGAGAAACAGGTAAGGACTGGAGCTCGTAGACATGACACTCAAGCTTTTTTACAGTAATGATAGATATCATCTTGGCTTATACCTCCAATATGCAGGTTTATGACCCATGTTTTATATTCTTAGTTTCAAATATTTATGTACATTTGAAATATTTAATATATTTTTGAAAAATAATGAACAGCATAGAGATTTCCAGGCATACATCCACAGTGATAAAGCAGTAAGAGGAGGAAGTGAACCCAAGTCAGCTCTCTGACAGCTCTGTTCACACCCCTCACCCCCCTGTTCACTCCCTGAATGGGAATCAACACGGCTGGAGCAGCTAGTTCACTCACACAGTGTAGAAGCTTTAACTGTAAGGCCCGTTCACTTCTACACACTGACATGTTGTACAGAAAACATTGTGGTATTAGTTTACTTTGGAGTAATTTGTGTAATGTGATATTTAAAAAAAATTTGTCTGCAGAAGCAGCTGTGGGCGACACAGAGTAAATTCCAGCAGAGAATCCAGGAGAGAGAGAAGGAGCTGCAGGATCTGAGACAGGCTGTGCAGTCACTCAAGGTGAGTACTGACCAGAGGAGAAGACATCAGCTGGCTACTGGAAGAGCCATTTCAGGGCTCAGTCAGGGCTCTCCTCCAGTCAGCCAGTGAGGAGCCCACTGCTGGGCCACTTTCCAGCCCTGTGGGGCTCAATCCCACTGAGCCACACTGTAGGGAACAGGCTGTCTGGGGTCCCAGTAAGAGCTGAGTGAAAGGCCTAGTTAAAATGTACAGTCCTCCTCTCTCTGTGTCTCCTAACAGCGCTCTGCGCAGGCAGCAGTGGAGGACAGCGAGAGGATCTTTACTGAGCTGATCCGCCCCATTGAGAGAAGGCGCTCTGAGGTGAAAGAGCTGATCAGAGATCAGGAGAAGGCTGCAGTGAGTCGGACTGAAGGACTCCTGGAGCGACTGGAGCAGGAGATTGCTGAGCTGAGGAAGAGAGATGCTGAGCTGGAGCAGCTTTCACACACAGAGGATCACATCCATTTCCTCCAGGTAACATCACTGGCTCTCTAACTGTCAGCACTATGTACATTGTACATACATGGTGAGGGGTGTTCCTCATTTAGAAAGATCTGTTACTGACATCTACACAAGAATCAGAGTTGAGACTGTTCTCTGTCTGTCTGTCTGTTTGTCCGTCTGTCTACAGAGCTGTCAGTCTCTCTGTGTCCCTCCTGGACCTGAAGACTTGCCCAGCATCACTGTCAGTCCACACATCTCTTTTGAGGCTGTGAGAAAATCTGTCTCTGAACTAAAAGAGCAACTGGAGGATTTCTGCAAGGTGGAACTGGTCAAAATTTCTGAATCAGGTTGTTAAAAATTTTAACCCTTAACCAATGATACATTGGAGCAAATATATGGAGTATAATATTCTAAATCCATGTGTCGACATCATCCTTAAATCTCCCCCTGCATATATATATATTTATTTTTTTGTCCTTTTCTCTCACTCTGTTCCTGCAGTGAAAGAAGTCCATGCTGTAGAGCCCAGGACCAGAGAGGATTTCTTACAGTGTGAGTGCTCGCTCTGAATCTCTTATCTGAAAGACACACACACACACACACTAGTCTGCTTGCCATTCTACATCTTGCAGGTGGGGGGTGGGGGGGGGGGGAGCAGCTAAATCCAAATTTTATTTGAAGAAAATATGTCCTGGGATTTTCCAGAGCCATCAAACAGAAAATTCAAAATCAAATTTGTGACTGCCTGGATGGCAATATACACATATATATATATATATATTTTAGGACTTTTTTTAGGACTTTAGATTGTAGCTGGATTCAAACCGGCAATGTCACTGAGCCCCATGAGCTCATGTATAGTCCTCTACGAGCTACACCCCAAGTAACGCACCCCGTAAAGTGCACATATTTACAATTTTCTGCCATGAATTTCCTGCCAAAGCTCTACTGCCGTGGCCAGGATAAAAAAACAGGGCCGTCAGACTGACCTTTGTGTCCTGACGGACAGTGGGTTTATGGGAAACTGCAAACCACCACTGCATATTTGGTCATTAAAGGTACTGGAACTGTGACAACTGAAAACAGGGTTAAGCAGTAACTTAGCAGGCAGGCCAGTGTTAATTACTGAGAGCCAAAAACCACTGCCTGAGCTTATTTCATTATTTACTTAAACACACACACACACACGCACACACACACACACACCAGCCTCTCTCTATGAGAAACAATAATATACTGTATCATAGGTAGACTTTAGATAGACCTGTCCTCATATTAAATCTTTACCTTCTCCTCCATCAGATTCCTGTCACCTCACACTGGACCCCAACACAGTGAATCAATACCTCCGTCTGTCTGAGGGGAACAGAAAGGTGACCCATGTGAAAAGGAGGCAGTCATATCCTGATCATCCAGAGAGATTTGAGCGCTGGGCCCAAGTGCTGTGCAGAGAGGGTCTGTCTGGACGCTGTTACTGGGAGGCTGAGTGGAGTGGGGTTAATGGGGTTTATATAGCAGTGTCATATAAAGAGATCAGCAGGAAAGGGCTGGGTCATGACTGTGATCTGGGATCTAATAACAAGTCCTGGAGTTTGGACTGCTCTCCCTCCCATTATTCTTTCTGCCACAATGATAAGCGCACTGAAATCCCTGTTCCCCCCTCCAGAATAGGAGTGTACCTGGATCACGGGGCAGGAACTCTGTCCTTCTACAGCGTCTCTGACACAATGACCCTCCTGCATAGAGTCCAGACCACATTCACCCAGCCCCTCTATCCTGGGTTTGGGACTGGTGATGAATCATCTGTAAAACTGTGTGATCTGGGATGAGAGAGAGGGAAGACTGGCTGTAATCAGAGGTAGAGAAAAACACTGCGGTGAGATTGTGTCCATCTTTTGTATTTGTAAAAGGTGTAAGGTGCGATTTTGACTACTCTAACCACCACATTGAATCTTTGTCTCTTTGTTCTGGACGATTGTAATTCCACTGGCACGCACTAGTGGAGTCATTAGTATCACAAGCTGTAAATGGCAGCTGGAAGGACAACACAGCAGGGCCACAGCAACCTTCAAAACATGGGACAGCAGTCTCACAACCTCCTTATGGGAAAGAGGAGCGCGTGCGTGTGCGTGTTTTTTGTGATTTCGGTTTTTTTTTTTCCTCTGAAGTTTTGGTTTCCATATTGGCCATTCGTTTGTTCTGGAAGGTTTCTTTTGTTTCGTGTTTTTGGATGAATAAAAGGGGGTAAGCCAGCACCTCTTGTTGTGTTTTCTGGTCTGTTCACCACGGGAGCAGAGGCCACCCCCAGCCCTTCCTCACAGCGTACACTACATGGCCAAAAGTATGTGGACTCCTGACATCCAACATTTCACCCAAAATTATGGGCATTGATATGGAGTTGGGTCCACCCTTCACGGCTATGGCAGCCTCCACTCTTCAGGGAAGGCTTTATAATAGACGTTAGAACACTGCTGCAGGGATCTGCTTCCATTCAGCCAGAAGAGCATTAGTGAGGCTGGGCACTGATTGGTCGATTAGGCTTGGCTAGCGGTTGCCCTTCCAACTGATCCAAAAGGTGCTGGACCCTTGAGCAAGGTACTTAACCTGCATTGCTGCAGTGTATATCCAGCAGTATAAATGACTGGATATATACTGGATATACCCAGTGTTACCCAATAAATGGACGCAATGTAACTGCTATGTAATAAATAAAAAATATGCACTGGATAAGAATGTCTGCTAAATGCTTGCATGTGACAAATGTCAAATATATACCTTCAAGTACAAAATTATGTTTCTGAGGCAATCCCTACAATCTTCACAATTTCAATCTTAACTCAGATATTCATGCACATACGACAAGGCATTCGTTTTCTATAGAAAGCAAATTGTTTCCATTATTTTCCCCCTCCCTAACAACGTCCAAACACAGGTATGAGTTCTTTATTAAATCTTTCAAAGTAACAGCAGTATTTTCTCCCTCTTTCCCTTACCTGTTCTCATTTCAAATTTCACAATTAGTTGTTTTTCTTATTACTGCTACTATTCTTTTTTTAAAATTAAAATTTAATACAATCCTTTTTGGTTCTTCAATTAATGCGATGTTATTTTCTTAAGGTGAGGTTCTAGTATTGTCAGAGTTTTGGCAGGTTAGGACCCAAGTACAGAGTGAACACAGGAGGCTCAAAAGGTAGGGTATTGAACAAGGACTTTACTTTAAGAAAAAAAACAAAAACAAACAGAGAACAAACGAAAAGGCCACAAGGGGCAATACCAAAGAAAAACTGAAAAATACTTTAAACAGGAAAAAACATGCAAAAAACTCAAACAAAACGTCTGCTCTCTCTCCACACTCCCTGCTCTACTCAGCCTGGCCTCAGTCCAACACCACACCTCCTGCAGCTGTGGGCAGAACCAGGAAGTCACTCCCACTCTCTCTGTCACGCAGTTTCAGAGAAACTAAACTTAACTCTGTGTCTGTCAGTGTGAGCAGTAAAATGGCTGAGGCCAGTATCTCAGTGGATCAGGACCAGTTCAGCTGCCCGATCTGTCTGGATCTACTGAAGGATCCGGTGACTATTCCCTGTGGACACAGTTTCTGTATGGACTGTATTAAGGGCTGCTGGGATCAGGATGATCATACTGGTGTCTACAGCTGTCCCCAGTGCAGACAGACCTTCACTCCAAGGCCTGTTCTGGGCAGAAACACCATGCTGGCTGAAGTGGTGGAGAAACTGAAGAAGACAGGACTCCAAGCTGCTCCTCCTGCTCACTGTTACGCTGGACCTGGAGACGTGGCGTGTGATGTCTGTACTGGGAGAAAGTGCAAAGCTGTCAAGTCATGTCTGGTGTGTCTGGCCTCTTACTGCGAAACTCACCTCCAGCCTCACTATGAATCGCCTCCTCTTAAGAAGCACAAACTGGTGGAAGCCACTGGAAACCTGCAGGAGAAGATCTGCTCACATCATGACAAACTGCTGGAGGTTTACTGTCGTACTGATCACCAGTGTATCTGTCTGCTGTGTGCAATGGATGAACACAAAGGCCATGATACAGTCTCAGCTGCAGCAGAAAGGACTGAGAAACAGGTAAGGACTTGACCTCTTCACTGGCAGCTCTGATATTGGTTATAATGCAGGAGAGGAACAGCTTAGACTTGAACTGATTGAAAATATTTCAAAACACACTCCCAAAAAATACACTACTTTTTATTATTTAACAGACTTGTACATAATGTACAGTAATATAACTCAGCAAATAACCTATTTACAGAAGCAGCTGGGGGCGACACAGAGTAAATTCCAGCAGAGAATCCAGGAGAGAGAGAAGGAGCTGCAGCATCTGAGACAGGCTTTGCAGTCACTCAAGGTGGGTACTGACCAGAGGAGAAGACAACAGCTGGCTGCTGGAAGAGTCATTTCAGGGCTCAGTCAGGGCTCTCCTCCAGTCAGCCAGTGAGGAGCCCAGTGTTGGGCCACTTTCCAGCCCTGTTGGGCTCAATCCCACTGAGCCACACTGTGGGGAACAGGCTGTCTGGGGTCCCAGTAAGAGCTGAGTGAAAGGCCTAGTTAAAATGTACAGCCCTCCTTTCTCTGTGTCTCCTAACAGCGCTCTGCACAGGCAGCAGTGGAGGACAGTGAGAGGATCTTTACTGAGCTGATCTGCTCCATTGAGAGAAGGCGCTCTGAGGTGAAAGAGCTGATCAGAGATCAGGAGAAGGCTGCAGTGAGTCGGACTAAAGGACTCCTGGAGCGACTGGAGCAGGAGATTGCTGAGCTGAGGAGGAGAGATGCTGAGCTGGAGCAGCTTTCACACACAGAGGATCACATCCACTTCCTCCAGGTAACATCACTGGCTCTCTGACAGTCTGCAACATGTACATTGTACATACATGGTGAGGGGTGTTCCTCATTTAGAAAGATCTGTTACTGACATCTACACAAGAATCTGAGTTGAGACTGTTTTCTGTCTGTCTGTCTGTCTGTCTGCAGAGCTGTCAGTCTCTCTGTGCCCCTCCTGCACCTGAAGACTTTCCCAGCATCACTGTCAGTCCACACATCTCTTTTGAGGCTGTGCGGAAATCTGTCTCTGAACTGAAAGAGAAACTGGAGGACGTCTGCAAGGTGGAACTGGTGAAAATATCTGAATCAGGTTGTGAAAATTTTAAGGACCAAAATCTATTTTTCCCGTTTTTATTCAATGCAAAACCAATGGGTGGACAGAGTGGAGTGAAATTAATTTTCAGCTAAACTGTAAAAACTGACTAATATTTTAAATCTAACTCCTTCATCCTCACATCTTTCTATTTGTCCATTTCTCTCACACTGCCTCTGCAGTGAAAGAAGTCCATACTGTAGAGCCCAGGACCAGAGAGGACTTCTTACAGTGTGAGTGCTCGCTCTGAAACTTTCATCTGAGACACACACACACACACACTAGTCTGCTTGCCATTCTACATCTTGCAGGTGGCGGGTGGGGGGGGGAGCAGCTAAATCCAAATTTTATTTGAGGAAAATATGTCCTGGGATTTTCCAGAGCCATCAAACAGAAAATTCAAAATCAAATTTGTGACTGCCTGGATGGCAATAGACACATATATATATATTTTTTAGGACTTTTTTTTAGGACTTTAGAGTGCAGCTGGATTCAAACCGTCAATGTCACTGAGCCCCATGAGCTCATGTATAGTCCTCTACGAGCTACACCCCAAGTAACGCACCCTGTAAAGTGCACATATTTACAATTTTCTGCAATGAATTTCGTGCCAAAGCTCTACTGCCGTGGCCAGGATTAAAAAAACAGGGCCGTCAGACTGACGTTAGTGTCCTGACGGACGGTGGGTTTATGGGAAACTGCAAACCACCACTGCAGATTTGGTCATTAAAGGTACTGGAACTGTGACAACTGAAAACAGGGTTAAGCAGTAACTTAGCAGGCAGGTCAGTGTTAATTACTGAGAGCCAAAAACCACTGCCTGAGCTTGTTTCATTATTTATTTAAACACACACACACACGCACACACACACACCAGCCTCTCTCTATGAGAAACAATAATATACTGTATCATAGGTAGACTTTAGATAGACCTGTCTTCATTAAATCTTAAACTTCTCTTCCATAAGATTCCTGTCAGCTCACACTGGACCCAAACACAGTGAATAAACGCCTCCATCTCTCTGAGGGGAACAGAAAGGTGACCCGTGTGAGAGAGATCCAGTCATATCCTGATCATCCAGAGAGATTTGATGGCTTGACCCAAGTGCTGTGCAGAGAGGGTCTGCCTGGACGCTGTTACTGGGAGGCTGAGTGGAGTGGGGATGGGGTTTGTATAGCAGTGTCATATAAAGATATCAGCAGGAAAGGAGCGGGTGCTGAATGTGGTCTGGGAGGTAATAACAAGTCCTGGAGTTTGCGCTGCACATCCGCCGGTTACTCTTTCTGGCACAATGCTAAGCGCACTGAAATCCCTGCTCCCCCCTCCTCCAGAATAGGAGTGTACCTGGATCACAGGGCAGGAACTCTGTCCTTCTACAGCATCTCTGACACAATGACCCTCCTGCACAGAGTCCACACCACATTCACTCAGCCCCTCTATCCTGGGTTTGGGACTGGTGATGAATCATCTGTAAAACTGTGTGATCTGGGATGAGGCAGAGGGAAGACTGGCTGTAATTAGAGGTAGAGAAAAACACTGCAGCGAGATTGTGTTCATCTTTTGTATTTGTAAAAGGTGTAAGGTGCGATTTTGACTACTCTAACCACCACATTGAATCTTTGTCTCTTCATTCTGGACTATTGTAATTCCACTGGCACGCACTGGTGGAGTCATTAGTATCACAAGCTGTAAGTGGCAGCTGGAAGGACAACACAGCAGGGCCACAGCAACCTTCAAGACATGGGACAGCAGTCTCATAACCTCCTTATGGGAAAGAAGAGCGTGTGTGTGCGCGTTTTTTTGTGATTTCGGTTTTTTTTTTCTCTGAAGTTTTGGTTTCCATATTGGCCATTCGTTTGTTCTGGAAGGTTTCTTTTGTTTCATGTTTTTGGATGAATAAAAGGGGGTTAAGCCAGCACCTCTTGTTGTGTTTTCTGGTCTGTTCACCACGGGAGCAGAGGCCACCCCCAGCCCTTCCTCACAGCATACACTACATGGCCAAAAGTATGTGGACTCCTGACGATGATGACTGCGGGATGATCTCCGAGAACTTCTTCACCCCCAGCGACAGGTCCTTCATCGTCACCGCAAACCACAACATCAAGTTCCAGAAGTATGGAGCCGGCCTTTGGGTGGACGAGCAAGGCTACAGTCACTGGAAATAACATTCAACAGGCCATAATCAAATGATTTCATTTTGAATTTGTTGTTTTCAGTGTTGTAGAGTACATGCCCCTGTGTGATTTTTTGAACTGCGGGAATCACCAACTGTTTTTATTTTCTGTGATGCCCATCGCGTTCTCTACCTGTAATTTTGTTGTTTGGCTGAACAGTGAGGGTTTGTAATTGGGAGGAGGTGGGTGGTGTGCGTGTGCAGTGGAGCACTTCACATTGCGGTGAGTGTGTTACCTAGCCTGGTGAAAACCAAAGGTGTGTGTGTTACTGAGCCTAACTGTGTGAAATGATCTATGGCGGTATGTTTTCTACTTAGCTTTCAATGTGAATTGATGTATTACGGTGTGCCTAGTATTTAGCCTATTGTGGGAACGGGTGATGTGTGAAAATCCTCCCCCCCCCCCCCCCCCTTTATATGCTGTCCTGCCTGTTTCGCTAATTTCATAGTGGTTTTAATCATTGTCCAAATATTAAACATTGCAATCTGATTTGAAACTTGGTCTTTTGATGATTGTGGTGGAGAGCGCTGCCTAACACCTCGGTCCAAGATCTGGTGATTGCAAAGGCCATAAAATATGACTCACATCATTTTCATACTCTTCAAACCATTGAGTGTCCCCTCGTGCCCTGTGGATGGGGGCATTGTCATCTTGGAAGAGACCACTCCCATCAGGATAGAAAAGTTTCATCACAGGATAAACATGATCATGCACAGTAACTTTTCATGGATTTTCAATGACCTGTCCCTCTGAGGGGTCAAGTGGACCCAAACCATGCCAGGAAAATGCCCCCCACAGCATAACAGAGCCACCGGACCCCCTCACTGTGGGGGTCAAGCATTCAGGCCTGTACCGTTCTCTTGGTGTACCCCACAAATGCACTCGCCCACTTGTCGAGAATATGGTGAAGGATGACTCATCTGACCATGTCACTTTTTTCGTCATCTCTGTAGACCAGTGCCTGTGGTTTTTACACCACTGAACTTTCAAATGTGCATCCGTCTTTGTAACGAGGGGTTCATGCACTGCAGCCCTACCATAAAATCCCTCTCTTTGTAGTGGTCGAAGGACTGCTCTTACTGACATAAGTCTGATCACGTTCTGCATTTAAATTCGCAGTTACCTGAGTGATAATGAACCCTCTTTCAAAGTCACATATATCTTTTCCTCTTGCCATCTTGATCCAGAATCGAGGTGGACTGGGCCTGCCCAGCATTTTTATGCATGCCACAGAGCATGATCGGATGTTAATTGCTGAATTGTATCATGCAGTGCACCTGTACGGAAGCATCTGCTACTCCTCCTGCATTCGTTATGTTTCTCCACTCATTTATTCAGGGTGTTCTTTAAAATAGCCTCCTAGGGCCGTTTGGGTAGTGTAGAGGTACAAGCACTCGCCTACCACCGCAGAGACCCGGGTTCAATCCCCAGCAGCAGTACTTCCGGCTTGGTCAGACGTTCCTACGAACATCTTGGCAGTGTTCACGGGTGGGAAGGGTAAGGGTATGAATCCTGATCGTTGCGTTTGTGACTCCTACTGGCTGGGCAGGGTGCCTGTTCAGCAGGGAGGGGATCTGGGGGAGATAGCGTGAACCTCTGCGCGCGTTACGCTCTCCCAATTAAACTCCTCGCTGTCAGGTGAAAAGAAGCGGCTGGCGACTCCACGTGTATCGGAGGAGGCATGTGGTAGCCTATACCCTCCCCAGACCGACAGAGGATAGCACATCGACCAGGACTGTGTGATACACACGGGTAATTGGTATAACGACTAAATTGGGGAGAAAATGGGAGATAATGGCAACAAAAAAAAATTGTCTCCTGTCTGTATGCATTGTTCACGTGATAAACTTACCAGTTCCTGATGATCCCCTGAACGCGAGCAGCTTGGTCAGATTCTATTTTTTCCGACTTCACGAGTAGCCGAGACTGACCGAATGCAGCATCTGTCATGTGATGGTCCTGCAAGGCGATTGGCTGGCAGTGTAACCAATGGTGGGCCCGAGAAAAAAATGACTCATACTGCCGCTGTTTTAATGCATTTGGCTGTAGCCTTTGCTGTTTGTGCTTTGTCTGTTTATAGAGAACATGAGCGTGATAATAAAATGCAGAATAAGGAGTTTGAGGGTTCCCATTCTCTTTGTATTCTGGCTTAGCAGAAAGCCACAGGTATGAAACAGGTACAACCGGACAGATCACTACTTTCTATAATCCCTGCGGTGCTCAGCCTGGCCTCAGTCCAACATCACACCTCCTGCAGCTCCACACGACCAGGATGTCACTCCCCCTCTCTCTGTCACAGTTTCCGAGGAACGAAACTTAACTCTGTTAGTGTGAGCAGTACAATAACAGAGGCCAGTATCTAGGTGGATTTGCTCAGAACCAGGAAGTATCTCCTGCTCTTTCTCGCATGGATTCAGATAAACTACACTACATTCTGAACTAAAACTGATCTCCATTTGAGATGTAAAATGGCACAGGCTGCAGGGAATCTGGATCAGGACCATTTGAGCTGTGCAATCTGTCTGGACCTACTGAAGAATCCAGTGACTATTCCCTGTGGACACAGTTACTGTATGGGCTGTATTAAGGGCTACTGGGATCAGGATGATAATGCTGGTGTCTACTGCTGTCCCCAGTGCAGAGAGACCTTCACCCCAAGGCCTGTTTTAAGAAAAAACACCATGCTGGCTGAAGTGATGGAGAAGCTGAAGAAGACAGGACTCCAAGCTGCTCCTCCTGCTCACTGTTACACTAAACCAGGATATGTGATGTGTGATGTCTGCACTGGGAGAAAGCGCAAAGCCATCAAGTCCTGCCTGATGTGTCTGACCTCTTACTGTGAAACTCACCTCCAGCCTCACTATAAATTTCCTTCCTTTAAGAAGCATAAACTGGTCAAAGCCACTGGAAACCTGCAGGAGAGGAACTGCACTCGTGATGACAAACTGCTATTGGTTTGCTGCTGTACCGATCAGCAGTGTATCTGTTATCTGTGTGTGATGGATGAACACAGCGGCCATGATACAGTCTCAGCTGCAGCAAGAACAACAGTGAAACGGGTAAGAACTAACTGTACCCCCCTGTCATAGTTTTACTGTAATTTGTACTTTGGTGTCATATTGCATAGTTATTTACGGTGCGTTTGAACCAAAGTCCAAAATCAAATTTCCTTGAGGGGTTTTTGTCTATTTAAGCATAATTTAACAGTGATAGACAACTATAATCTCAGTTGCATGTCATACAATTAAATGCGCTTATGTATTGTGTTTAATGTTAAACAGCTGGCTGCTGGAAGAGCCATTTCAGGGATCAGCCTGGGCTCTCTTCCAGTCAGCCAGTGAGGAGCCCAGTGTTGGGTCACTTTCCAGCCCTCTGGGGCTCAATCCCACTGAGCCACACTGTGGTGAACAGGCTGTCTGGGGTCCCAGTAAGAGCTGAGTGAAAGGCCTAGTTAAAATGTATAGCCCTCCTTTCTCTGTGTCTCCTAACAGCGCTCTGCACAGGCAGCAGTGGAGCACTCACCGACTAGCGCCCCTGTGATCCTGTTTTTGTGGAGCTGTGGACCGAACTGTGGACCAAATCACAGAAATGGAAATCGCAGATTTTGCACGAACTCAACTATTACTATCTGTGTATTTCTGGTTCTTTTTTCTTTTCTTCTCTTTTTTTGTTTCCCCAAATAGTTTCCAACACACTTTCTGCGTGCCCTTAAAACTTATTAAAAAAGTGTATGTGCTGGGAACATTGCACCAGGGTGGCAGTGTAGTATAATGGGTCAGGAACTGGTCTTATAATGTAAAACTCACAGGTTAGATTCCCGGGTAGGACACTGCTGTTGTCCCTTGAGCAAGGTACTCAATCTGCATTGCTTCAGTGTATATTCAGCTGTATAAATGGATGCAATGTAAACCCAATGTAAAAAAAATAATACATTTCTGGATAAGAGCGTCTACTAAGTGCTAAATGATCCAACCAACAGGTTACAGTTTTAGCCATAGTATACCCCAAACTGGCACTGTTTTCCAGCCTTAAGATCACCATTTTACTACGCTGCTGAACTCGCAATTAGCCAAAGCTTATAGCATCAGGGCTGTTAGCCTCTTCTAAACCAGGACCGTCACGATAATGACATTTGGCTTCACCGTTTATTAGCAGTATGACCCAGCTGAAACGGCGTGTGGGCTGTGCTGCACCCGGTTAGCTTGTTAGTACTGCCCTAAATGCGGTCGATCCTTTGTACGGGGGATGCTTGGTCGTCGATCGCTGGTGTTGAGTGACGGCTAAGGTGGCGGTGGTTACTGTCACGGCTCCCCTGCTCCGCTTGCCTGGTTTTGTCGGCTGATTCCTGGACGGGAGGCAGGGGGACGGAGCTGGACGAGCTGTCTTCAGATTAGCCACACCTGTGCAGAGCGTGGTGTCCTATTCAACTCTCTATTTAACTCCTATTTAACTCTCTAACTCTCCATTCAACTCTCTATTTAACTCTCTGTTTAATTCTCTAACTCTCTATTTAACTCTCCAACTCTCTATATAACTCTCTAACTCTCCATTCAACTTTCTATTTAACTCTCTGTTTAATTCTCTAACTCTCTATTTAACTCTCTAACTCTCCATATAACTCTCTATTTAACTCTCTAACTCTCTATTCAATTCTCTGTTTAACTCTCTAACTCTCCATCTAACTCTCCAACTCTCTATTTAACCCTCTAACTCTCTATTCAACTCTCTGTTTAACTCTCTAACTCTCCATCTAACTCTCCAACTCTCTATTTAACTCTCTTCCATTCTTGCACGACTCTGTTTTCTTGCCTTCCCTCCCAGGCCCGGGGCACTCAGCAGGATTGCTGAGTCAGCTGGATGACTGCGCTGAGTAAAACCCGGAGCCCTCCCAAATCTGGAACATGGACTGCAGTAAATAGAGCCGTTCCAGGTTTCACTCAGGGCAGTAATCCAGGTAAACAGGGCCCAGGTATGTTGGTTTTATTCGAGCTGTCGCATATTCCAACATTTGCCATGATACTTCTTATTCATCCCTTTGCATTCATACACAACTGACAGCCTACGGACCTCCACGCCTCACGTTTTCCCTTCATTTTGTATGTTTTTATTGAATTAAATAAATGAATATTTCCCTCCATAATTTCCCCATGTGGTCTCCCTCTTTTTTGTGGCCTTACAAGCCAGGTTGTGACATTAAAGATTAAATGTATCGTCTAGAGACACATAAAAGTTAGGTTACAAACCAAAATGACTGGTATTCTTGTGTGTGTGTGTACAAGTGTATGTGTGTCTGTGTGTGTCTGGCAGTGTGCCTCAATCACCCCTCTTATAGGACTGGCGATATTATTTCTGGTAAATAAAATCATGGCTTTATTTGTCTTGTCTAAAAATAACCGCATCAAAAACAAACTAATTTTTTACGGCAAAGGGTGTTCCTTCCATGCAGCTCACTGCTGCCCTCTGGTGGATACGGAGATAAATGTACCAGTAGATGAGACAAATTGAAACATCCAGGGGTGCTTCTGGGACTCCTCCTGAGCCACCGACATATCTGAGTGAGTGCATGACTCATGCAGTCAGGAACATAGTCATGGTCTCTTACAATGAGAACAGAAAGCAGTCAAAGTTGCAGTAAGACAAAAGAAGAAGAGTGATTAATTGTGAAATTGATCTCTCTCTCTCTCTCTCTCTCTCTCTCTCTCTCTCTCTCTCTCTCTCGCTCTCTCTCGCTCTCTCTCACACACACACACACACACACACACACACTTGTGTGTGACATGGTGACCCGTCTGAGAGAGATCCTGGTATCCAGGCATATCCTGATCATCCAGAGAGATTTGACTGCGGGCCCCAAGAGCTGGGACAAAGGTGTTGATATAGCAGTCTCGCATTAAGAGATCAGCAGGAACGGAGAGCGTGTAGACTGCGCACTTGGATGTAATAACAAGTCCTGGAGTTTATTCTGCTCTCCTCAAGTTACTGTTTCTGGCAGAATAACGAGAGCACAAAAATCCCTGTTCCCCCCCTCCGCCAGAATAGGAGTGTACCTGGATCACAGGGCAGGAACTCTGTCCTTCTACACCATCCAGACCTATCCTGGATTAAATATCGGTGGGAGTATGAGGTTACAGAAGAAATCATAGGACAGATGGACCGACGACAACGTCGCTTTTTCATACATCAGTGGGCTGATTTGCCTAATCTTCGCGGGACTTTAGACCGCGGTGGAAACGCAGACAACAATGGGCTGGAGGAACCTTTTAGTTCCTTGAAAAGTAGTTCCTGGGACGAAAAGTTCCGGGTACTTTTGGCGGAAACGCGGCTTATGCTAGTTTTCAGTGGGAGAGTATGCTAGCCTATGCATGCTGCATTTCATTCCAAACTTCATTGAAATTCCAGAAGTTTGAATAGTTTGTAATTGAATAATTTAATAAGAGCAGGAGGGCGTGCGGAGAGAGTATGAAGTTTTTTTTTTACATGGTTAAATTAAGGGTTAATAATATTTGAATATATTTTGTTGTCGCTTGTTGAAGTGTTGAGGAAGTGTTGAGACGGTTTTAGTTATATTTCTCTCTTTTACAGAGTCTCACTGAGCTTCCACGCGCTTAATTGTTTTTTGTGCCTTGATATCGTAAGTAATTTACTTATGTTCTCGCTGTGAAATCAAATACGTGTTCATTCGTTCTGTTGTTTTCACATGATTATTATCCCAGACAAGACTATTAACCTTTTCTCGCTTGTCCAGTTGTGATAGTATATAATTGCTAGGCTACTTCAAAAAGTTTAGTTGTCCTTTCGCTTTCCCTTTTCGCTCCGATTATTACACGTGAAATGTGTCGGTGGTTTCTTTTCGCTACTGCCTGGCACTGCCTCCAAGCCGGGAACAAACATATCTAAAAGTTAGAAAAATGTTGCAAAATCAAACGGACAGAACAGAAGCAGGGGGAAAGCGTGTGTCTGAGCATGAAGCGACGTAGGAGAACCTGAGTTAAAGCGTTTTTATTATTAAGTCACGAATTATGACCAAATATCGCCCGAGCTGGATTCCAGAGTCCACGTATAAAACAAGCTTAGTTTTGTAAATCGTAGGTTGGCTCCAAAAGTGAAATGCTTTGGATTAATGTGCAGTTTACAGCTGCAGCTGATGCTTAAACAGATATCAGATGGTCAAGATGCGACTGACCTAATTAAATAATTAAGAGAGTGTACTTCAGCAGCGCCCCCTTGGTGTGGGCACTCGGATAAAAAAGGTGCATGTTTACCCAGCAGAAACAAAAGCTCAGAGTGCTGATGTATAATTCATTTTTAATGGCATTGAAGGAGAAAGTGACACACAGTCAGTTTGCTAGGCTTGGGAAGCATGTCCTTATAATTACAGGTGTGGGTGTGGGCAGCAGTTGACCCACCATTTTCACCTGCTGTGTCATCAATTAGGTTAACAAATTCTAAACAGTTTATATAAACCCCATTAAGGTTTGTTCACACTTCCAGATTTAATGACCATTGCGACCGCCATTGCGTTATTTCAGTCTCAGTTGTGAGTAAAGCGGTTGTCTATAATGCAGTTGCCTGTCTGATGCAGTTGCCTGTGTGGGGGGGGCAAGAGTTGGTGGCTCCCAGTCTCAGGGCGCGAGCTTATCAGTGTCCGCAGAAACCAGGATGCGAATGAAACGCGACACCCGCATCCGCTACATACGCATCCCGACCTGGGACTTCGGCAAGATCCTGAGTGAGGGAAACATCTATGTCACCGTGTTCGTGGAGAACCGCTCCTATGATGATGATGACTGCGGGATGATCTCCCAGAACTTCTTCACCCCCAGCGACAGGTCCTTCATCGTCACCGCAAACCACAACATCAAGTTCCAGAAGTATGGAGCCAGCATTTGGGAGGACGAGGGCGGCTACAACCACAGGAAATAGCATTCCACAGGCCGTCATCTAGTGGTTTCATTTTAAATTGTAGAATGGTGTAAATGTTTTAGAAACCTTTTGAGAGGTTGTCTTCCTAAAAAAACAAATAAATTCAATTTAATTCATCCTGTTGTTATTGGTCATATCCCTGCATTACATTGCATTTTATTTGGCAGACACTTTTATCCAAAGCAACGTGCAATAAGTGAATATTGGGGAGTTGATCGAACAAATCGAGAACACAGGTCAGATAAGGTGCAATTCTCATGAAGTCAGTTATCCAGTCGCCAACATCAAGTCTAGTTTGCACAGTAAGTATAGACCAAGTCAGTAAAGTTATGGCAAATCATAAACTAGAGGTGAGGCATGATTACAAGAGACATGTTAAAGAGCTACATCAAGATGAACATATAAGTTTAACACACAATTGCTAGATGAAGATACAAGTGCAACATGAAAGTGCTAGAAGAATCCAGATACAAACGATACGTGAGCGATTCTGGATTGGGGGCAAACCTGCGAAGAAGTAGTGTCAGAGTTGGCCAAGGGAGAGTCTGAAGAGATGTGTCTTCAGACCGTGGCGTCCTCTTAGCCTGCCTCGTTCACAGTAGCACTCCCGGGGGAAAGTCAGCGATATTCGCCGCAGTGGGTCCAGGAGCGTCCCGCGGCTGCACTGGGCCCAGGAGCGTCCCCTGGGTGCAGTGGGCCCAGGACCGTCCCGCGGCTGCACTGGGCCCAGGAGCGGCTGCAATGGCTGCTCCCATGTAGAGTCTTGTGCCATTGTTAGGCTGGTCTAACTAATCTCTCTCTCCGTCTCCGTATTTTCGAACAGCACGCTAAAGAGCGCATAAACAGAGAGTCTGACTGAGAACGAACACCTGAGTCAGTCCAGACTGAGAGCTGTGAGCAGCCGTGCAGTGAGAGAGACTGAGTGTTTCACGAGCTGCTGAAAGCCTGCTCTCTCTCTACACTCCCTGATCTGCTCAGCCTGGCCTCAGTCCAACACCACACCTCCTGCTGCTGTGGGCTGAACCAGGAAGTCACGCCCACTCTCTCTGTCACACAGTTTCAGAGAAACGAAACTTAACTCTGTCTCTGTCAGTGTGAGCAGTAAAATGGCTGAGGCCAGGATTTCAGTTGATCTGGACCAGCTGAGCTGTGCTATCTGTCTGGATCTATTGAAAAATCCGGTGGCTATTTCCTGTGGACACAGTTATTGTATGGGCTGTATTAAGTCTTGCTGGGATCAGGATGGTCATACTGGTGTTTACAGCTGTCCCCAGTGTAGAGAGACCTTCACTCCAAGGCCCGCTATACACTATACTGGCTGAAGTCGTGGAGAAACTGAAGAAGACAGGACTCCAAGCTGCTCCTCCTGCTCACTATTATGCTGGACCTGGAGATGTGGCGTGTGATGTCTGCACTGGGAGAAAGCACAAAGCCGTCAAGTCCTGTCTAGTGTGTCTGGCCTCTTACTGTGAAACGCACCTTAAACTTCACAATGAACTCCACCCAGGAAACGCACATAATGTCATCAATGCCACTGGAAACCTGCAGGACAATATTTGCCCTCAGCATAAAAAACTGTTGGAGATTTACTGTCGTACCGATCAGAAGTGTATCTGTCTGCTGTGTGTGATGGATGAACACAGAGGCCATGATACAGTCTCAGCTGCAGCAGAAAGGACTGAGAAACAGGTAAGGACTTGACCTCTTCACTGGCAGCTCTGATATCGGATATAATGCAGGAGAGGAACAGCTTAGACTTAAACTGATTGAAAATATTTCAAAACACACTCCAAAAATAAATTCACTACTATTAATTATTTAACAAACTTGTACATAATGTACATAATATAACTGGGGAAATAACCTATTTACAGAAGCAGCTGGGGGCGACACACAGTAAATTCCAGCAGAGAATCCAGGAGAGAGAGGAGGAGCTGCAGGATCTGAGACAGGCTGTGCAGTCACTCAAGGTGGGTACTGACCAGAGGAGAAGACAACAGCTGGCTGCTGGAAGAGCCATTTCAGGGCTCAGTCAGGGCTCTCCTACAGTCAGCTAGTGAGGAGCCCAGTGCTGGGCCACTTTCCAGCCCTGTGGGCCTCAATCCCACTGAGCCACACTGTGGGGAACAGGCTGTCTGGGGTCCCAGTAAGAGCTGAGTGAAAGGCTTCGTTAAAATGTACAGCCCTCCTTTCTCTGTGTCTCCTAACAGCGCTCTGCACAGGCAGCAGTGGAGGACAGTGAGAGGATTTTTACTAAGCTGATCCGCTCCATTGAGAGAAGGCGCTCTGTGGTGAAAGAGCTGATCAGAAATCAGGAGAAGGCTGAAGTGATTCGGGCTGAAGGACTCCTGGAGCGACTGGAGCAGGAGATTGTAGAGCTGAGGAGGAGAGATGCTGAGCTGGAGCAGCTTTCACACACAGAGGATCACATCCATTTCCTCCAGGTAACATCACTGGCTCTCTAACTGTCAGCACTGTGTACATTGTACAGACATGGTGAGGGATGTTCCTCATTTAGAAAGATCTGTTACTGACATCTACGCAAGAATCTGAGTTGAGACTGTACTCTGTCTGTCTGTCTGTCTGTCTGTCTACAGAGCTGTCAGTCTCACTGTGTCCCTCCTGGACCTGAAGACTTGCCCAGCATCACTGTCAGTCCACACATCTTTTTTGAGGCTGTGAGAAAATCTGTCTCTGAACTAAAAGAGCTACTGGAGGATTTCTGCAAGGTGGAACTGGTCAAAATTTCTGAATCAGGTTGTTAAAAATTTTAACCCTTAACCAATGATACATTGGAGCAAATATATGGAGTGTAATATTCTAAATCCATGTGTCGACATCATCCTTAAATCTCCCCCTGCATATATATATATATTTTTTTTTGTCCTTTTCTCTCACTCTTCTTCCCTGCAGTGAAAGAAGTCCATGCTGTAGAGCCCAGGACCAGAGAGGATTTCTTACAGTGTGAGTGCTCGCTCTGAATCTCTCATCTGAGACACACACACACACACACACACACACCACACACACACACACTAGTCTGCTTGCCATTCTACATCTTGCAGGTGGGGTGGGGGGGGTGGGGGGGCTAAATCCAAATTTTATTTGAGGAAAAGATGTCCTGGGATTTTCCAGAGCCATCAAACAGAAAATTCTAAATCAAATTTGTGACTGCCTGGATGGCAATATGCACACGTATATTTTTTAGGACTTTTTTAGGACTTTAGATTGTAGCTGGATTCAAACCGGCAATGTCACTGAGCCCCATGAGCTCATGTATAGTCCTCTACGAGCTACACCCCAAGTAACGCACCCCGTAAAGTGCACATATTTACAATTTTCTGCCATGAATTTCCTGCCAAAGCTCTACTGCCGTGGCCAGGATAAAAAAACAGGGCCATCAGACTGACCTTAGTGTCCTGACGGACGGTGGCTTTATGGGAAACTGCAAACCACCACTGCAGATTTGGTCATTAAAGGTACTGGAACTGTGACAACTGAAAACAGGGTTAAGCAGTAACTTAGCAGGCAGGCCAGTGTTAATTACTGAGAGCCAAAAACCACTGCCTGAGCTTGTTTCATTATTTATTTAAACACACACACACACACACACACACACACACACCAGCCTCTCTCTATGAGAAACAATAATATACTGTATCATAGGTAGACTTTAGATAGACCTGTCCTCATATTAAATCTTAACCTTCTCTTCCATCAGATTCCTGTCAGCTCACACTGGACCCCAACACAACGCATCAATACCTCCGTCTGTCTGAGGGGAACAGAGAGGTGACCTGTGTGGAAGAGAGCCAGTCATATCCTGATCATCCAGAGAGATTTGAGCGCTGGCCCCAAGTGCTGTGCAGAGAGGGTCTGTCTGGACGCTGTTACTGGGAGGCTGAGAGGAGTGGGGATGGTTGGGTTTCTATAGCAGTGTCATATAAAGAGATCAGAAGGAAAGGAGAGGGTAATGACTGTGCTCTGGGATATAATAACAAGTCCTGGAGTTTGCGCCGTACTGCCGCCGGTTACACTTTCTGGCACAATAATAAGAGCACTGAAATCCCTGTTCCCCGCTCCTCCAGAGTAGGAGTGTACCTGGATCACAGGGCAGGAACTCTGTCCTTCTACAGCATCTCTGACACAATGACCCTCCTGCACAGAGTCCAGACCACATTCACTCAGCCCCTCTATCCTGGGTTTGGGGTTGATGTTAGATCCTCTGTAAAACTGTGTGATCTGGGATGAGGCAGAGGGAAGATCAGATGTAATCAGAGTGAGAGAAAAACACTGCAGTGAAATACTGAGATGTAAATAAAATATTAAATTTCAGGGTCTGTTGAGGGGCTCAAACATAGGGAACATTAATTTAACAGCAGGCGCAACATTTTTTTAAAGTGTTTTTTTAGAGATTTTTTTATTTGAACATCATGCAAAACAAGAAAAATATAAACATAACTGGAAGAGACTTCAACGTCATTCCTCCAAACTCGTCCTGACATAATCGACAGTCCCAGATATTCCACTGGATTGCAGGAGGATGTGACACCAAGTGGACAGGTCCACAAACATGACTGCCCATTCCAAAGAAAAGAACCTGAAAATCTGGGATCAAAAACTGAAGAGAGGCAAAGCTGGAATAAGACAATAAATATGTGGGTTTAGAAAATAGGATCCTCTGCTTTCATTTCTGCTTCTTCCACACGGGAATTTTATAAATGCTTTGTAATGATCACACTGTTTGTAGAAAGTCATTCTGTAGTTTATGTTCAGGTGTCCTTCGTACCAATGTGACGCTGGCTGGCCTTAAAATAGGATGGGTTATTGTAATGTCTCTAAGAAGCTGATTTCAGTACAGAGTAGAAGTGCTGTGATTCAAATAAGTTAGAAATGTATCATGTATGTTTTGTTGGGCGTTGTTCTGTAAGACTTTTCGACCTTCAATAAAAACTCCTTTACAAACCCTGCACTGCCCAGACCACATTCTCTGAGGGGAGAGAGAGAAATTTATCATTCGTTCTCAGAGTCTCTCTACCCTGGCTTTTTAGCGAGGTAAGAAACGTGTTTTATTTTCTCCCCTCTTATTAAATTTGTGGGACAGCTCGGTGGCAGAGGTGTGAAGAGAAATTGAGGAACTCTCTCCTTCTACAGCGTCTCTGACACAATGACCCTCCTGCATAGAGTCCAGACCACATTCACTCAGCCCCTCTATCCTGGTTTTGGGGTTGGTGTTGAATCCTCTGTAAAACTGTGTGATCTGGGATGAGGCAGAGGGAAGACTGGCTGTATTTAGAGGTAGAGAATAACACTGCAGCGAGAGTGTGTTCATCTTCTGTATTTGTAAAAGGTGTAAGGTGCGATTTTGACTCTTCATTCTGGGCTATTGTAATTCCACTGGCACGCACTGGTGGAGTCATTAGTCTCACAAGCTGTCAATGGCAGCTGGAAGGACAACACAGCAGGGCCACAGCAACCTTCAAGACATGGGACAGCAGTCTCACAACCTCCTTATGGGAAAGAAGAGCGCATGCGTGCGCATTTTTTTGTGATTTCGGTTTTTTTTTTCTCTGAAGTTTTGGATTCCATACTGGCCATTCGTTTGTTCTGGAAGGTTTCTTTTTTTTCGTGTTTTTGGATGAATAAAAGGGGGTAAGCCAGCACCTCTTGTTGTGTGTTCTGGTCTGTTCACCACGGGAGCAGAGGCCACCGCCAGCCCTTCCTCACAGCATACACTACATGGCCAAAAGTATGTGGACTCCTGACATCCAACATCTCACCCAAAATGATGGGCATTGATATGGAGTTGGGTCCACCCTTCACGGCTATAGCAGCCTCCACTCTTCAGGGAAGGCTTTATAATAGACGTTAGAACACTGCTGCAGGGATCTGCTTCCATTCAGCCAGAAGAGCATTAGTGAGGATGGGCGCTGATTGGTCGATTAGGCTTGGCTTGCAGTTGCCCTCCCAACTGATCCAAAACGTGTTGAACCCTTGAGCAAGGTACTTAACCTGCATTGCTACAGTGTATATCCAGCAGTATAAATGACTGGGTATATACTGGATATACTCAGTGTTACCCAATAAATGGACGCAAAGTTTCTACTATGTAATAAATAAAAAATACGCTCTGAATAAGAGCGTCTGCTAAATGCTTATATGTAACAAATTCCAAATATATACCTTCAAGTACAAAATTATGTTTCTGAGGCAATCCCAACAATTTTCACAATTTCAATCTTAACTCAGATATTCATTCACATACGACAAGGCAATCGCATATGACATTTGTGGCAATATAGGGACAATACATTGCCCCCCCCCCCCCAAAACTGCCAAAGCAGTGAAAGTGAAACATGCTGCTACGAAGTGATCATTCTTTTGTGCATTGTATTGGATATTGCAGTTTTGATAAAGAACCCTCAACAACATACGCGCTTGAAGAGTCATCTTTATGAGTGTGCAACACATTCATGCACATACGACAAGGCGTTCGTTTTCTATAGAAAGCAAAATAACAACGTTCAAACACAGGTATGAGTTCTTTATTAAATCTTTCAAAGTAACAGCAGTATTTTCTCCCTCTTTCCCATAACTGCTCATTTCAAATTTCACAATTGGTTGTTTTTCTCATTACTGCTACTATTCTTTTTTCTTTCTTTCTTTTAATTTAATACAATCCTTTTTGGTTCTTCAATTAATGAGATGTTATTTTCTTAAGGTGAGGTTCTAGTATAAACCCCATAAGCTTTCCAAACTCTCCAGTACTTTTGATTCTGTAAATTACTTGTGTGCATTTGTTCTTTCTTTGTGCAAACTCTCCAGCACTGTTGATTCTGTAAATTACGTTTTGTGCACTTTTGCGCATTTGTTCTTTCTTTGTGCAAATAATAAATAGATCACAGCTTTAAATACTACATGTAAAATATATGTATTTATTTAAGAACTTCGATGAGCTTGGAGTTTCTCGGTGGCACAATTAATGGTGCTTGGCCGAAGTCGCGTAGTTTCTCAAAGACAAATACAGACTGACGTTACCCTAACAATGTAAATCAAGAAATAATGCGAGTTAGAGTTAAAACAACCTTCTCTCGTTCTCCTCCAGTTGTTCAAGATGTTCTAAGTAAAAGGGGAATCCCCTTCCGTGCAACCTCCTGCTCCTCTGCAACCATAAAAAGCACTGCTAGCTAACCCCTCAATGTTATTTTCTTCATAGTTTCACTATGTTTTTTTTTCTTCCAAAAACTGTCCCAGTTCCAACTGCTGAGGATTTTGTCAAGTCAGGAAAGCCAACTGCACAGGGACCTCCACCCGAACACGCCCCCAGTTATAAGGCCTGCTACCGCCAGCGGTTTTAGGTCCGTCTCAGTCAGGCTGGTGGTCTTGATATTGTGAGTAATACATTGCCTTTTTCACTGTTATAGCAATATGCGTGAATTTATTCAGTTGGTTTTACACTGGTCTATTGTAGTATGAGACAAAACAAATTATATTTTCCTAGCTTGTTGAACTGTGTGGTTATATAGCTGATGGACTACCTAACAATGTTTAATTTTCCTTTCATTGGCTAATAAACCCGTTGGCTAATAAACGGACGAACCAGAGCGGTATGCAGGAATTTTCCTTAATTTTCATGAACTGAGCGATGTTGTATTATACGTCTGTTTAAAGGACGCTGTTACCGTGGTTGTGGTTAGGGATCTTTTGCATATTAAATTACATATTAAATATGGCAGTTGTTACTGTTGGTTACAGCCTCGGCACGCCCTCCAAAACGGAACGCAGCATATCTCAAAGTTTGAAAAATATTCCAAACAATCAATCATCCTCTATTTATATAGCACATTTCATGCACCTTAGTGCAACACAAAGTGCTTCGCAATAAATTGAAAGAACAGATAGGGCCTGCAATAAGAACATAATTATTAAAAGAAATTCAACAAAATGTAAAAGAGAGTCTTTCATCTGGAAGGTACATCAGGATTGAGGTATGCGTTCAGGGAACAGTTTAAAAGCTCAGCCGAGCTATGTGACTATGGTTTGGTAATAAGGTATTATAGTATGGTGTGACACCCTTTTTTTACCATCCTGTTACAATCGTGTCAAAATTGACCCGTTTCTAGACTTGACCGTCATTGAAAACTTTTTTTGGCATGAAACTTAATTACATCCTCAACACTGTGGGTATGAACGATTGGGAAAAATTGACAGAGACCAATTTGATGTTTCTACAAAGTCAGGACAAAGATTCGGATACAGTTTGGTCCAGTTGTGCAGAATTGTGATTGATAATATAGCAGAGTGGAAGCCCGATGAGTTTTCAGCAAGTGACCTATTTATACTGCGCATTATATATGCGCAGTATGTGTGTGTCTGTGTGTGTGGCTTGCTGGTGTACCTTTTGCATCTGCAGCAGGTTGTTCTGGTTTTGCGGCATTGCTGGGAAGGGTGGGCATGTCTCCTGTTCTGCTCACTTCCCCGTGCTGCGGCTTCAGGTGGGACTTCAGGTGGAGCAGGACCACATTCCTCCACTTCAGTGAGCCTGACCATGAATGCCCTGGGGAGGGGTCGTCTTCTCCGTGCTAGAACAGTGCACAGATCAGATTTACGTTTATCTCTAAGGTTTTGCACACACACGGGACCCAGTTATGCGACCCAGTTATACCTGACTACAACAACAAGGAGGAGTGGGTGATCATGATAAGCTTAGAGCATTCACTTATTTTGTAGAAAGTTCTGAACTCAGAATTATGAAGAAAGTTAGATTTTTAAATTATTTTTTTTATTAAAAATATATTCCTGTAAGTGACTGCGAGTGTATCACTGTTGGTAACTGTACAAATTGATCTGTCGCATTCTGGCAAGGTGGACCCAATAAAGTATCATAAGCACACTAATATAGCATGATCTCTTAAAATAAGAAAGTGCACTTGGGTCACTTTTGAACAATTATACACATCAGGAAAATATATTTAGGCTCATTGCTTCTTTGAAACTTTTAGTAGGCCTACACCAATTATTTTCAAGTAGGCTGCAGAAATTATACTAAAATACTTAACTAGTAGAAAAAAAGTCACTAGTTCTGACTGGATGTTTAAGTTACTTCTGAGTTTTGTTAACAAAATAGTGAGTCAGTTTAGTCCCAAAGTTATCAAAGTCAGAGTCTGCTGACAGCTGGTTAGCAGGCTATATAACCCTGGATGCTTGGTCTCTTCATTTTCAATTTTAAAAATTAATTAATTAATTAATTAATTAAATTAAAGCTGCTTTAGAACACCCTCGCGTTTACAGACTTCTACACGTCGCTAATTTTAAATAAATTTGTTATTCTTTCAATCTGCGTCTCCTGGAATCGTGTTTCGGCTTTGAGCCGGTCGTTACAAGCATTTTATTCATTTATTTATTTCTATATTGTACGTTCAGCTTAAATTAAAGTTTTATTTCATGACAAATTGCAACTCTTTGGGTTAAATTTGTAATACATGGGTTCAATAAATGAGCTGAAACGTTAAAGTTGTAAATTTGTTCAAGTCACGAAGACAAACAAAATATCCGGAAAGTGAAAATATATTAAGAAGAGATGGTCAGTGTTCAGAGGTTGCTGATATATAATTAATTTTTAATGGCATTGAAGGAGAAAGTGACACACAGTCAGTTTGCTGGGCTTGGGAAGCATGTGCTTATAATTACAGGTGTGGGTGTGGGCAGCAGTTGACCCACCATTTTCACCTGCTGTGTCATCAATTAGGTTAACAAATTCTAAACAGTTTATATAAACCCCATTAAGGTTTGTTCTCCCTTCCAGATTTAATGACCATTGTGACTGCCATTGCGTTATTTCAGTCTCAGTTGTGAGTAAAGCGGTTGTCTATAATGCAATTGCCTGTCTGATGCAGTTGCCTGCGTGTGGCTTAAATTTTGCGAACATGCAGATTAAATCTGAAGCAGTTTGTGGGGCAATATAGAGAAAAGGCCCAACATGGATGGCTTCACCACATGCAATGAATTAAGAAAGCTTTGGACAGCCAGTAGAGGGCAGAGTAGTGGTGTGTCATTATAAAGTGTGACTCAGGCTTTAACACAGAGATACCTTTACATGCAGGTGTCCTCACTTGGAAGCTGTCATGGGACAAGTAATGACTCATGTGGCCAACGCCTCTGGCGGACCCCTGCGAGTGTACTACAGCACTGACAAGATGACTCTGGAGGAGATCGAGATCGTCTACGGGACTAAAGCTGGTGGCTCCAAGTCTGAGGGTCTGAGCTTCTCAGCGTCCGCAGAAACCAGGATGCAACTGAAACGCGACACCCGCATCCGCTACATACGCATCCCGACCTGGGACTTCGGCAAGATCCTGAGTGAGGGAAACATCTATGTCACCGTGTTCGTGGAGAACCGCTCCTATGACGATGATGACTGCGGGATGATCTCCGAGAACTTCTTCATCCCCAGCGACAGGTCCTTCATCGTCACAGCAAACCACAACATCAAGTTCCAGAAGTATGCAGCCAGCATTTGGGAGGACGAGGGCGGCTACAACCACTGGAAATAGCATTCCACAGGCCGTCATCAAGTGGCTTCATTTTGAATTTGAAGAATGGTGTAAATGTTTTAAAAACCTTTCGAGAAGTTAAAGGGGCGACTTAGCTCAGGAGGTAAGACCGATTGTCTGGCAGTCGGAGGGTTGCCGGTTCAAACCCCACCCTGGGCGTGTCGAAGTGTCCTTGAGCAAGACACCTAACCCCTAACTGCTCTGGCGAATGAGAGGCATCAATTGTAAAGCGCTTTGGATAAAAGCGCTATATAAATGCAGTCCATTTACCATTTAAAAAACAAATAAATTCAGTTTAATTCATGCTGTCGTTATTGATGTCATATCCTTGCATTACATTACATATTATTTGATAGACGCTTTTATCCAAAGCAACGTGCAAGATTACCGAAGATGATAGCAGTACCCGATCTTGTGTGGGAAATGATACTTGGTGCATCTCCATGCTTTAATGGCATTACTATGCAGAAAAACAAGGAGCAATTCCCAGTAGAGCCCTGCAGGGGGGGCTGTTAGGATTTCGTCTCCCACAGTTTGTAGTTCTAGTGCTGCTATATATATATACTATATATATATATATATAGTATATATATATATATACACATACAATAGGTTACCCATGAACATTACATTCTATATGAAGTATATTAACCTTGTTATTTATAAAAGATAATGTATTATATACTGAATATAAAGTCACATCACTTCGCATGTAGATTCTCATAAATATATGTTATGAAATCAGTCCAATGCGAACTGTTTTACTGGAATTTGTGTACTGCCACTTGCAAGGAACTAGAGGTGTATCTAAAACAGAATACCGTATTTGGAAATGCACAGATAATGCCTTCCTTCCAAAACTTGGCCAGCGATATTGGGAAAATATTGAGAAGATGAGATTTGGGGGGTAAAAAAACTAAATTTGAAATAAAATGAATGACTGGTAATTTGTTGACACTTTAATGTATTTCTTCACTGAGCAGGAAGGAGACTGTGAAATATTCCATATGTCTTACTGAAAATTACAGCAACAATAAAATACCGCACTGGTACACTCCCACTCTCTGTGTGCTGTGGCTTGCCTCCATCACCAAACCTCAGGTATGAAACAGGTATGACCAGACAGATCACATCTTCCTTTCTACAAAACCTGTGCTGCTCAGCCCATCATCAGTCAAACACCACACAACCAGGAAGTCACTCCTCCTCTCTCTGTCATACAGTTTCAGAGAAAATAAATTTAACTAGTCTCAGTCAGTGTGAGCAGTAAAGTATTAACAGAGATCAGCATCTAGGCGGGTCTGCTCAGAACCAGGAAATATCTCCTGCTCTTTCTCACACGGATTCAGAGAAACTGCACTACTTTCTGAACTAAAACTAACCTCTGTCACTTTGAGAATTGAAATGGCACAGGCAGCAGGTTTTCTGAACCAGGACCAGTTGAGCTGTGCAATCTGTCTGGATATACTAAATGATCCAGTGACTATTCCCTGTGGGCACAGTTATTGTATGGGCTGTATTAAGGGCTGCTGGGATCAGGATGATCATACTGGTGTCTACAGCTGTCCCCAGTGCAGACAGACCTTCACTCCAAGGCCTGTTTTAAGAAAAAACACCATGCTGGCTGAAGTGGTGGAGAAACTGAAGAAGACAGGACTCCAAGCTGCTCCTCCTGCTCACTGTTACGCTGGACCTGGAGATGTGGCGTGTGAAAAAATGGCATTTTCATCTCTCCCAAGCGTTTGTGTGATTTCTCACCAGGAGTTCAAGGCCATTTGGCTGTCTTTGTATTCTTTCAAAGACAAATTATATAAATGTGGGTAACGGGGGATCTCCTCACACAACCTCTCTTCAAAACAAGCATCCATTTTGTAATTCGCGTGGTCACAGATTTTGGGCTGCGTGTGGACGCTCGCGGACGTGGGCGGATGACGACGTTTACGACACGCGGACCAAAGCGGACCCTCACGGACACGCGGACGCGGAAAGTATGAAGCGGCCTTAAGAACAACGGCGTGCGGCTCTTGCAGTGACACAGTTTCACCACCAGAGGGACCAAAGCAGCTGCAGCTCCAGTTTTAATGGTTCCGCTCGGGAGGGGAGGAACTGGACAGGACACAGCGAGCCTTTTCACAGAGCTCAACTCTGTATTGGTAACCGTCATCAAATGGCTTCATTTTAAATTGTAGAATGGTGTAAATGTTTTAGAAACTTTTGAGAGGTTTTCTTGCTTAAAAAACAAATAAATTCAATTTAATTCATGCTATTGTTATTGATGTCATATCCCTGCATTACATTGCATTTTATTTGGCAGACACTTTTATCCAAAGCAACGTGCAATAAGTGAATAGCGGGGAGTTGATAGAACAAATCGAGAACAAAGGTCAGATAAGGTGCAATTCTCATGAAGTCAGTTATCCATAGTAGCGAACATCAAGTCTAGTTTGCACGGTAAGTATAGGCCAAGTCAGTAAAGTTACGGCAAGTCATAAACTAGAGGTGAGGCATGATTACAAGAGACATGTTAAAGAGCTACATCAAGACGAACATATAAGTTCAACACACAATTGCTAGATGAAGATACAAGTGCAACATGAAAGTGCTAGAAGAATCCAGATACAAACGATATGTGAGCGATTCTGGATTGGGGGCAAACCTGCGAAGAAGTAGTGTCAGAGTTGGCCAAGGGAGAGTCTGAAGAGATGTGTCTTCAGACCGTGGCGTCCTCTTAGCCTGCCTCGTTCACAGTAGCACTCCCGGGGGAAAGTCAGCGATATTCGCTGCCCTGGGCCCAGGAGCGTCCCCCAGCTCACCTGGGCCCAGGAGCGTCCCCCTGCTGCAGTGGGCCCAGGAGCGTCCCCCAGCTCACCTGGGCCCAGGAGCGTCCCCCGGGTGCACTGGGCCCAGGAGCGTCCCGCGGCTGCAGTGGGCCCAGGAGCGTCCCGCGGCTGCACTGGGCCCAGGAGCGTCCCCCGGCTGCACTGGCTGCTCCCATGTAGAGGCTTGTGCCATTGTTAGGCTGGTCTAATCTCTCTCTCCGTCTCCGTATTTTCGAACAGCGCGCTAAAGAGCACATAAACAGAGAGTCTGACTGAGAACAAACGCCTGAATCAGTCCAGACTGAGAGCTGTGAGCAGCCGTGCAGTGAGAGAGACTGAGTGTTTCACGAGCTGGTGAAAGCCTGCTCTCTCTCTACACTCCCTGATCTGCTCAGCCTGGCCTCAGTCCAACACCACACCTCCTGCTGCTGTGGGCTGAACCAGAAAGTCATTCCCACTCTATCTGTCACGCAGTTTCAGGGAAACGAAAACTTAACTCAGTCTCTGTCAGTGTGAGCAGTAAAATGGCTGAAGGTGGAGGTTCACTGGATCAGGACCAGTTCAGCTGTGCGATTTGTCTGGATCTACTGAAGGATCCGGTGACTACTGCCTGTGGACACAGTTTCTGTTTGGGCTGTATTAAGGGCTGCTGGGATCAGGATGATCATACTGGTGTTTACAGCTGTCCTCAGTGCAGAGAGACTTTCACCCCAAGGCCTTTTTTAAGAAAAAGCACCATGCTGGCTGAAGTGGTGGAGAAACTGAAGAAGACAGGACTCCAAGCTGCTCGTCCTGCTCACTGCTACGCTGGACCTGGTGACGTGGTGTGTGATGTCTGCACTGGGAGAAAGCGCAAAGCTGTCAAGTCCTGTCTGGTGTGTCTGGCATCTTACTGTGAAACTCACCTCCAGCCTCACTATGAATCTCCTGCCTTTAAGAAGCACAAAATGGTCAAAGCCACTGGAAACCTGCAGGAGAAGATCTGCTCTCATCATGACAAACTGCTGGAGGTTTACTGTCGTACTGATCAGCAGTGTATCTGTCTGCTGTGTGTGATGGATGAACACAAAGGCCATGATACAGTCTCAGCTGCAGCAGAAAGGACTGAGAAACAGGTAAGGACTGGAGCTCGTAAACATGACACTCATGCTTTGTTACAGTAAAGGCAGAAATCATTTTAGCTTATAACTACAGTATGTAAAATTTAGACCTGTTATGTTATTGAATTTATATATATATATATATATATATATATATATATATATATATATATATATATATATCTCTGTGACGGCTCTGTTCACACCCCTCACCCCTCTATTCACTCCCTGAATGGGAATCAACACGGCTGGAGCAGCTAGTTCGCTCACACAGTGTAGAAGCTTTACATAAAAGACCAGTTCACTTTCACATACTGATCTGCAGAATTTCAAATAAGATGATGCTTATTTATTATATTTAGTGTTAAATATAAACATCCGCCCCCCCCCCCCCCCCCCCCCCCCCCCCCCCCCCCCCCCCACATGTTGCCCCATCCCAGCACTTTTGGTAATTTGTATTTGTCCTAATACTGTAGCTTATTCTTCTGCCTAGTTGGCTTTGCAGAGGTTAGGTCTGAATAGTGTTCACTGTGTGAACTAAACTGTGTTCTTGGCTAGAAATAGCTGTACAAAATAAGTATTGTACCTTACTGAACCTGTGTTTAGCAGTTGTCTATGACCATGAAATGCACTTTTTGTACGTCGCTTTGGATAAAAGCGTCTGCCAAATAAATGTAATGTAATGTACATAGTGATATTATTAACAAATGTGAATGCATTGTACTATGATATAATTGAAAAAATACTTGATCAACAGAAGCAGCTGGGGGCGACACAGAGTAAATTCCAGCAGAGAATTAAAGAGAGAGAGAAGGAGCTGCAGGATGTGAGACAGGCTGTGCAGTCACTCAAGGTGGGTACTGACCAGAGGAGAAGACATCAGCTGGCTGCTGGATGAGCCATTTCAGGGCTCAGTCAGGGCTCTCCTCCAGTCAGCCAGTGAGGAGCCGTGTTGGGCCACTTTCCAGCCCTGTGGGGCTCAAACCCACTGAGCCACACTATAGGGAACAGGCTGTCTGGGGCACCAGTAAGAGCTGAGTGAAAGGCCTAGTTAAAATGTACAGCCCACCTCTCTCTGTGTCTCCTAACAGCGCTCTGCACAGGCAGCAGTGGAGGACAGTGAGAGGATCTTTACTGAGCTGATCCGCTCCATTGAGAGAAGGCGCTCTGAGGTGAAAGAGATGATCAGAGATCAGGAGAAGGCTGAAGTGAGTCAGGCTGAAGGACTCCTGGAGAGAATGGAGCAGGAGATTGCTGAGCTGAGGAGGAGAGATGCTGAGCTGAAGCAGCTTTCACACACAGAGGATCACATCCATTTCCTCCAGGTAACATCACTGGCTCTCTGACAGTCTGCACTATGTACATTGTACATACATGGTGAGGAGTGTTCCTCATTTAGAAAGATCTGTTACTGACATCTACACAAGAATCTGAGTTGAGACTGTTCTCTGTCTGTCTGTCTACAGAGCTGTCAGTCTCTCTGTGTCCCTCCTGGACCTGAAGACTTGCCCAGCATCACTGTCAGTCCACACATCTCTTTTGAGGCTGTGCGAAAATCTGTCTCTGAACTAAAAGAGCTACTGGAGGATTTCTGCAAGGTGGAACTGGTCAAAATTTCTGAATCAGGTTGTTAAAATTTTTTAACCCTTAACCAATGATACATTGGAGCAAATATATGGAGTATAATATTCTAAATCCATGTGTCGACATCATCCTTAAATCTCCCCCTGCATATATATATATATATATTTATTTTTTTGTCCTTTTCTCTCACTCTGTTCCTGCAGTGAAAGAAGCCCATGCTGTAGAGCCCAGGACCAGAGAGGATTTCTTAGAGTGTGAGTGCTCGCTCTGAATCTCTCATCTGAGACACACACACAAACACACACACACACACTAGTCTGCTTGCCATTCTACATCTTGCAGGTGGGGGGTGGGGGGCAGCTAAATCCAAATTTTATTTGAGGAAAATATGTCCTGGGATTTTCCAGAGCCATCAAACAGAAAATTCAAAATTAAATTTGTGACTGCCTGGATGGCAATATACACATATATATATTTTTAGGACTTTTTTTAGGACTTTAGAGTGCAGCTGGATTCAAACCGCCAATGTCACTGAGCCCCATGAGCTCATGTATAGTCCTCTACGAGCTACACCCCAAGTAACGCACCCCGTAAAGTGCACATATTTACAATTTTGTGCAATGAATTTCCTGCCAAAGCTCTACTGCCATGGCCAGGATAAAAAAACAGGGCCATCAGACTGACCTTAGTGTCCTGACGGACGGTGGGTTTATGGGAAACTGCAAACCACCACTGCAGATTTGGTCATTAAAGGTACTGGAACTGTGACAACTGAAAACAGGGTTAAGCAGTAACTTAGCAGGCAGGCCAGTGTTAATTACTGAGAGCCAATAACCACTGCCTGAGCTTGTTTCATTATTTATTTAAACACACACACACACGCACACACACGCACACACACACACCAGCCTCTCTCTATGAGAAACAATAATATACTGTATCATAGGTAGACTTTAGATAGATCTGTCCTCATATTAAATCTTAACCTTCTCCTCCATCAGATTCCTGTCAGCTCACACTGGACCCCAACACAGCGCATCAATACCTCCGTCTGTCTGAGGGGAACAGAAGGGTGACCTTTGTGAATAAGATCCAGTCATATCCTGATCATCCAGAGAGATTTGAGCCCTTGCTCCAAGTGCTGTGCAGAGAGGGTCTGTCTGGACGCTGTTACTGGGAGGCTGAGTGGAGTGGGGATGGTTGGGTTTTTATAGCAGTGTCATATAAAGGGATCAGCAGGAAAGGAGACAGTGATGACTGTCACCTGGGATATAATAACAAGTCCTGGAGTTTGCGCCGTTATGGCGGCGGTTATTTATTCTATCACAATAATAAGCACACTGAAATCCCTGGTCCCCGCTCCTCCAGAGTAGGAGTGTACCTGGATCACAGGGCAGGAACTCTGTCCTTCTACAGCGTCTCTGACACAATGACCCTCCTGCACAGAGTCCAGACCACATTCACTCAGCCCCTCTATCCTGGGTTTGGGGTTTGGGGAGTTGGATCCTCTCTAAAACTGTGTGATCTGGGATGAGGCAGAGGGAAGATCAGATGTAATCAGAGTGAGAGAAAAACACTGCAGTGAAATACTGAGAGGTAAATAAAATATTAAATTTCAGGGTCTGTTGAGGGGCTCAAACATAGGGAACATTAATTTAACAGCAGGCGCAACATTTTTTAAGTGTTTTTTTAGAGATTTTTTTATTTGAACATCATGTAAAATAAGAAAAATAAAAACATAACTGGAAGAGACTTCAGCGTCATTCCTCCAAACTCGTCCTGACATAATCGACAGTCCCAGATATTCCACTGGATTGCAGGAGGATGTGACACCAAGTGGACAGGTCCACAAACATGACTGCCCATTCCAAAGAAAAGAACCTGAAAATCTGGGATCAAAAACTGAAGAGAGGCAAAGCTGGAATGAGACGGTAAATATGTGGGTTTAGAAAATAGGATCCTCTGCTTTCATTTCTGCTTCTTCCACACGGGAATTTTATAAATGCTTTGTAATGATCACACTGTTTGTAGAAAGTCCTTCTGTAGTTTATGTTCAGGTGTCCTTCGTACCAATGTGACGCTGGCTGGCCTTAAAATAGGATGGGTTATTGTCATGTCTTTAAGAAGCTGATTTCAGTACAGAGTAGAAGTGCTGTGATTCAAATAAGTTATAAATGTATCATGAATGTTTTGTTGGGCGTTGTTCTGTAAGACTTTTCGACCTTCAATAAAAACTCCTTTACAAACCCTGCACTGCCCAGATCACATTCTCTGAGGGGAGAGAGAGAAATTTATCATTCGTTCTCAGAGTCTCTCTACCCTGGCTTTTTAGTGAGGTAAGAAACGTATGTTTTATTTTCTCCACTCTTACTTAAATTTGTGGGACAGCTCGGAGGCAGAGGTGTGAAGAGAAATTTTTATTTTGTGGAGGGGACTAGAGGAAGGAAGAGAAGCTTAAAATAGGCACAGGGCTTGGGGGGGGGGCGTTGGGGGAGGGCGGAATGAAAAGCAGGGCTTTGGCCTCTGTGAGTCTCCCGTCATATTCTTCCCCTCATACAGGAAGTACCTCACCTCCGCACCCTCTCATACAGGAAGTACCTCACCTCCGCACCCCCTCATACAGGAAGTACCTCACCTCCGCTCCCTCTCATACAGGAAGTGCCTCACCTCCGCACCCTCTCATACAGGAAGTGCCTCACCTCCGCACCCCCTCATACAGGAAGTGCCTCACCACCGCTCCCCTGCAGCCGAAGTGCGTAGGTAATGACACGAGAACGTGCCTAAATGTGTTCGTGCCGCACCAGAACACGGCCGCCATCTTCAGTCTCACACCGGAGACCGCACAGGACCGTTTACACTCTTACTGCTGCTCAGGAGGGTCATAAGCGCTCCCATGCCCGCCTGTCCTATTGCTATTTCGTCTTCTTGTCCTGCTCGGTATCCCTAAAGGCTGCTTCATACTTTCCGCATTCTGCGTCCGCGGCAGCTGCGGGCTTGTACCAGTCGCGCGGACGAGCACGCGTTTCCACTCATACTACAGTTGAGGGTCCGCCTTCCACGCATTTCCCGATCCACACTCCATTCCAGTAGGTGGCGGTAATGCACCATAACATCGTTTGCCAACCGCCATAAAAATCAAGAAGAAAAAGAAGCAGCAGCACGCGCATTAGAGGGAAAAAATGTGATTTTCATCTCTCCCAAGCGTTTGCGCGATTTCTCGCCAGGAGTTCAACGCCATTTGGCCGTCTTTGTATTCTTTCAAAGACAAATTATATAAATGTGGGTAACGGCAGATCTCCTCACACAACCTCTCTTCAAAACAAGCATCCATTTTGTTATTCGCGTGGTCACAGATTTTGGGCTGCGCGCGGACGCTCGCGGACGTGGGCGGATGACGACATTTAGGTCACGCGGACCAAAGCGGACCCTCGCGGACACGCGGACGCGGAAAGCATGAAGCGGCCTTAAGAACAACGGCGTGCGGCTCTTGCAGTGACACAGTCTCACCACCAGAGGGACCAAAGCAGCTGCAGCCACTGAGCACGCTGGGCCCCGATTGGCTCCAGTTATAATGGTTCCGCTTGGGATGGGAGGAACTGGACAGGACACAGCGAGCCTTTTCACAGAGCTCAGCTCTGTATTGGTAACCGTCATCAAATGGTTTCCTTTTAAATTGTAGAATGGTGTAAATGTTTTAGAAACTTTTGAGAGGTTTTCTTCCTTAAAAAACAAATAAATTCAATTTAATTCATGCTGTTGTTATTGATGTCATATCCCTGCATTACATTCCATTTTATTTGGCAGACACTTTTATCCAAAGCAAAGTGCAATAACTGAATACCGGGAACTTGATAGAACAAATCGAGAACACAGGTCAGATAAGGTGCAATTCTCATGAAGTCAGTTATCCATAGTCGCGAACATCAAGTCTAGTTTGCACAGTAAGTATAGGCCAAGTCAGTAAAGTTATGGCAAGTCATAAACTAGAGGTGAGGCATGATTACAAGAGACATGTTAAAGAGCTACATCAAGATGAACATATAAGTTTAACACACAATTGCTAGATGAAGATACAAGTGCAACATGAAAGTGCTAGAAGAATCCAGATACAAACGATACGTGAGCGATTCTGGATTGGGGGCAAACCTGCGAAGAAGTAGTGTCAGAGCTGGCCAAGGGAGAGTCTGAAGAGATGTGTCTTCAGACCGTGGCGTCCTCTTAGCCTGCCTCGTTCACAGTAGCACTCCCGGGGGAAAGTCAGCGATATTCGCTGCAGTGGGCCCAGGAGTGTCCCCCGGGTGCACTGGGCCCAGGAGCGTCCCCCGGCTGCAGTGGGCCCAGGAGCGTCCCCCTGCTGCACTGGGCCCAGGAGCGTCCCCCGGGTGCAGTGGGCCCAGGAGCATCCCGCAGCTGCACTGGGTCCAGGCACATCCCGCGGCTGCAATGGCTGCTCCCATGTAGAGTCTTGTGCCATTGTTAGGCTGGTCTAACTAATCTCTCTCTCCGTCTCCGTATTTTCGAACAGCACGCTAAAGAGCGCATAAACAGAGAGTCTGACTGAGAACAAACGCCTGAGTCAGTCCAGACTGAGAGCTGTGAGCAGCCGTGCAGTGAGAGAGACTGAGTGTTTTACGAGCTGGTGAAAGTCTGCTCTTTCTCTACACTCCCTGCTCTGCTCAGCCTGGCCTGACTCCAACACCACACCTCCTGCTGCTGTGGGAAGAACCAGGAATTCCTTCCCACTCTAACTGTCACAAAGTTTCAGGGAAACGAAAACTTAACTCAGCCTCTGTCAGTGTGAGCAGTAAAATGGCTGAAGGTGGAGGTTTACTGGATCAGGACCAGTTCAGCTGTGCGATTTGTCTGGATCTACTGAAGGATCCGGTGACTACTGCCTGTGGACACAGTTTCTGTTTGGGCTGTATTAAGGGCTGCTGGGATCAGAATGATCATACTGGTGTTTACAGCTGTCCCCAGTGCAGAGAGACTTTCACCCCAAGGCCTGTTTTGAGAAAAAGCACTATGCTGGCTGAAGTGGTGGAGAAACTGAAGAAGACAGGACTCCAAGCTGCTCCTCCTGCTCACTGTTACGCTGGACCTGGAGATGTGGCGTGTGATGTCTGCACTGGGAGAAAGCGCAAAGCCATCAAGTCCTGTCTGGTGTGTCTGGCCTCTTACTGCGAAACTCACCTCCAGCCTCACTATGAATCTCCTGCCTTTAAGATGCACAAACTGGTCAAAGCCACTGGAAACCTGCAGGAGAAGATCTGCTCTCATCATGACAAACTGCTGGAGGTTTACTGTCGTACTGATCAGCAGTGCATCTGTCTGCTGTGTGTGACGGATGAACACAGAGGCCATGATACAGTCTCAGCTGCAGCAGAAAGGACTGAGAAACAGGTAAGGACTGGAGCTCGTAAACATGACACTCAAGCTTTTTTACAGTAATGATAGATATCATCTTGGCTTATACCTCCAATATGCAGGTTTATGACCCGTGTTTTATATTCTTAGTTTCAAATATTTATGAAGTACATTTGAAATATTTAATATATTTTTGAAAAATAATTAAACAGCATAGAGATTTCCAGGCATAAATCCACAGTGATAAAGCAGTAAGAGCAGGAAGTGAACCCAAATCAGCTCTCTGTGACAGCTCTGTTCACACCCCTCACCCCCCTGTTCACTCCCTGAATGGGAATCAACACGGCTGGAGCAGCTAGTTCACTCACACAGTTTAGAAGCTTTAACTGTAAGGCCCGTTCACTTCTACACACTGACATGATGTACAGAAAACATTGTGGTATTAGTTTACTTTGGAGTAATTTGTGTAATGTGATATGAAAAAAAAATATGTCTACAGAAGCAGATGGAGGGGACACAGAGTAAATTCCAGCAGAGAATCCAGGAGAGAGAGAAGGAGCTGCAGGATCTGAGACAGGCTGTGCAGTCACTCAAGGTGGGTACTGACCAGAGGAGAAGACATCAGCTGGCTGCTGGAAGAACCATTTCAGGGCTCAGTCAGGGCTCTCCTCCAGTCAGCCAGTGAGGAGCTCAGTGTTGGCCCACTTTCCAACCCTGTGGGGCTCAATCCCACTGAGCCACACTGTGGGGAACAGGCTGTTTGGGGTCCCAGTAAGAGCTGAGTGAAAGGACTAGTTAAAATGTACAGCTTCCCTCTCTCTGTCTCCTAACAGTGCTCTGCACAGGCAGCAGTGGAGGACAGCGAGAGGATCTTTACTGAGCTGATCCGCTCCATTGAGAGAAGGCGATCTGAGGTAAAAGAGCTGATCAGAGATCAGGAGAAGGCTGAATTGAGTCGGGCTGAAAGACTCCTGGAGCGACTGGAGCAGGAGATTTCTGAGCTGAGGAGGAGAGATGCTGAGCTGGAGCAGCTTTCACACACAGAGGATCACATCCATTTCCTCCAGGTAACATCACTGGCTCTCTAACTGTCAGCACTATGTACATTGTACACACATGGTGAGGGGTGTTCTTCATTTAGAAAGATCTGTTACTGACATCTACACAAGAATCTGAGTTGAGACTGTTCTCTATCTGTCTGTCTGTCTGTCTGTCTGTCTGTCTGCAGAGCTGTCAGTCTCTCTGTGTCCCTCCTGGACCTGGAGACTTGCCCAGCATCACTGTCAGTCCACACATCTCTTTTGAGGCTGTGAGAAAATCTGTCTCTGAACTAAAAGAGCTACTGGAGGATTTCTGCAGGGTGGAACTGCTCAAAATTTCTGAATCAGGTTGTTAAAAATTTTAAGGAGCAAAATCCTTCTTTTTTTCTTTTTAAACAAATTTTATTCCACCCCGAACCAATGATACATTGGAGTAAATATATGGAGTATAATATTCTAAATCCATATGTCGACATCATCCTTAAATCTACCCCTGTATATATATATATATATATATATATATATATATATATATATATATATATATATATATATATATATATATTTATTTATTTATTTTTTGTCCTTTTCTCTCACTCTGTCTCTGCAGTGAAAGAAGTCCATATTGTAAAGCCCAGGACCAGTGAGGAATTCTTACAATGTGAGTTCTCCCTCTGAAACTCTCATCTGAGACACACACACACACACACACACACACACACACACATACCAGTTTGCTTGCCATTCTACAAATTTTATTTGAGGAAAATATGTCCTGGGATTTTCCAGAGCCATCAAGCAGAAAATTCAAAATCAAGGGTGTGACTGCCTGGATGGCAATATGAACACATATATACATATATATTTAGCACTTTTTTAGGACTTTAGAGTGCAGCTGGATTCAAACCGGCAATGTCACAGAGTGCAATGAGCTCATGTATAGTCCTCTACGAGCTACACCCCAAGTAACACACCCCGTAAAATGCACATATTTACAATTTTCTGCAATGAATTTCCTGCCAAAGCTCTACTGCCGTGGCCAGGATAAAAAAACAGGGCCGTCAGACTGACCTTAGTGTCCTGACGGACGGTGGGTTTATGGGAAACTGCAAACCACCACTGCAGATTTGGTCATTAAAGGAACTGGAACTGTGACAACTGAAAACAGGGTTAAGCAGTAACTTAGCAGGCAGGCCAGTGTTAATTACTGAGAGCCAAAAACCACTGCCTGAGCTTATTTCATTATTTATTTAAACACACACACACACGCACACACACACACCAGCCTCTCTCTATGAGAAACAATAATATACTCTATCATAGGTAGACTTTAGATAGACCTGTCCTCATATTTAATCTTAACCTCTCTTCCATCAGATTCCTGTCGGCTCACTCTGGACCCCAACACAGCACATAAACGCCTCCGTCTGTCTGAGGGTAACCGAGAGGTGACCCGTGTGGAAAGGAGCCAGTCATATCCTGCTCATCCAGAGAGATTTGAGCGCTGGGAGCAAGTGCTGTGCAGAGAGGGTCTGTCTGGACGCTGTTACTGGGAGGCTGAGTGGAGTGGGGATGAGGTTTTTATAGCAGTGTCATATAAAGAGATCAGCAGGAAAGGGCGGGGTAATGACAGTGTTCTGGGATATAATAACAAGTCCTGGAGTTTGTGCCGCTCTTCCGCCGGTTACTCTTTCCTGCACAATAATAAGCGCACTAAAATCCCTGGTCCCCCCTCCTCCAGAATAGGAGTGTACCTGGATCACAGGGCAGGAACTCTGTCCTTCTACAGCGTCTCTGACACAATGACCCTCCTGCACAGAGTCCAGACCACATTCACTCAGCCCCTCTATCCTGGGTTTGCGGTTTATGCTTTTGGATCCTCTGTAAAACTGTGTGATCTGGGATGAGGCAGGGGGAAGACTGGCTGTATTTAGAGGTAGAGAATAACACTGCAGCGAGATTGTGTTCATCTTTTGTATTTGTAAAAGGTGTAAGGTGCGATTTTGACTACTCTAACCACCACATTGAATCTTTGTCTCTTCATTCTGGACTATTGTAATTCCACTGGCACGCACTGGTGGAGTCATTAGTATCACAAGCTGTAAGTGGCAGCTGGAAGGACAACACAGCAGGGCCACAGCAACCTTCAAGACATGGGACAGCAGTCTCACAACCTCCTTATGGGAAAGAAGAGCGTGTGCGTGCGCGTTTTTTTGTGATTTCGGTTTTTTTTTTTCCTCTGAAGTTTTGGTTTCCATATTGGCCATTCGTTTGTTCTGGAAGGTTTCTTTTGTTTCATGTTTTTGGATGAATAAAAGGGGGTTAAGCCAGCACCTCTTGTTGTGTTTTCTGGTCTGTTCACCACGGGAGCAGAGGCCACCCCCAGCCCTTCCGCACGGCGTACATTACATGGCCAAAAGCATGTGGACTCCTGACGATGATGACTGCGGGATGATCTCCGAGAACTTCTTCACCCCCAGCGACAGGTCCTTCATCGTCACCGCAAACCACAACATCAAGTTCCAGAAGTATGGAGCCGGCCTTTGGGTGGACGAGCAAGGCTACAGTCACTGGAAATAACATTCAACAGGCCATAATCAAATGATTTCATTTTGAATTTGTTGTTTTCAGTGTTGTAGAGTACATGCCCCTGTGTGATTTTTTGAACTGCGGGAATCACCAACTGTTTTTATTTTCTGTGATGCCCATCGCGTTCTCTACCTGTAATTTTGTTGTTTGGCTGAACAGTAAGGGTTTGTAATTGGGAGGAGGTGGGTGGTGTGCGTGTGCAGTGGAGCACTTCACATTGCGGTGAGTGTGTTACCTAGCCTGGTGAAAACCAAAGGTGTGTGTGTTACTGAGCCTAACTGTGTGAAATGATCTATGGCGGTATGTTTTCTACTTAGCTTTCAATGTGAATTGATGTATTACGGTGTGCCTAGTATTTAGCCTATTGTGGGAACGGGTGATGTGTGAAAATCCTCCCCCCCCCCCCCCCCCCTTTATATGCTGTCCTGCCTGTTTCGCTAATTTCATAGTGGTTTTAATCATTGTCCAAATATTAAACATTGCAATCTGATTTGAAACTTGGTCTTTTGATGATTGTGGTGGAGAGCGCTGCCTAACACCTCGGTCCAAGATCTGGTGATTGCAAAGGCCATAAAATATGACTCACATCATTTTCATACTCTTCAAACCATTGAGTGTCCCCTCGTGCCCTGTGGATGGGGGCATTGTCATCTTGGAAGAGACCACTCCCATCAGGATAGAAAAGTTTCATCACAGGATAAACATGATCATGCACAGTAACTTTTCATGGATTTTCAATGACCTGTCCCTCTGAGGGGTCAAGTGGACCCAAACCATGCCAGGAAAATGCCCCCCACAGCATAACAGAGCCACCGGACCCCCTCACTGTGGGGGTCAAGCATTCAGGCCTGTACCGTTCTCTTGGTGTACCCCACAAATGCACTCGCCCACTTGTCGAGAATATGGTGAAGGATGACTCATCTGACCATGTCACTTTTTTCGTCATCTCTGTAGACCAGTGCCTGTGGTTTTTACACCACTGAACTTTCAAATGTGCATCCGTCTTTGTAACGAGGGGTTCATGCACTGCAGCCCTACCATAAAATCCCTCTCTTTGTAGTGGTCGAAGGACTGCTCTTACTGACATAAGTCTGATCACGTTCTGCATTTAAATTCGCAGTTACCTGAGTGATAATGAACCCTCTTTCAAAGTCACATATATCTTTTCCTCTTGCCATCTTGATCCAGAATCGAGGTGGACTGGGCCTGCCCAGCATTTTTATGCATGCCACAGAGCATGATCGGATGTTAATTGCTGAATTGTATCATGCAGTGCACCTGTACGGAAGCATCTGCATTCGTTATGTTTCTCATTCATTCAGGGTTTTCTTTAAAATAGTCTCCTAGGGCCATCTGGGTAGTGTAGAGGTACAAGCACTCGCCTACCACCGCAGAGACCTGGGTTCAATCCCCAGCAGCAGTACTTCCGGCTTGGTCAGACGTTCCTACAAAAACAATTGGCAGTGTTCACGGGTGGGAAGGGTAAGGGTATGAATCCTGATTGCTGCGTTTGCGACTCCTACTGGCTGGTCGGGGTGCCTGTTCAGCAGGGAGGGGATCTGGGGGAGATAGCGTGAACCTCCGCGCGCGTTACGCTCTCTCAATTAAACTCCTTGCTGTCAGGTGAAAAGAAGTGGCTGGCGACTCCACATGTATCGGAGGAGGCATGTGGTAGTCCACACCCTCCCCAGACCGACAGAGGATAGCACATCAACCAGGACTGTGTGATACACACGGGTAATTGGTATAACGACTAAATTGGGGAGAAAATGGGAGATAATGGCAAAAAAAAAATTGTCTCCTGTCTGTATGCATTGTTCACGTGATAAACTTACCAGTTCCTGATGACCCCCCGAACACAAACACCTAGTACATACGGCTTGGTCAGATTCTATTTTTCCGACTTCACGAGTAGCCGAGACTGACTGAATGCAGCATCTGTCATGTGATGGTCCTGCAAGGCGATTGGCTGGCAGCGTAACCAATGGTGGGCCCGAGAAAAAAATGACTCATACTGCCGCTGTTTTAACGCATTTGGCTGTAGCCTTTGCTGTTTGTGCTTTGTCTGTTTATAGAGAACATGAGCGTGATAATAAAATGCAGAATAAGGAGTTTGAGGGTTCCCATTCTCTTTGTATTCTGGCTTAGCAGAAAGCCACAGGTATGAAACAGGTACAACCGGACAGATCACTACTTTCTATAATCCCTGCGGTGCTCAGCCTGGCCTCAGTCCAACATCACACCTCCTGCAGCTCCACACGACCAGGATGTCACTCCCCCTCTCTCTGTCACAGTTTCCGAGGAACGAAACTTAACTCTGTTAGTGTGAGCAGTACAATAACAGAGGCCAGTATCTAGGTGGATTTGCTCAGAACCAGGAAGTATCTCCTGCTCTTTCTCGCATGGATTCAGATAAACTACACTACATTCTGAACTAAAACTGATCTCCATTTGAGATGTATAATGGCACAGGCTGCAGGGAATCTGGATCAGGACCATTTGAGCTGTGCAATCTGTCTGGACCTACTGAAGAATCCAGTGACTATTCCCTGTGGACACAGTTACTGTATGGGCTGTATTAAGGGCTACTGGGATCAGGATGATAATGCTGGTGTCTACTGCTGTCCCCAGTGCAGAGAGACCTTCACCCCAAGGCCTGTTTTAAGAAAAAACACCATGCTGGCTGAAGTGGTGGAGAAACTGAAGAAGACAGGACTCCAAGCTGCTCCTCCTGCTCACTGTTACACTAAACCAGGATATGTGATGTGTGATGTCTGCACTGGGAGAAAGCGCAAAGCCATCAAGTCCTGCCTGATGTGTCTGACCTCTTACTGTGAAACTCACCTCCAGCCTCACTATAAATGTCCTTCCTTTAAGAAGCATAAACTGGTCAAAGCCACTGGAAACCTGCAGGAGAAGAACTGCACTCGTGATGACAATCTGCTATTGGTTTACTGCTGTACCGATCAGCAGTGTATCTGTTATCTCTGTGTGATGGATGAACACAGAGGCCATGATACAGTCTCAGCTGCAGCAAAAACAACAGTGAAACGGGTAAGAACTAACTGTACCCCCCTGTCATAGTTTTACTGTAATTTGTAATTTGGTGTCATATTGCATAGTTATTTACGGTGCGTTTGAACCAAAGTCCAAAATCAAATTTCCTTGAGGGGTTTTTGTCTATTTAAGCATAATTTAACAGTGATAGACAACTATAATCTCAGTTGCATGTCATACAATTAAGTGCGCTTATGTATTGTGTTTAATGTTAAACAGCTGGCTGCTGCAAGAGCCATTTCAGGGATCAGCCTGGGCTCTCTTCCAGTCAGCCAGTGAGGAGCCCAGTGTTGGGCCACTTTCCAGCCCTGTGGGGCTCAATCCCACTGAGCCACACTGTGGGGAACAGGCTGTCTGGGGTCCCAGTAAGAGCTGAGTGAAAGGCCTAGTTAAAATGTACAGCCCTCCTCTCTCTGTGTCTCCTAACAGCGCTCTGCGCAGGCAGCAGTGGAGCACTCACCGACTAGCGCCCCTGTGATCCTGTTTTTGTGGAACTGTGGACCGAACTGTGGACCAAATCACAGAAATGGAAATCGCAGATTTTGCACGAACTCAACTATTATTATCTGTGTATTTCTTGTTCTTTTTTCTTTTCTTCTCTTTTTTTGTTTCCTCAGATAGTTTCCAACACACTTTCTGCGTGCCCTTAAAACCTATTAAAAAGTGTATGTGCTGGGAACATTGCACCAGGGTGGCAGTGTAGTATAATGGGTCAGGAACTGGTCTTATAATGTAAAACTCACAGGTTAGAATCCCGGGTAGGACACTGCTGTTGTCCCTTGAGCAAGGTACTCAATCTGCATTGCTTCAGTGTATATTCAGCTGTATAAATGGATGCAATGTAAACCCAATGTAAAAAAAATAAATAATACATTTCTGGATAAGAGCGTCTGCTAAATGCTAAAAGATCCAACCAACAGGTTACAGTTTTAGCCATAGTATACCCCAAACTGGCATTGTTTTCTAGCCTTAAGATCACCATTTTACTACGCTGCTGAACTCGCAATTAGCCAAAGCTTATAGCATCAGGGTTGTTAGCCTCTTCTAAACCAGGACTGTCACGATAATGACATTTGGCTTCACCGTTTATTAGAAGTATGACCCAGCTGAAACGGCGTGTGGACTGTGCTGCGCCCGGTTAGCTCGTTAGTACTGCCCTAAATGCGGTCGATCCTTTGTACGGGGGATGCTTGGTCGTCGATCGCTGGTGTTGAGTGACGGCTAAGATGGCGGTGGTTACTGTCACGGCTCCCCTGCTCCGCTTGCCTGGTTTTGTCGGCTGATTCCTGGACGGGAGGCAGGGGGACGGAGCTGGACGAGCTGTCTTCAGATTAGCCACACCTGTGCAGAGCGTGGTGCCCTATTCAACTCTCTATTTAACTCCTGTTTAACTCTCTAACTCTCTATTTAACTCTCTAACTCTCCATTCAACTTTCTATTTAACTGTTTATTTCTCTAACTCTCTATTCAACTCTCTATATAACCCTTTAACTCTCCATTCAACTTTCTATTTAACTGTTTATTTCTCTAACTCTCTATTTAACTCTCTAACTCTCCATATAACTCTCTATTTAACTCTCTAACTCTCCATATAACTCTCTATTTAACTCTCTAACTCTCCATTCAACTCTCTGTTTAACTCTCTAACTCTCCATATAACTCTCCAACTCTCTATTTAACTCTCTAACTCTCTATTCAACTCTCTGTTTAACTCTCTAACTCTCCATCTAACTCTCCAACTCTCTATTTAACTCTCTTCCATTCTCGCACGACTCTGTTTTCTTGCCTTCCCTCCCAGGCCCGGGGCACTCAGCAGGATTGCTGAGTCAGCTGGATGACTGCGCTGAGTAAAACCCGGAGCCCTCCCAAATCTGGAACATGGACTGCAGTAAATAGAGCCGTTCCAGGTTTCACTCAGGGCAGTAATCCAGGTAACTCCGTAATCCTGCTTTGATAAACAGGGCCCAGGTATGTTGGTTTTATTCGAGCTGTCGCATATTCCAACATTTGCCATGATACTTCTTATTCATCCCTTTGCATTCATACACAACTGACAGCCTACGGACCTCCACGCCTCACGTTTTCCCTTCATTTTGTATGTTTTTATTGAATTAAATAAATGAATATTTCCCTCCGTAATTTCCCCACGTGGTCTCCCTCTTTTTTGTGGCCTTACAAGCCAGGTTGTGACATTAAAGATTAAATGTATCGTCTAGAGACACATAAAAGTTAGTTTGCAAACCAAAATGACTGGTATTCTTGTGTGTGTGTGTACAAGTGCATGTGTGTCTGTGTGTGTCTGGCAGTGTGCCTCAATCGCCCCTCTTATAGGACTGGAGATATTATTTCTGGTAAATAAAATCATGGCTTTATTTGTCTTGTCTAAAAATAACCGCATCAAAAACAGACTGTAAGTTCATGTAGACCTCGCGCTACGGCAAAGGGTGTTCCTTCCGTGCAGCTCACTGCTGCCCTCTGGTGGATACGGAGATAAATGTACCAGTCGATGAGACAAATTGAAACATCCAGGGGTGCTTCTGGGACTCCTCCTGAGCCACCGACATATCTGAGTGAGTGCATGACTCATGCAGTCAGGAACATAGTCATGGTCTCTTACAATGAGAACAGAAAGCAGTCAAAGTTGCAGTAAGACAAAAGAAGAAGAGTGATTAATTGTGAAATTGATCTCTCTCTCTCTCTCTCTCTCTCTCTCTCTCTCTCTCTCTCAAGAGCATACATATAAAATATTTAAAATAATAATATTAAAATAATAATGGTAAATGTAACAATATATACAAATAGCAGCATATACAATAACAGCAACAGAAGTAAATCAATAAATATGTACAATGTTTATATGGGGTTGGGTGGTCACTCACTGTCCCTCAGGTAATGGCAGGCTGAAATGAACTGTGCCGCAATTGGGGCTGTTGATCCTTCCCCTAAAAGAATTGCACATTTTTCTTCTTTTGATTTGTAACTAAAATTATTTATAATTTGGGATAATTTTTGGAAATATTTTTTTCTAATTTGTAAATATTTTGTGCAAATAAGGAGGAAGTGCATCTCTGTTTCCACCTCCCCTGTCTTGCAGTGACCACATATTCGCTCTTCTTTTGATACATATGAGTTTTTGTATCTGCCTGTTTCAATTGCAAGCGTGTGGTCACTGAGCCTGTACTTGGTCAGGATCCGTCTCTGCTTTGTATCTCTGACAGAGGAGAGATACTCTGCCTGTGTGTATTTTCTATTTAGGGCCCGATAACAATTAAGTTTATTTTGGGATTGTGTTTCTTTGTTCCAATGGTCCAGATAGGAGCTTTTGATGTGTTTTATAATTTGGTTGACTCTAATGGGCTGTTGTGAAGCAGTGCTGGTCTGAAGCTGGTTTGCATTAGTATGTGTTAATGTTAGTCTAGAGAGGTTCAGAACCAGCTGACTGAGGGGATACTTTCCTGGGCTGAGCTCTTGGGTTTGGAGTGCCAAGAATTGTAAGGAGTCTGTTGGACTCATTTTTAGATGTTCAATAAAATTTAATGCCCTTTTTTGAATTTGAATGAGAGTCGGAAATCTGCTTAATTCAGCCCTGCACGCATTGTTAGGGGCATTTCTATGTACTTTTAGTATGTTTTTACAGAATTTTGCATGCAGGGTTTCAGCTGGATGTTTCTCCCACTTGGTGTAGTCTTGCTGACTGAGTGGACCCCATATTTCGCTTCCATACAGCATGATAGGCTGGATGACACAGTCAAAGATTTTTAACCAGATTCTAATGGGAATATTAATTTATGGAATCTCCTTTTAATCGCATAAAAAAGCCCTGCAGGCTTTTTCTTTTAATGCATTCACTGCTAGGCCAAAGCTCCCTGACGCACTGATTTTTAGTCCTAGGTAATCGTAGCTTAGTGTGTGTTCTAGGACGGTGTTTCCTAGAGTAAAGAGGTATCTGTTTTCCTGAGATCTGGGCTTTTTTTGGAAGATCATAATCTTTGTCTTTTTCAAATTTACTGTCAGTGCCCAGTTCTGACAGTATTGCTCTAGCAGATACTGTTCTAGCAGTTCTAGCAGTATTGTTCTAGCAGTTTTAGCAGTTTTAGAACTAGAACTGTTCTAGCAGTTCTAGCAGTATTGCTCTCTCTCTCTCTCTCTCTCTCACACACACACACACACACACACACACACACACACTTGTGTGTGACATGGTGACCCGTCTGAGAGAGATCCCAGTATCCAGGCATATCCTGATCATCCAGAGAGATTTGACTGCGGGCCCCAAGAGCTGGGACAAAGGTGTTGATATAGCAGTCTCGCATTAAGAGATCAGCAGGAACGGAGAGCGTGTAGACTGCGCACTTGGATGTAATAACAAGTCCTGGAGTTTATTCTGCTCTCCTCAAGTTACTGTTTCTGGCAGAATAACGAGAGCACAAAAATCCCTGTTCCCCCCCTCCGCCAGAATAGGAGTGTACCTGGGTCACAGGGCAGGAACTCTGTCCTTCTACAGCATCCAGACCTATCCTGGATTAAATATCGGTGGGAGTATGAGGTTACAGAAGAAATCATAGGACAGATGGACCGACGACAACGTCGCTTTTTCATACATCAGTGGGCTGATTTGCCTAATCTTCGCGGGACTTTAGACCGCGGTGGAAACGCAGACAACAATGGGCTGAAGGAACCTTTTAGTTCCTTGAAAAGTAGTTCCTGGGACGAAAAGTTCTGGGTACTTTTGGCGGAAACGCGGCTTATGCTAGTTTTCAGTGGGAGAGTATGCTAGCCTATGCATGCTGCATTTCATTCCAAACTTCATTGAAATTCCAGAAGTTTGAATAGTTTGTAATTGAATAATTTAATAAGAGCAGGAGGGCGTGCGGAGAGAGTATGACGTTTTTTTTTTTACATGGTTAAAATAAGGGTTAATAATATTTGAATATATTTTGTTGTCGCTTGTTGAAGTGTTGAGGAAGTGTTGAGACGGTTTTAGTTATATTTCTCTCTTTTACAGAGTCTCACTGAGCTTCCACGCGCTTAATTGTTTTTTGTGCCTTGATATCGTAAGTAATTTACTTATGTTCTCGCTGTGAAATCAAATACGTGTTCATTCGTTCTGTTGTTTTCACATGATTATTATCCCAGACAAGACTATTAACCTTTTCTCGCTTGTCCAGTTGTGATAGTATATAATTGCTAGGCTACTTCAAAAAGTTTCGTTGTCCTTTCGCTTTTCCTTTTCGCTCCGATTATTACACGTGAAATGTGTCGGTGGTTTCTTTTCGCTACTGCCCGGCACTGCCTCCAAGCCGGGAACAAACATATCTAAAAGTTAGAAAAATGTTGCAAAATCAATATAGTCTGTGGAAGGGGGCTGCGGACAGAACAGAAGCAGGGGGAAAGCGTGTGTCTGAGCATGAACCGACGTAGGAGAACCTGAGTTAAAGCGTTTATTATTAAGTCACGAATTATGACCAAATATCGCCCGAGCTGGATTCCAGAGTCCACGTATAAAACAAGCTTAGTTTTGTAAATCGTAGGTTGGGTGAAATGCTTTGGATTAATGTGCAGTTTACAGCTGCAGCTGATGCTTAAACAGATATCAGATGGTCAAGATGCGACTGACCTAATTAAATAATTAAGAGAATGTACTTCAGCAGCGCCCCCTTGTTGTGGGCACTCGGATAAAACAGGTGCATGTTTACCCAGCAGAAACAAAAGCTCAGAGGTTGCTGATGTATAATTCATTTTTAATGGCATTGAAGGAGAAAGTGACACACAGTCAGTTTGCTAGGCTTGGGAAGCATGTGCTTATAATTACAGGTGTGGGTGTGGGCAGCAGTTGACCCACCATTTTCACCTGCTGTGTCATCAGTTAGGTTAACGATGTTTGAACAGTTTATATAAACCCCATTAAGGTTTGTTCACACTTCCAGATTTAATGAGCATTGCGACTGCCATTGCGTTATTTCAGTCTCAGTTGTTAGTAAAGCGGTTGTCTATAATGCAGTTGCCTGTCTGATGCAGTTGCCTGTGTGTGGCTTAAATTTTGCGAACATGCAGATTTAAATCTGAAGCAGTTTGTGGGGCAATATAGAGAAAAGGCCCAACATGGATTGCTTCACCACATGCAATGAATTAAGAAAGCTGTGGACAGCCAGTAGAGGGCAGAGTAGTGGTGTGTCATTATAAAGTGTGACTCAGGCTTTAACACAGAGACACCTTTACATGCAGGTGTCCTCACTTGGAAGCTGTCATGGGACAAGTAATGACTCATGTGGCCAACGCCTCTGGTGGACCCCTGCGAGTGTACTACAGCACTGACAAGATGACTCTGGAGGAGATCGAGATCGTCTACGGGACTAAAGCTGGTGGCTCCCAGTCTCAGGGCGCGAGCTTATCAGTGTCCGCAGAAACCAGGATGCGACTGAAACGCGACACCCGCATCCGCTACATACGCATCCCGACCTGGGACTTCGGCAAGATCCTGAGTGAGGGAAACATCTATGTCACCGTGTTCGTGGAGAACCGCTCCGATGATGATGATGACTGCGGGATGATCTCCCAGAACTTCTTCATCCCCAGCGACAGGTCCTTCATCGTCACCGCAAACCACAACATCAAGTTCCAGAAGTATGGAGCCAGCATTTGGGAGGACGAGGGCGGCTACAACCATAGGAACTAGCATTCCACAGGCCATAATCAAGTGGTTTCATTTTGAATTGTAGAATGGTGTAAATGTTTTAGAAACTTTTGAGAAGTTTTCTTTGTTAAAAAACAAATAAAACACATTTAATTCCTGCTGCTGTTCTTGACGTCAGATCGTTTATACAGTATTACACTGGTGCTACAGTATTACACTGGTTGACCGCTCCAGCCTGTTTCCTCGGCCTGAATCCACGGGATCGCTCCAGTCCTGTCCTTCGCTCCATGGTCATGGAATGCTTCAGCCCTGTTCCTGCCCATGCCTTGACGCTGTCTGGACCCCCAGATCCATCATGCAGCTCCTCTAAACTGCACTATTTCGAACTATACCATTTGGTGTTCTATCATTCCTGTTAGCTTTCACCTCAGCTGTTACCTGTTCAACCCATTTTATTTGCTGTCTACTACTTTACACCAGGCTGGCCAGTGGAGGATGGGTCGCTGTTTGAGGGTTTTCTCCCCACTGGGAGTTTTTACCTTATGTACCTTGTAGGATATGTTGTGTTTAGATTTTGGCCTTAGAGAGGGAATCAGTGAATAAGAATGTGGCCTGGCCTCCCCCTCACAAGCATCAAAGCAAATGTGATTGGGGCAATATAAAATCCACTGATACCCTAATCTAGGCAGGCAATCTATGGGTCTCACCCCCTCCGAAGAGACAAACCAGATGACACAGGACACCGTATCAGGGGTCAGAGACCCTACATGCCTAACATTTCCCTTTCCCATGTCCTTTTTAAGTTTGAATGCTATCTTCAGGGGAAGTCCTTGTCATAAATTAGACCCACCTTCCCTTCTCTCCTATACCTTAACTCAGCATCACCCAATCAGGGCAAACATCCTCAAGCCATGCAGGGTAAGGTATTTAAGATGGCCACAGGAAAAAGTGTTGTGTTGCATTGGTGTCAAAGCCTTGAAGAAGAAGTTTTCCTCTTTATTTTGGGTGGTGGTTCCTAGGTTGTTTGTTTTTAGCTGGTTTCCTTGTGGCTCTTACACTGGAAGTGGGGGATACTTTGGCAAGGTCTGGCCAATTCATTTCTCTCTCTCTCTCTCACTTATCCGTCTCTCTCTATTTTCTGGTATTTCTAGATTAGTTGTTTAATGTTTCGCTGTATGTCTTCTGTTGTGTAATTTAGAAGTAGTGGGCCTGCATTCAATAAAGAATCTGTGTTTTTAATTCATTAATATAATTGACTGCTTCTTATTGAATTCAATTATTTAATCTGAAAACCTGATATACAGCTTGTTTTGACTTGTTGGTTGATTCCACCAGTTTTCTGTAGACTGACCTATCAAAGAATTCGGCAATGTAATTGATAATTCTAATTTTAAACATAATTATTAAATTAAATCTAATAAAATATATTTTACATGTAGGTTAAGTAAGGGGTTCTAGCACGCAATATCACTTGGTTCAGTATTCAGAGTGCTGAACATCTTAAGAAGGACATTGATTGTTGGAACCGCTGGATTCAGAAGATGAACATATTCTTAATTAATCCTTGCTTGTCTGACAACCTGCTATTTGGGGGTTCAGGCCAGGTGCTTGCTCTGTTTACTCCAGGCGAAGCAACTGTTTGGTTCACGACTACAGCGAGCTCTTAAAGATTACTTATTTTAATGCTAATGTTTTCCAACCGTATCCAGGAAGCCCACTTAACTTAAGGGTTTATGTAAGGTCACTGATTGGCCAATGGGTGCACACACCTTGATTCAGGCCTAGATCGGATGCTGATTGAAAGTAAATCACGAAGAAGCCAGAAGACTCAAAGGCTGCCTCCAGGACTGGGGTTTTCATTTTTATCAGCGGTTACAGTGAAGATACAACATCAGTGGGGACAAGTGAGCCAGCACCTCTAGCAGCCATATTTTCCCAAACCATAACACCCCCCCCCCCCCCCCCCCCCAACCACGATGTTTCACAGATTTATCTGCGTGCTTTCAGTCTTGGGCAGACTGTAGCCCAGCCATCCTTTTCTCTCTTTCTTTTCACTGAAAACTCGGAAAATTAGTGGTTCGCATTTTGCATCGCAGCCTCTGAATTTCTGCTTGTGAAGTCACCTGTGGACAGCGGTCACTGCCAGATCCACATCTGCCTCCCGAAGAGTGTTTCTGATCTGTTGGACAGCTGTTCGGGAATTTTTCTTCATTGTGGTGAGAATTCTTCTGTCATCAGCTGTAGAGGTCTTCCTTGGCCTGCCAGGCTCTTAGTGAGTTCTGAGCAATGTGGCACATGCATGCAATGGTAATGTTTGCAGACAATCAGACATGCTTTCTCCTCAAGGCAGGAATTAGACTGGTATTCTATATTTCTGATTTAAAATGACAGCATTGCTAAAAAACATAAGTAGGAGTTTGTGAGTTGCTGCAGGCTCTGTGCTGGTACAGTACAGTTTCCTCTCTCCTTGTACTCTGGGTTGCAGACCAGGGTCAAACACATATTTATTTTGGCTTCAAATACATTTTTCTACACTTTACTGATCTTGTCTGGTGTATAGGAGCCTATGACATACTCTCAAAAAGAGCAGACCGCATCTTCTGGTCCTACTGGCTGGCTCAGTTGCACCAGGCAAGATCAACAATCCCTGCTGCTGTCATCCTGGCCTCAGTCCAACACCACACTTCCTGCAGCTGTGGGCAGAAACCAGGAAGTCACTCCCACTCTCTCTGTCACGCAGTTTCACAGAAACGAAACCAGACTCTGTCTCCGTAACTGTGAGCAGTAAAATGGCTGAGGCCAGTATCTAGGTGGGTCAGCTCAAAACCAGGAAATATCTCCTGCTCTTTCTCACACAGACATAGAGAAACTAAACAACATTCTGAACTAAAACTAATCTCTGTTACTTTGAGCATTGAAATGGCACAGGCTGCAGATCTTCTGTATCAGGACCAGTTCAGCTGTGCGATATGTCTGGATTTACTGAAGGATCCGGTGACTATTCCCTGTGGACACAGTTACTGTATGGGCTGTATTAAGGGCTGCTGGGATCAGGATGATCATACTGGTGTCTACAGCTGTCCCCAGTGCAGACAGACCTTCACTCCAAGGCCTGTTTTAAGAAAAAGCACTATGCTGGCTGAAGTGGTGGAGAACCTGAAGAAGACAGGACTCCAAGCTGCTCCTCTTGCTCACTGTTATGCTGGACCTGGAGACGTGGCGTGTGATGTCTGTACTGGGAGAAAGTGCAAAGCCGTCAAGTCCTGTCTGGTGTGTCTGGCCTCTTACTGCGAAACTCACCTCCAGCCTCACTATGAATCACCTCCTCTTAAGAAGCACAAACTGGTGGAAGCCACTGGAAACCTGCAGGAGAAGATCTGCTCACATCATGACAAACTGCTGGAGGTTTACTGTCGTACTGATCAGCAGTGTATCTGTTATCTGTGTACTACTGAGGATCACAGAGGCCATGATACAGTCTCAGCTGCAGCAGGAAGGACTGAAAGACAGGTAAGGACTGGACCTCTTCACAGGCAGCTCTGATATAACACTGGAGAAGAAGAGTTTGGAATTGAACAGATTGAAAATATTTCAAGACACACTCCCAAGAAATACTTAATACATTTTTACAGTTTTCAGAATTTTCAGTTCAGTACAAGTATCAAGCAGTAATTGCTTTATAATTTGACCTTAACCAAAACCTAACCAAATTCGTTTAGTTTAACTGGAAACAGTAGACTTGCCATGTTTTTGAAAAAATAAAAATAAAACAAATAAATGAAAAAATTGGGAGAGTGCTGAAGAAATATATTTATTTATTAGCAGTAGGAGCGAAAAAGTCCAACTGCACTGCTGTTTGATGCAGTGACACTTTTCAAAACTATATTCTCTTCCTCAGGCAGCATTTAGGAAACAATCTTTTTAAAAAAACACATGCATTTCATATAAATCTGTGTTTGTGTAAGATGTATTGTATGTGTTAAACTTCCCTGATCGTGGTGAGACGTGTGCTGGAGCCTGTAGGGTGATTGATTATCGAGACACGTGCGTTTCTCACACACAAACGAGCGTTCGATACCTCCATGGATCTGTCTCAGCTGTGGTCCCTTATCTATCTGTTACTGTCACTACTTTCTACCTTTTTGAATTAATAAAAAATACAAAAGGAGACTGAGATTGCTCTGTTCCCTTTTAAAATTTTTTTAAAAAACTCCCCGATCATGATTTAGCTCACACTAATACTGAGGAAGCTGAAAGGTTCGCGTATCTGAAAAAGTATTAAATCTGAACAATTTTTATGTTTTATATTGCTGTCCCTTTTCTTTTGCTTAAATCTGATTGATTCTGATTGATTTTGACATTTCTGCGTTGTCTCTTTTCTTTTACTTACCTCTCTAAAAACATAATTTAAAAAGGCTGTTTCGTTAGAATTACACATTGTTAAAACTTTACTAAATGCATTTGTTAAGTGGTTTCCAGGTCTGAAGTCCACGGTGATAAAGCAGTAAGAGCAGGAAGTGAACCCAAGTCAGCTCTCTGTGACAGCTCTGTTCACACCCCTCACCCCCCTGTTCACTGCCTGAATGGGAATCAACATGGCTGGAGCAGCTAGCTCACTTGCACAGTTTAGGCTGCATTCAGACCAGATCGGGCAATGCGGCACCTTCCCGCAGGGTTGTGCGGAGGTGTGGGCATGTCACTACATGGCCCATTTGTGTGATGTCATGTTGTGAACTTTAACCCCCACCCCTCCCCCCTCCATTTCCTGTCTGCTAACTCAAACAAATGGACGCAAACCGAAGGAAGCTTCTTGCTATCGTTATTTTGCAGCGTAGACTGCAAGCCAGACGCAGACGTCGAAGCTGGGTACACGAAATAAACCAAGCGAGGACACGACTGGGAGAGTATCATCGTTTGGTCCGTGATCTCCGCCTGGATAGCGCCCGTGATTGGCCACCGCAGCGTGACGTCGGGTTGCGTTACGGCAAAAGCCGATTCGGGTTCTACTTCGTCCCGCACGGCCGCTGCGGGGTTTTTTCTGCACCCCATGCGGTCCCGAAACCTAAACGCACTACCCCCATTCAAATGAACGGGAGGACTGCCGTTTTACCCGCATTGCCTGATCTGGTCTGAATGCAGCCATAGAAGCTTTAACTGTGAGGCCGGTACACTTCTACACACTGACGTACTGTACATAAAACATGTCATAGAATTTTAAATTATTTGAAATATTAAATTTTAATTGAACAGTTCAACATTGTTACATTACATTACATTGCATTTAATTGGTAGAGGCTTTTATCAAAAGCGACGTACAATGAGTGCAAGGGTCAGGGTTTGACCCTGATCCTGGCTGCGACCAGTAGCCAGTGGAGTGACCTCAGCGGAGAAGTGACATCAGAGAACTCAGGTCGGTTTAAGACATTGTAATGTGATCAGAAAAAATGATCTATCCACAGGAACAGCTGGGGGTGACACAGAGTAAGTTCCAGCAGAGAATCCAGGAGAAAGAGAAGGAGCTGCAGGATCTGAGACAGGCTGTGCAGTCATTGAAGGTGGGTACTGACCAGAGGAGAAGACAACAGCTGGCTGCTGGAAGAGCCATTTCAGGGCTCAGTCAGAGCTCTCCTCCAGTCAGCCAGTGAGGAGCTCAGTGTTGGCCCACTTTCCAGCCCTGTGGGGCTCAATCCCACTGAGCCACACTGTGGGGAACAGGCTAGGGTCCCAGTAAGAGCCGAGTGAAAGGCCTAGTTAAAATGTACCGCCCTCCTCTCTCTGTGTCACCTAACAGCGCTCTGCGCAGGCAGCAGTGGAGGACAACGAGAGGATCTTTACTGAGCTGATCCGCTCCATTGAGATAAGGTGCTCTGAAGTGAAAGAGATGATCAGAGATCAGGAGAAGGCTGAAGTGAGTCGGACTGAAGGACTCCTGGAGCGACTGGAGCAGGAGATTGCTGAGCTGAGGAGGAGAGACGCTGAGGTGGAGCAGCTTTCACACATGGAGGATCACATCCATTTCCTCCAGGTAACATCACTGGCTCTCTGACAGTCTGCAACATGTACAGTACATGGTGAGGTGTGGTCCTCATTTACAAAGATCTGCTCCTGGCATCTGCACAGGAATCTGTATTGAGAGTGTTCTCTCTATGTCCATCTGCAGAGCTGTCAGTCTCTCTGTGCCCTTCCTGGACCGGGAGACTTACCCAGGATCACTGTTGATCCACACGTCTCTTTTGAGGCTGTGAGGAAATCTGTCTCTGAGCTGAAAGAGCGACTGGAGGACATCTGCAAGGGGGAACAGATGAAAGTTTTTACATCAGGTTTTAACGTTTACCTCAGTAAAAACCAATGTAAATTTTATAATACATGTTATTATAAATATATATATAATATATTATCTCTCTCTCTCTCTCTCTCTCTCTCTCTCTCTCTATCTCTTTCTCTCTCTCTCTCTTTCTCTCTCTCTCACTCTCTCTCTCTCTCTCACTCTCTCTTTCCCTCCTCAGTAAAAGGAGTCTATACCACAAAGCTCAGGACCAGAGGGGATTCCACACAATGTGAGTCCGTTTCCACAAACACTCCAGGCCTTTGTGTCTTTAAGACAGGCCCCATAGCTCAGTGGTTCTCAAACTCGGTCCTGGGGGACCCCTGTGTATGCTGGTTTTCATTCCAACCTCAACAGCAATCCCAGAATTTTAACAAGATGTTAATTTTTCTTAATTAGGTGCTTTTCATGTTTCAGGGCTGGGGTTCGAGTTTGAGAACCACTGCCATAGCTTGGCTAACTTGGTAACTCCACTGGGTTTAACTGATCTGCATTGCAGTCGTACAGTAGTTAACAACATTTTTGCTTATAATGTCAAAAAGGGGAATCATGTCCTGAGAAAAAAACAGAGGATCCAAAACAGATCCTTGTGGTACTCCAAAATTTACCCGTGATTTCTCAGATGACTTGTTGTTTACCTGAATAAACTGAAATCAGTGAGATAGGATGTAAACCACAAAAGAGCTTGCCCAGTGAGACCAATTGAAGTTTCTATCCTGCAGAGGAGGTGATGTTGACCTTCTGTACCAAAGGCAGCTCTTAAATCAAGTAGGACGATTATGGAGATACAGGCGCACATGCATACGTAACAGAATTGTGCTTGAGTCCGAGGTGGGATTTGAACCCGAGCCTCTCACTTGCCCAAAGATGCCATAAGCAAATGCGTTACCAGTCAGCCAAAGGCAAACTTACCCCTAGCTAAGGGCAACATCATTATTTTTGATTTTGAAGGTTGCATTGCCAAGGAGGGCTGTCACGGTAACCTGCTACGAGGCCTTTACCGCACTTTACTGTGCTTCACTAGCGAACTTGCCGAGCTACTCCTGCTACAAACACACACACAAACACATGAACACACGAACACACACACAAAGACACACACATACAGTGCAGTGGGTAGCACTGTCGCCCCACAAGAATAGACCAACTCTCTGTGTGGCGTTTCCACCCAGTCCCACGTGGGTTTCCTCCGGGCACTCCGGGTTTCCTCCCACAGTACAAAGACATGCAGGTAGGTAGAACTGGAGGCTCTAAATTGCCCATAGGCATGAGTGTGCGAATTAAGGGTGAGTGAATGGTGTGTGTGCCCTGCGATAGACTGGCGGCCTGTCCAGGGTGTATCCCTGCCTGCATGCTGAGATAAGCACCTGCCGCAACCCTGCCCAGGATGGGCGAGTACAGATAACGGATAGACGGATAGATATTTTTATGCTTTTATGGTCAGCACCTCTGACAGGCTCCCCTGGTTGGCAGGTGGAGGGTTTGGGGATCCCAGTGATGTTGCGGCCTGGGCCAGCGGTTCCGGTGCCACGCCCACCCCCACTGGCCCCGCCCACCCTGCCACTCCCAGATTTGGCTCCGGCTACAGTCGGTAAGACCTGCATCCACAACCTCACACAGCTCAGCACAGCACAGCCATGCGATGCCATACTTGTGTAGAGACGCTGATGCAGTTCCCCATTAGAGAAGAACCAGAAAGAGTAGCCAATGTGTGGAATAGCCTGCCAGGTCATGACGTAGAGGCAGAAACTCTGGGGATTTTCAAGACTAGGCTGGATACCGTGTTAGATACTATCTAGTCTGTAGGTAATCAGAGCACTAATTTAGTCAGGAAAATGACGAGCATTGTTGGCCTGAATGGCCTGTTCTTGTCATTATGTTATGTTATGTTATGTTATGTTATGTTATGTTATGTTATGTTATGTTATGTTATGTTAAAGAAAAAAGACAGGACATGGCATCCCGGTCAGACGAAGGGCAGTAGAAATCACTCCCTTAAATTACGTCGCGTGACATTCATTTGGCGGATTCCCGTCGTCCGCGGCGACCGACGACGCAGCAGAACGTAACGGTGCTCACCTGTCCCGCTGTAAATAAACACCGGACCTCTCCTCCCGCTGCAGGCCCCCCAGCGCAGACGCCCCGGGACAGATGCCCATCCCAGGCCGCAGGATCATCAAGACCGCGGTCCGACGGCGGAAATGACACGCGGGCAGCTCCTCACCTCTCGGACTCGCTCCTCACCTCTCAGACTCGCTCCTCACCTGTCGGACTCGCTCCTCACCTCTCAGACTCGCTCCTCACATCGCGGAGGAGCGCCCCGTTACTGCCCTCAAACACGGGACGCGCAGCCACACCAGGGACTTGCCGGACTCCGGTTGCCTTTTTTTTGAGGGGGGGGGGGAATTGGGGGGGGGGGGGGGGTTGAGTGGGGGGGGGGGGGGGGGGGGGTACTGATGCAACAACAGACAGCTGGCCAAGAAAAAGCTGAGCATACAATTGTCCAATTAGTTCAGGTCCTCAAAATGGGGGGGGACCACGAATAAAAAGGGCAGCAATCAAGTTAAATTAAGGCTGACAGTCTTTACCTTAAACCTCATATTGCTTCATTAGAAATCCAATGTTCTGGACTACAGAGCCAAAACAAAAAAACGTGTAACTGTACCAGTACGCTTGCATGTAACTGTATAAATGTGCAACCATAACTGAAATTAATACTGTAGTCCATGGGGCATGTTTCAGATGTGTTTTTATGTGCACACGTCACTGAAATGAGTACGGCAGTAAGATGGGGCATAAACATACATTTATACATAAATAAACATACATTTGCATAAAGCAAGCATATTTGTCCTCTCTCATGTTGGTAAGAGTATTGAACACTTGAAAAATGTCCCTTTAATTTATCTGTTCAAAATGTACCTTAATCGCGATTAACTATGGACAATCACGCGATTAATCTTGATTAAATATTTTAATCGATTGACAGCCCTATTTTTTATGGATGTTTTATGGATATTTTTATGTTTTTACGGTCAACCCCTCTGACAGCTTCTCCTCTCGCAGGTCTGGTTGCTGGTGGGGGCTTCAGCTTTGGGAATGTCGGGGACTCTGGCAGCAACAGGGGTTTGTTTGGTGCTCCCTTTTGGGGCTCCAGCCTCTTTAAGTAACACCTGCATCCACATCCTCGCACAGTACAGGCGCTGTGGGGGTTTCTCCTTCTCAGATTCGGATGGGCGCTTTAAAGGGGAATTGCACTCTATAACACTTCTGCTTCTCATCACTGATATTGTCCTTCTAATTAATGTGTCGCCCTTAATTTTTCGATTGGTTATTTCATTATGTTAATATTTTACGCTGTTTTGTTGCTTTCCTTTACAAATTCAGGAAGTAGACCCAGGCAGTTTGGTGTCGAACTCAAGGATGCATATCATTGTGTGACTTCTGATGTGCATCGCGTGGAAAACTATGAAAATGTGCTTTCAAGTCAAGTTTAACGGGGGCATTATAACAACCGGGTACAATGCACCTCATTATTACACCGATATCGCATCAAGCAAAAGCTAGCAGACGTTAGTTTGTTCGATTTCAACGCTAAGTTAACGAAATGTTTTGTTTCGCTTCTTCTCGATTTTTCTGCGAAACAAAATTGAAGAAGAAAAAAACAAACCGTACTACTATGTGGACTTGGGCTAAAAAAATAGGTCTTTGTTTCTAACCTTAGACATTTAAAATGAAATAACTCATCGAAAAATGAAGGGCCATGACTAACCATGACAAGATACTAAAAAGTGTCACATTCTCGTTCAGTGCCATTAAAAATTAATTATTTATCAGCAACCTCTGAGCTTTTGTATCCGTTGTGACTTGTAAAATACTTTACTTAGACAATAACATATAGCTCAGAAAAGCTTATTTTTTAAGCAATAATAATAATCTTCATTAATTATAATATTACTATCATTGATACTTGAACTAACGTTACTGATAGTTTAAGATGAAGCGTTTAGCCTGTGCCTTAAAAGCAATGTAATATTGCTCGTATCACTCGTCCATTGTACTGCAATGTAAGACAGCGCGAACCACACAATATTAACTTTCTCAACCAGGATTCGTCGTGGGAGTAGAGAGAATGGAATGGCCTGCCAACAGCCCAGACCTCAACCCAACTGAACCCTTGTGGGATCAGCTCGGGCGTGCTGTACGTGCTAGAGTGACCAACACAACCACGTTGGCTGACCTGCGACGAATCCTGGTTGAGGAATGGAATGCCATCCCACAGCAAGGCGTGACCAGGCTGGTGACCAGCATGAGGAGGAGGTGCCAGGCTGTTGTGGCTGCGTATGGTTCTTCCACCCGCTACTGAGGCTCCTGACTGTTTGTTCAATGAATAAAGCGTAAAATTACTATTATGTCTTGTTTGTTCCTTGTTACTGATAGAGTTCAATTATCCAATCCCCCAAACAACTCAAAACAATAGAGTCAATACCAACAGGAGAATACACTGTTTGACATTGGCAGAGAAATTTGCCACATTTCACTTGGGACCCCACCCACATAATCAGCTGTGCTGCTCATCCCACAAAGGCATGATCCTAACAAATGGGACATCATTGTAAAGGGAAATGAACAGGCTTTCCAATGATATAAGATACAATGCTAATAATACAGTAACAACAGCGATATGATCGACCAAACACAAATTTCCAAACTTTTTTTGAGGAGTTCATAAGTTGAACACACAATTGCTAGGTAAAGATACAAGTGCAACATGAAAGTGCTAGAATCCAGATACAAACAATACACGAGTGATTCTGGATTGGGGGGGTAAACCTGCAAAGAAGTAGAGTCAGAGTTGGCCAAGGGAGAGTCTGAAGAGATGTGTCTTCACACCTTGGAATCTGACATTAACATGCCCTGCGTAAGTACGTGAATGCAGCTCGATTCGAGCTACGCAAAGTCTGTTTCATGCGTAGTTGCATTCTAAAATGCGTCACCTGAAATTCTTGACGCAACGCGAGCTGCAGTTTCTAGCGTCACAGCGAGGGGGGCGCTATAGCAGGTAACAACAGGAAGAAGTCTTCTTTCATTTGTGCTTTTTTCCGCTCGGTCGTTTGCAGCTGTCCTGGATCGCCCCCTTGAGGACTCGGGTTAATTACCTCCACTGGGACATAGGAGCGCACGCTGAGTTTGAGCATGTGCAGCTGAGCCGGGCGTTAGCAGTGTGTGGGCCTGGCGTTGTCATTTGCCGTTCGCGTTCTTGCGTAGGGAATGTTTCCGGCCCAAGAGTAGGGAGAGGTGGTCTGAAAACCTTTTGTGCCTCCTCTTAGCCTGCCTCGCTGGCCCTCCTCCTCTTAGCCTGCCTCGCTGGCCTTCCTTCCTGCCTCTTAGCCTGCCTCGCTGGCCTTCCTGCCTCCTCTTAGCCTGCCTCGCTGGCCTTCCTTCCTCCTCTTAGCCTGCCTCGCTGGCCTTCCTTCCTCCTCTTAGCCTGCCTCGCTGGCCGTCCTGCCTCCTCTTAGCCTGCCTCGCTGGCCCTCCTCCTCTTAGCCTGCCTCGCTGGCCTTCCTGCCTCTTAGCCTGCCTCGCTGGCCTTCCTTCCTCCTCTTAGCCTGCCTCGCTGGCCTTCCTGCCTCGTTCGCGGTAGCACTCCCGGAGGAAAGTCAGCGATATTCACTGCAGTGGGCCCAGGAGAGTCCCCCGGCTGCAGTGGGCCCAGGAGCGTCCCCCTGCTGCAGTGGGCCCAGGAGCGTCCCCCTGCTGCATTGGGCCCAGGAGCATCCCGCAGCAGCTGTGGGCCCAGGAGCGTCCCCCTGCTGCACTGGGCCCAGGAGCGTCCCCCTGCTGCACTGGGCCCAGGAGCGTCCCCCTGCTGCACTGGGCCCAGGAGCGTCCCGCGGCTGCACTGGGCCCAGGAGCGTCCCGCGGCTGCACTGGGCCCAGGAGCGTCCCGCGGCTGCACTGGGCCCAGGAGCGTCCCCCGGGTGCAGTGGGCCCAGGAGCGTCCCGCGGCTGCACTGGGCCCAGGAGCGTCCCCCGGCTGCACTGGCTGCTCCCATGTAGAGTCTTGTGCCATTGTTAGGCTGGTCTAACTAATCTCTCTCTCTGTCTCCGTATTTTCGAACAGCACGCTGAAGAGCGCATAAACAGAGAGTCTGACTGAGAACAAACGCCTGAGTCAGTCCAGACTGAGAGCTGTGAGCAGCCGTGCAGTGAGAGAGACTGAGTGTTTCACGAGCCGCTGAAAGCCTGCTCTCTCTCTACACTCCCTGATCTGCTCAGCCTGGCCTCAGTCCAACACCACACCTCCTGCTGCTGTGGGCTGAACCAGGAAGTCATTCCCACTCTATCTGTCACGCAGTTTCAGGGAAACGAAAACTTAACTCAGTCTCTGTCAGTGTGAGCAGTAAAATGGCTGAAGGTGGAGGTTTACTGGATCAGGACCAGTTCAGCTGTGCAATTTGTCTGGATCTACTGAAGGATCCAGTGACTACTGCCTGTGGACACAGTTTCTGTTTGGGCTGTATTAAGGGCTGCTGGGATCAGGATGATCATACTGGTGTCTACAGCTGTCCCCAGTGCAGAGAGACTTTCACCCCAAGGCCTGTTTTAAGAAAAAGCACTATGCTGGCTGAAGTGGTGGAGAAACTGAAGAAGACAGGACTCCAAGCTGCTCCTCCTGCTCACTGTTACGCTGGACCTGGAGACGTGGTGTGTGATTTCTGCACTGGGAGAAAGCGCAAAGCCGTCAAGTCCTGTCTGGTGTGTCTGGCCTCTTACTGTGAAACTCACCTCCAGCCTCACTATGAATCTCCTGCCTTTAAGAAGCACAAACTGGTCAAAGCCACTGGAAACCTGCAGGAGAAGATCTGCTCTCATCATAACAAACTGCTGGAGGTTTATTGTCGTACTGATCAGCAGTGTATCTGTTATCTGTGTACGATGGATGAACACAGAGGCCATGATACAGTCTCAGCTGCAGCAGAAAGGACTGAGAAACAGGTAAGGACTGGAGCTCGTAAACATGACACTCATGCTTTGTTACAGTAAAGGCATAAATCATTTTAGCTTATGACTACGGTATGTAAATTTAAGACATGTTATGTTATTGAATTTATATATATAAATATATACATAATATATATATATATATATATTAAGTAAAGTTGAATACATTTGAAAAAATAATTTTAAAAGGCAGTGATTTCCAGGTCTGAAGTCCACGGTGATAAAGCAGTAAGAGCAGGAAGTGAACCCAAGTCAGCTCTCTGTGACAGCTCTGTTCACACCCCTCACCCCCCTATTCACTGCCTGAATGGGAATCAACACGGCTGGAGCAGCTAGTTCACTCACACAGTGTAGAAGCTTTACATGAAAGACCAGTTCACTTTTACATACTGATCTGCAGAATTTCAAATAAGATGATGATTATTTATTATATTTAGTGTTAAACATAGTGATATTATTTAACAAATGTGAATGCATTGTACTATAATATAATTGAAAAAATACTTGATCAACAGAAGCAGCTGGGGGCGACACAGAGTAAATTCCAGCAGAGAATCCAGGAGAGAGAGAAGAAGATGCAGGATCTGAGACAGGCTGTGCAGTCACTCAAGGTGGGTACTCACCAGAGGAGAAGCAACAGCTGGTTGCTGGAAGAGCCATTTCAGGGCTCAGTCAGGGCTCTCCTCCAGTCAGCCAGTGAGGAGCCCAGTGTTGGGCCACTTTCCAGCCCTGTGGGGGGCTCAATCCCACTGAGCCACACTGTGGGGAACAGGCTGTCTGGGGTCCCAGTAAGAGCTGAGTGAAAGGCCTAGTTAAAATGTACAGCCCTCCCCTCTCTGTCTCCTACCAGTGCTCTGCACAGGCAGCAGTGGAGGACAGCGAGAGGATCTTCACTGAGCTGATCCGCTCCATTGAGAGAAGGCGCTCTGAGGTGAAAGAGTTGATCAGAGATCAGGAGAAGGCTGAAGTGAGTTGGGCTGAAGGACTCCTGGAGCGACTGGAGCAGGAGATTTCTGAGCTGAGGAGGAGAGATGCTGAGCTGGAGCAGCTTTCACGCACAGAGGATCACATCCATTTCCTCCAGGTAACATCACTGGCTCTCTGACAGACTGCATTATGTACATTGTACATACGTGGTGAGGGGTGTTCCTCATTTAGAAAGATCTGTTACTGACATCTACACAAGAATCTGAGTTGAGACTGTTCTCTGTCTGTCTGTCTGTTTGTCTGTCTGTCTGTCTACAGAGCTGTCAGTCTCTCTGTGTCCCTTCTGGACCTGAAGACTTGCCCAACATCACTGTCAGTCCACACATCTCTTTTGAGGCTGTGAGAAAATCTGTCTCTGAACTAAAAGAGCAACTGGAGGATTTCTGCAAGGTGGAACTGGTCAAAATTTCTGAATCAGGTTATTAAAAAGTTTAACCCTTAACCAATGATACATTGGAGCAAATATATGGAGTATAATATTCTAAATCCATGTGTCGACATCATCCTTAAATCTCCCCCTGCATATATATATATATATATTTATTTTTTTGTCCTTTTCTCTCACTCTGTTCCTGTAGTGAAAGAAGTCTATGCTGTAGAGCCCAGGACCAGAGAGGATTTCTTACAGTGTGAGTGCTCGCTCTGAATCTCTCATCTGAGACACACACACAAACACACAGACACACACTAGTCTGCTTGCCATTCTACATCTTGCAGGTGGGGGGTGGGGGGCAGCTAAATCCAAATTTTATTTGAGGAAAATATGTCCTGGGATTTTCCAGAGCCATCAAACAGAAAATTCAAAATTAAATTTGTGACTGCCTGGATGGCAATATACACATATATATATTTTTAGGACTTTTTTTAGGACTTTAGAGGGCAGCTGGATTCAAACCGTCAATGTCACTGAGCCCCATGAGCTCATGTATAGTCCTCTACGAGCTACACCCCAAGTAACGCACCCTGTAAAGTGCACATATTTACAATTTTGTGCAATGAATTTCCTGCCAAAGCTCTACTGCCAGGATAAAAAAACAGGGCCATGAGACTGACCTTAGTGTCCTGACTGACGGTGGGTTTATGGGAAACTGCAAACCACCACTGCAGATTTGGTCATTAAAGGTACTGGAACTGTGACAACTGAAAACAGGGTTAAGCAGTAACTTAGCAGGCAGGCCAGTGTTAATTACTGAGAGCCAATAACCACTGCCTGAGCTTGTTTCATTATTTATTTAAACACACACACACACGCACACACACGCACACACACACACCAGCCACTCTCTATAAGAAACAATAATATACTGTATCATAGGTAGACTTTAGATAGACCTGTCCTCATATTAAATCTTAACCTTCTCCTCCATCAGATTCCTGTCAGCTCACACTGGACCCAAACACAGCACATCAATGCCTCCGTCTGTCTGAGGGGAACAGAAAGGTGACCCGTGCGAGAGAGAGCCAGTCATATCCTGCTCATCCAGAGAGATTTGAGCGCTGGGCCCAAGTGCTGTGCAGAGAGGGTCTGTCTGGGCACTGTTACTGGGAGGCTGAGTGGAGTGGGGATGGTTTGGTTTATATAGCAGTGTCATATAAAGAGATCAGCAGGAAAGGGCCGGGTCATGACTGTGCTCTGGGATGTAATAACAAGTCCTGGAGTCTGGGCCGTAGAGCCGGCGGTTATTTTTTCTGGCACAATAGGAAGAGCACTAAAATCCCTGTTCCCCCCTCCTCCAGAATAGGAGTGTACCTGGATCACAGGGCAGGAACTCTGTCCTTCTACAGCGTCTCTGACACAATGACCCTCCTGCACAGAGTCCAGACCACATTCACTCAGCCCCTCTATCCTGGGTTTTGGGTTGATGTTAAATCCTCTGTAAAACTGTGTGATCTGGGATGAGGCAGAGGGAAGATCAGATGTAATCAGAGTGAGAGAAAAACACTGCAGTGAAATACTGAGATGTAAATAAAATATTAAATTTCAGGGTCTGTTGAGGGGCTCAAACATTGGGAACATTAATTCAACAGCAGGCACAACATTTTTTAAGTGTTTTTTTAGAGAATTTTTTATTTGAACATCATGTAAAATAAGAAAAATGAAAACATAACTGGAAGAGACTTCAGCGTCATTCCTCCAAACTCGTCCTGACATAATCGACAGTCCCAGATATTCCACTGGATTGCAGGAGGATGTGACACCAAGTGGACAGGTCCACAAACATGACTGCCCATTCCAAAGAAAAGAATCTGAAAATCTGGGATCAAAAACTGAAGAGAGGTAAAGCTGGAATAAGACAGGAAATATGTGGGTTTAGAAAATAGGATCCTCTGCTTTCATTTCTGCTTCTTCCACACGGGAATTTTATAAATGCTTTGTAATGATCACACTGTTTGTTGAAAGTCATTCTGTAGTTTATGTTCACGTGTCCTTCGTACCAATGTGACGCTGGCTGGCCTTAAAATAGGATGGGTTATTGTAATGTCTTTAAGAAGCTGATTTCAGTACAGAGTAGAAGTGCTGTGATTCAAATAAGTTATAAATGTATCATGTATGTTTTGTTGGGCGTTGTTCTGTAAGACTTTTCGACCTTCAATAAAAACTCCTTTACAAACCCTGCACAGTCCAGACCACATTCTCTGAGGGGAGAGAGAGAAATTTATCATTCGTTCTCAGAGTCTCTCTACCCTGGCTTTTTAGCGAGGTAAGAAACGTATGTTTTATTTTTTCTCCCCTCTCTTAAATTTGTGGGACAGCTCGGTGGCAGAGGTGTGAAGAGAAATTTTTATTTTGTGGAAGGGACTAGAGGAAGGAAGAGAAGCTTAAAATAGGCACAGGGCTTGGGGGGGGGGGCGTTGGGGGAGGGCGGAATGAAAAGCAGGGCTTTGGCCTCTGTGAGTCTCCCGTCATATTCTTCCCCTCATACAGGAAGTACCTCACCTCCACACCCTCTCATACAGGAAGTACCTCACCTCCGCACCCCCTCATACAGGAAGTACCTCACCTCCGCACCCTCTCATACAGGAAGTACCTCACCTCCGCACCCCCTCATACAGGAAGTGCCTCACTTCCGCACCCCCTCATACAGGAAGTACCTCACCTCCGCACCCTCTCATACAGGAAGTACCTCACATCCGCACT